>CM064549.1:19678696-19996344 GCA_032716605.1 Paralithodes platypus
CTGAGCTTGCATTCCATGAGTGGCAGAGTGGTTAGGAGTGGCAGATTCTAGCGACATTCTGCCTGTTCAGATATGGGCTCATGGTTGAGTGTCCCATATCTTCGGGGGGGGGGGTAACTCCTCCCGGCACTAGCAGAATGGTTGCGTGGGGCATTGCAGCTCGCTAGCACCCGCCAGGATGGGGGATGGGCTACAGTTGTCCTAGAATGATCTGCTTTCTTTTATTAGTGTCGTGTTGCCACAGACAGTCTAGATATGGTCTTTGTTTTGGTCTGTGACCGCGCCTTATATTTTATATTCGCTATAATATAAATGTTGCTTGTGTGGGAGGCGAGCGAGAGAGGGTGAGGGAGTACACCTGGCAGCGGGGTGAGCTATGACGCGGCTCGCTTGGGCGCTGACGGCGTTGGCGGCCGGGTGGTCAACTAGTCCCTGCCCATCGCGGCCGCGTGTTCTTTACCAGCTCAGAGCTTGCCTGACACGCGTATCGTCTACATCCTTTGCAATTCTGTCCCCCATACTCGCCACTTTGCATACTATTTTCGTCTCTCTCGACTTCTCCTTTCTCATTCTCTAATCTTTAGTTTAAACGTCAACATCCCTTCTGGTTTCCGCAGAGACTTTCACAATCGGCCACAGTCGTATTGTACGCGAAGACTCTCAGATATTTCCATGTATTAGGCTTTAATGAGGTTTGGAGAGACGGTACTTTTCCGTGTGTGTCCTCTCTCGGGAAGGCTATGTAGACCTTTATATGTCCTCCCTGGCAAGGTGTTAGAGTGATTCTGGGGGGTTATTTAAAGTCTAGACTGGGGGTTAAGGTCTTACTGTGTCGTTGTCGCCGATGTGTGCAGTGTTAGCTAAGCCCTGCACGACATCTGACAGGTACTGTGGGAGCCTAAGTTGGTCTTTGGGTTGGTTGGGTTTACCTTGCGAGCAACAGCGCTGTTGTGGTGAGAGGGCCATAGCCTATCCCTCACAAACATAGTGCTGCCGTCTTTGTGGTTGACTCTCTGAGGGATCGCCAGGATAGAACCTAGGTACTAGAGACCTAGATTTATCAAGAGAGCAATCCCCGTCATATAAGTTAATCTTCATTATACCACCTTCGGACACGTTTAGGCTACCGCCGCATGCTCGACCATTGTTTGCCCTGGCCTTGATACCCCAGCTTAGACTTTAGTTAACTGAGTCAGACACTGGTTAGAGATAACCTCCCATTATTAGATGGATGCCACGTTAGTATTCACTGCACTTTTGAGGCCGAGGTTGTTGTTGAGTTTACCACAACCCTAGTAGGCTGTTGCGTTGTGTCCCGAAGCATTCTTTTAGTTGTCGAGCCGTACTACCTTTGCCGCAGTCTTTATTATTCGCCTGCCTATTATTACTATATGTCCTTAGCATTATTGTTTGACCCGTTATTCTGCATTATATGTTCAAGATTCGTACGAACATCTTCCAGCATCATACTTATTTCAGAAGTTTTCCAGTTGATGTTGCGGGACTAGCATGCACTTTCCTTTTAATACAGGAGTGCCAGTTATGGGAGTATCTACCGTAACGTTAATAATCACGTTAACTCTCTTTTCTTTGTGTAACCTAATGCGAGTATCTTTTACTGTTGGAGAATAGGCTGTTCATCGAGCGTCAGCATAGGGTGGGCGGCACCAGTTTACCGAGTCATAGGATACCTCGTTGGCCAGGCACGACTGGGGCGGGGGTAATGGTGTTTTGTTTGTCCAGCTGTTTAAGTCAGGCGTGGGATCTAGTGTTACCGGTGTTGCATTTTGCATTATCTAGTCCAATGTTGGAAGAGGCCCTGTGTCTTTGAGAACCTTGTTTTTCGTAAAACAGCTGAAAGCAGTGAAGAGTATGTATGAGAGTGCAAAGTTCTCAGTATGTGTGAAGAATGACCAGAGGGAGTTCTTGATCTGAATGTTTGGTAAAGCAAGGGTGTGTGATGTCCCGATGGTTGTTCTATATATACAGTATATGGATGGAGTAATAAAAGAAAATACAAGGAAGAGCAGTGGATGTTTTTGTGTACTGCTGTTTGCTGACGTATATGAATGGGAGGTGCAGGGTCTGGTAAATATGTTGGGAACAGTGTCCGAAAAACTGAATCTGAAGGTAAATGCGGGGAAGAGCAAGGTTATGTCTGCGAAAAGGGGTGAAGCCACAGAGTTGGGGTGAGGTGAAGTTGAACGGTCAGGCTATGGAGATTGTCAGCTCATTTGAAGTATCTTGGCAGTGTACAGAGTAAAGATGGAGTATGAAGAAGTGTGGGAGAGGGTGCAACAAGGGAAGAGGGTTGTAGGAATGCTGAAAGCAGTAACATGAAATAGGGTGGTCAGCATGGAACTGAAGAAGTCATTGCATGACAGTGTGGTAATCCCGCCTGCCTTACGGCAGGGTAGCATGGACGTTATTGGTGAGTTTCAAACCAAGAGTGAAAGGGATGGAAATGAGTTACTTGAGAAGTGTGTGCAGAGTTACATGGAGGGATAGACATACGAATGAGGAAGTACGAGAGAGGTGTGGTGTGAATGTACTGGAAAGTGCGAAAAAGAACACCTTGAGATGGTTCGGCCATGCGGAACGTATGGGAAGCGAGAAAATGACTATGAGCGTGTACGAGTGAGGTGGAAGAACAGAGGGAGAAATAAACCGAGAGAGGTGGAAGGATGGAGTTAAGAAGTATATGCGTGAAAGCGGTGCTGGATGGGAGGAGGGGCGTCGACTGACTGGGGACAGAGGTGCATAGGGGTGTTTCGTTCGTGGCCAATCCTTCGGGGATCAAGGCGTCCATCAATAGATAGATAGATAAATTCATCTTTAGGGCTATTTCTTACATTTCTTTATCCTGTTAGTGTACTTTACTAAATTTTTTGGTAATGTAGTTGGTAATTGGTGTAATTTTACATATTTCAGATAAAGGATGTTAACAGAATAACAAATGATGAGCTGAAGAGACGTTTAGGTATAAAGAGTATTAGCGAGGAGATGCGTACAAGTAAACTGGGATGGTATGGACATGTGGAGAGAATGGATGAACAAAATTGGGTGAAAAGATGCAGGTCTGCGATGGTGGAGGGAGCTACACCAAGGGGTGGACCGAATAAGACCTGGGATCGGACTATATGTGCCGATCTCAAATCCAAAAACTTGACAAGTAAAGAATCCCTTAACAGGGTTGCCTGGAATGCCGCCATTAGGAAAAGAGACTGAAACTGCACATCTGTGTGGAGCACTCAGTCTTAACCCTTTATTAGCGGCTCACCACATAAGTCGTATTTAATAAAGCTGGACTATGTGGCGGCGCTCGACATAGGTCGAGTGGCAATTTCAGCACGTAATGTTGCTGAGAGAGAGAGACAAGTGGTGGCAGGAGAGTAGCGAGCGTAGGACTGCTCCAGACCACCGCGGCGAACATACTGACACGAATCCCAGCTCCCTCCTCCCTCTCTCACTCGCTATATAAGGAATTGTATCGGGAAAGTGGCTAATTACATGCTTTTTGCACTCGCGTTGCACGGTTATTGCAAGAAAACTAGCCATCACAAAAGGATCGTTATGGTGTCATTCGAAAGCTCTGTTTATGCCCTTTCAGGGATAGGTACTTGTTTTACGTTCTGGGTCTTATTTAGGCATGAAAATGATCACGTAAACAGCCCTATTTTGGCTAAAAACACCCCGCTGGGCGGTACATAAATAAAACCGCATAGGCCGCTCGTAAGGTGTAAAAAATGACGTATGTATGTATAAATCTGAAGAGCACATGCAATCTATTTAGGCATTTTCAGTCAGTATTGCTGGGTAATGGGTTAACATATTAATCTTTTGGAGTATTTCTTCCATTTATTTATCCTGTTAGTGAGTTTTATTGATTTCAGTGCTACTGTATTTGGTGTAATTTTACATATTTTAGATAAATCTGAAGCGAACATGCAATTATATTTGGGCATTTTCAGTCAGTATTGCTGGGGAAACGGTTAGCATACTGTAGTCATCTTAGGAAGGGAAGAGGATGTGTAGCTCAGATTTTTGCCCAGAAATGTGTTGTGGAGAAATATCTGGAGAAGCGACAAAAGTTGTATGCTGCATTTATGGAGTTGGAGAAGGCCTATGACAGAATTGATAGAGAAGGTATGTGGAAAGTACCGGTACTGAGAATATACGGAGTAGATGGCAAGTTGCTGAAACCAATGAAGAGCATGTATGAGGGTGCAAAGGTGTCAGTATGTGTGGATTATTAACAGAGCGATTTCTTTAATCTGAATGTTGGGTTAAAGCAAGGGTGTGTGTGATATCACCATGGTTGTTCAATATATGCCGGTACAGTTATGGATGGAGTCATGAAAGAAATACAAGGAAGAGCAGCGAATGTTGGTGTACCACTGATAAGGGAAGGAAACGAGTGGAAGTTGCCTCAACAGTACAGTACCGGTACTACTGTTGCTGACAACACAGTTCTGATGAGCGATAGTGAATGGGAGTTGCAGGGTCAGGTAAATATGTTTGGAACAGTGTGTGAAAAACGGAATCTGGAGGTAAATGCTAGGAAGAGCAATATTATGGTCATTGAAAGGGGTGCAACCATAGAGTGTGAAGTGAGGTTGAACGGCTATGAAGAATGTCAGCTCATTTAAGTATTTGGGTAGTGTGTTGAGTAAAGATGTGAGTAGGCCTATGGATGAAGAAGTGTGGGAGAAAGTGTAACAGGGGAACGAGCGTTGAAACTCTGAAAGCAGTAAGAAGAAATAGGGTGGTCAGCATGGAAGTAAAGAAGTCCTTGCATGACAGTGTGGTAATCCCAACATTGACTTATGGGAGGGAAGCATGGATGTTTCTGACTGGGATTGATCATTGATAATCATCGGTTATGCTAGTTGGAAACTTAGTGGTTGGTAGAATGTAGAGTTCGGGTGTACCGCCAGCCTTGTTTACACTACGCGGAGCGGCGGCGGCCATCATGTACCCGTCTATTTGACTGCTTTTGGATACAATAATAGGTTGAGGGGGGTCACCCCCCCATGACATATTGTCATCATCATATATATTGCCAGCAGGAAGCAAATAACCGAAAAAACGCCTTCAAAATAGACGCGAACTAAAGGCTGGTTCACACATAGCCGAGTCGGTGCGCGAGTCCAACGCGAGTGATGAAATTTTGCTATTCAGCAATGACTCGTCGATACTCCTCAACACTCGTATAGACTCGTGCTACGCTAGCGTATACTCTTTGTTTACTCGACACACTCGAGGGTACTCGCCACGGGGTCCAAAAATGTCATGCATGCATGAGATTTTTGGGTCCCCTGGCGAGTACCCACGAGTGTGGCCTAAATACGTGTAGATTCGTGTACATACGTGTTAACTCATGTTTGACTCTGAATAACTCTTCGTTATTCGTGTTAACTCGTGTTGACTCGTGTAAACCCGTGTAACACTCTTTGGTGATTCGTCGCTTTTCGTCATCATTTCGACGTTGACGAAGCAACACGTGTCTACACGCAACAACACATATGTAACACACATGCAACACATATCAACAAAGTAGAAAGCACGAATGTGAGTGCCAAAAATTGGTGCCCCCATGATGCCAGAGTTTACAAACGATTCAAACACGAGTGAAAACACGAGTAATCAAGAGGTAAACACGATCCACTGAGAAAAAAACACGAGTGTAACACGAAAAAGCAAGTGTCATTTGAAATACCGTTATTTCAAAAATGTAGGACGAATCAACGAGTTTACACAAGTTTACACGGATGTAACATGAGTCAACACGTGTGCAACAGAGATCCAACGAGAGTCAACGAGTTGTCTTTCGTGTTGATCCGTATAACAATCGTGTTGATCCGTATAACAATCACGTTGACTCGTGTTAGACTCGTCCATACTCTTTGTTTACGTGCCCTGGAATGTGGCCATTGTTTTTCAAATTTTTGAAGTCTAGGCCTAATAGATTTTTCCAAAGAATCAAACTTAAATTAAAAGGAAGTAGCGTAGCCTACAGTTTATAGGAAGGCTATTCCAACATGCATTCCAGAACTTAGGCTAGCCTAGGCCTAGGCTATATGAAAAATTTGTGGGTGGTCTGCCAAAAAAGAATCACTAGGCCTATTAGGCTATGGGTAGGCTAGTATGGGGTGCATTTTGCAAATCTTCTGAACTCATAGGCCTAGGCTAGGCTAAATTAAAACTCACAAAATCTGAGTAAAACCAGCACTAAAATTTTGTCTTGTCTTGTCTTGGGGGTTAAGGGCAACCTCAGGCGAATACTCGCCCGCTCCGGCCCTACCGTAGTCGCGGAGATCCTATGTCACAATTAAATTAGTTTATAGTTAAGGTTAAAATCCACCACCGTGTCACTTTCACTCTAGGTCATTCGTAGAACCGTAACACTGTAAAGGCAACAACCCAATAGCAGGTCATCAGGTGGCGAACCAGAGTCCTACAAACCGCGGTACTAGGGCCAGAGCAATGTCTTGAAGCGAGGTGCCCTTATCAACCAACCCCAGACAATCCAGTAGGAGCTGTCGGAAGGAATCCATCTTTGAAGCCAGAAAGGGATGCCCATCCACATGCTCAGTGACAGGACGAGGCGAGGCTTAGGAGGCATATGTAGGACGACCAGATGTAGGATGTGGAGGGGAAGAGGTACCGTACGACGATACATGGGATGCGGAGACTGCGGAGGGAAGAGCTCGTCAAAGTCATACAGTTCCTCAGGACCTCAACAATAACCGGGGGACGGCCGGTGCGGGCAATGGGTCGATCGCCGTAGTTAATATAAGTTCGCGTCTATTTTGACGGCGATTTTTGTTGTAGTTAGGCTAGGCCTAGGCTATTTGCCCCCTGCTGGCAATATATATGATGATGACAATATGTCATGGGGGGCGATTGACCCCTTCAACATATTATTGTATCCAACGATCTCTAACTTGCCGCAAAGCCCTTCCCTCAACATATTATTGTATCCAATGGCAGTCAAAATAGACGGGAACATGATCACAAGCGTCCACCGCCGCAGTTTGGTTAGGCCTATTTGCCCCCTGCTGGCAAATTATATGATGATGACAATATGTCATGGGGGTGTTTGCCCCCCTCAACATATTATTGTATCCAACGTCATTCAAAATGGACGGGAACATGATGGCAAGCTTTCGTCGCCGCTCTGCGTAGTGTAAACATTGGTGGTAGTACGCCCGAACTCTACATTCTGCCCGGCTAGGCTTATATTATAGGCTACAATAAATTAATAGGCTAAGCTATTTTATCTATAGGCTAGACCTAGTCTAATATTACAATTTAAGGTAGAATTCATGGAGACTACAGCAGGACTTACCTTTGACCGGGTATAGGCTATCCTAGTGTTTACTAGGCCTATACCCCTTTGAAAGGACATTAGGCTAGCCTAACCTAACAACCTTACCTAACCTATCATAGTATGGTAGGCTATTATGGGTGGGGGCTGCCGCCCCCACACCCAATTTTTGGTGTATTTGTCTATTTTGCCCCCTGCTGGCACCCTCAACATATTATTGTATCCATTGGCATTCAGAATAGATGGGAACATGATTGCAGACGTCCGCCGCCTCCGTCATGTTTACATTTGTCGATCGGCGTTGTTAAGTTTGTGTCTATTTTGACGGAGATTTATTTTGGTTATTTGCCCCATGCTCGAAATATATATTATGATGACAATATGTCATGGGTGGGTGAAGGGGGGCAAATCCCAACCTCAACATATTATTGTATCCAAGGCAGTCTAAATAGACAGGAAAAGGATGGCAAGCGTCCGACGCCACTACGCGTACGCGTAGTGTAAACAAGGCTGGCGATACACCCGGTAACTACATCCTACCCGGCTAATGTCCTTTCAAAGGGGTAGCCTATAAATTAGTAAACACTAGGATAGCCTATACAACGCAACTCTTGCCGATAGACCTAGTCTAAAGGCTAACCTATTCATAAAGGTGTCTATTTTGACGGCAATTTTTTCGGTTATTTGCCCCCTGCTGGCGATATATATGATGGTGAAAATATGTCATGGGGAGGGGGGGGGGCAAAGCCCCCCTCAACATATTATTGTATCCAATGGCATTCAAAATAGACAGGAACTTTATTGCAAACGTCCGACACCTCCCCCGCCACCGCCATGTTTACATGTGTCGATCGCCGTGGTTAAGTTCGCGTCTATTTTTGACAGCGATTTTTTTCGGTTATTTGCCCCTTGCCCCATATTAAAGATATAAGATCAGACATACGGTTCTTAGTAGCTAATGTAATTTGTGTGACAGAAACTTGGCTTACTAAGAATGACTCTCAAGGAAAGCCAGAGCTGAATGGATTTACCTTTTTTCATAAAACAAGAGAGGAATGTTACAACTCATCAGACAAAGCTTGTGCTCATTTAACCCTTCTTTAGCGGCGCGCAACATAAGTCGAGTTAAATACATTTGGACTATGTGGCGGCTCACAACATAAGTCGTGTGGCAATTTCAGCACGTAATGTTGCTGAGAGAGAGAGGCAAGTGGTGGCAGGAGTGTAGCGAGCGTATGACTGCTCCAGACCACCGCGGCGGGCCTACTGACACGAATCCCACCCTCTTCCACCCTCTCACACTCGCTACATACTGAAATGTATGGGGAAAGTACCGAATTACATGGTTTTTGCACTCGTGTTGCGCGGTTGTTGCACGAAAACAAGTGTCATACAAGGATCGTTGTGGTGTCATTGGAAAGCTCTGTTTATGCCCTTTCAGGGATAGATGCTTGTTTTACGCTCTGGGTCTTATTTAGGCATGAAAATGATCACGTAAACAGCCCTATTTTGGCTAAAAACACCCCGCTGGTGGCTACATATTATTTACCGCCTAGGCCGCTCGTTAGGTGTTAAAACTAGAATCTCATGGAGGTGTTAGTGTATATTACCGTAAAGATTTTAAGTGTGATATAATACATTTTTCAGTGGCTAACTTAGAATATCTGGCCTGTTTTTCTGTTGAATGGAATATAATAGCTGTTGTAATATACAGACCAGTTTCATATAGACTTAATTATTTTAGAGAAATTAAGTAAATTGCTAAATGAACTAGACAAATACACAATTGGTTGCATTGTGATGGGGGACTTCAATGAAAACATCCAAACTAACTCTTCTATTGTAAAGTTAATGGAAAAGCGTGGATACACTCAACATGTAACACAACCAACAACTGAAAATGGCACGCTAATTGATCATGTATATGCTAAGAGGTTAGGAAATATGAAGGTGAAAGTTATTCCCACATATTACAACTATCATGAGGGAATTTCCATTGAAATTTGAATTGACCCTCCTGTAATTTTTAATCTAATCCCTATAAAATCATAATATATACAGTAGGCTATTGTAAATATTGCAATGTTTTTGGTTACCGGTACCCGTTATCTTTTTATGTAGTGCATTTGAGCATTCTGATTTCTTCTTTAGCCTTTGTGGTGTTGTCCTTGTATAATAAGGTGATTACTTGAGCAATACTAAATACTATATATACCGTACTGTACTATATTTTATGTTTTGAGCATTAATTGTTTACTAATCTAGATATTGTAATACCGTGTACTTTATGTAAGAATTCCCCCCTAATATTATGCTCCCTAAAGTAGTTGGGGGGGGGGTTGGGGCTGGCGACTGGAGATTGATGGGGGAGGGTTATGCTTATTTTACTCCCTCTCCCTTTCAGCTTTCGTCGTCGGCTTGACTAAATTTTCGTAGTTTTTCATTCCACTTTCTATGTTTTTCCCCTTCTGTTCTTATTCTGTCTCATTCGGTTGTCCTCCAGACGGCCTATATCATATGCCACCCTGGCCTGGCTAGGTTATTAGCTCCTGACCTGATTTGTGTCGGTCGCTGATGCGGTCGAGCTGACTCGATTTCCCTCGGTGTGTGTATTTTTTGTGCATTTCGGTGCGATATATTTTTTCCATAGACCTGATCTCTCATTCTTCGCTTTTGATCACTTCTTAATTGGTGCTGTGCTGCAGTGTAGCAGTTCTTGCCTCATCTTTCGGCTCTACCCTATAAGTTCTGCTGTGGAACTCATGTGGTGCGGCTGAATTGGTGAAATGGCGAGAAATGTCTGCGTATCTTCACCGTCCTAGATTTGTTCACCTGCCCTTCCCTACCTATCATGTCTTGACTGGTTGTCCATCTTAATCTAATTCTTCAGGCCAGCCCTATTAGAGTATTTTTGGGGAACTCAGTGGTGTGGTTAAACTATTTTTAATATATATTTGTTTAAATATGTAAGATATGCAATAAATTATGTAAAATATATTGTTTTTACTTTATACCTATACATATAAGTGTCATTATTAAGGAAATTCCATTGACTATTTACATCGCTAGGCCTAGCTTCCTTATTTCTATTAATATCCTCCAGTTAACAATGAAACCTATTGCTAACTTCCTTGTTCTTCAGCAGCCGCGGCGTTGTCGGCGTTGGACGCTTGGGATAATGTTCCCGTCTATTTTGAATGCCATTGGATACAATAATATGTTGAAAGCCCCCCCTCACCCCTCCCATGACATGTTATCATCATCATATATTATATTGCCAGTAGGGGCAAACAACCAAAAAAATTGCCGCAAAGCCCTTCCCTCAACATATTATTGTATCCAATGGCAGTCAAAATAGATGGGAACATGACTGCAGAAATCCGCCGCCTCCGTCATGTTTACATTTGTCGATCGGCGTTGTTAAGTTCGTGTCTATTTTGACGGAGATTTATTTTGGTTATTTGCCCCCTGCTCGAAATATATATTATGATGACAATATGTCATGGGTGGGTGAAGGGGGGCAAAGCCCAACCTCAACATATTATTGTATCCAAAGGCAGTCTAAATAGACAGGAAAAGGATGGCAAGCGTCCGACGCCACTACGCGTACGCGTAGTGTATACAAGGCTGGCGATACACCCGGTAACTACATCCTACCCGGCTAATGTCCTTTCAAAGTGGTAGCCTATAAATTAGTAAACACTAGGATAGCCTATACAATGCAACTCTTACCGATAGGCCTAGCCTAAAGGCTAACCTATTCATAAAGGTGTCTATTTTGACGGAAATTTTTTCGGTTATTTGCCCCCTGCTGGCAATATAATTATATTGTTATGCCCGGTCCAAATTGGAACGCGAGATATTCTGAGTGCAATGATTAACTCTCTAACTGGAGAAGTATACCTTTAACTTTAATAAAGAGACAACACGGCAGGAGAATAATTACACAGGCGACAAGTTAACATGGGTTTTATTCACTTTACACCTGGTTCATGGAGGAGCAATATATTTAATTCTGGAACACTGAGATCATCAAAATGGCAACAATGGTAAATAGAGCATACAAATAATAATATGATTAGCAATTATAAGGCAAGAGTCGAACAATGGGTCCGGACTCAAGTTAATAATAACTCCTCGGATACAATTATAGAGTATCCAAAATAGTGGAGGCTTACCTCCCACTCAACTAGATCTCAAGCAAGATCTCAGCAAGGTAACAAGAGTGCAGTAATGGCAGATGTCGTCTGGATCATACTATGATGTCCCCGGCAATAGTGACGTTAACTGACTCTAAAGCAACAATGACCAAGTGGTCATCAACAATAAGGTGGGCTCTGAAAGGCTCACAAATGAACTGAATTCTACAGGTGTGCTAGATCTCACCTGGCAAGATTATTTATTCCAAACTACTTGTGTGGGCAACTAGCAAGATGCGGAAGGCTGATACAACAATCGTCGGGAGCTGAGATAGAGTGAGATCTATTCGAGTTATGAACCTGACAGAATGTTAAGTGAATGAGGCTAGAAGTTATACAAGGGAACAAGGTTACGTGTAAATAGGTGTGTATGTCATATGCTGTGGGTCTTATATAGGCGCGTCCCCTCTGACGGGCTATGGGAGACCAATAACCCGGGAATGTGCGGATATAAGGATCCCCTGATAGTTATGTCTAATGTGTCCCGGCAAGCGGGCAGATTAACGTCAATTTACGTAGAGAGAGGAAAGCCCTCTCGCAAGACGTTATTTAGTGAGAACCCCTGAAGATAACTTCAACCACTACCCTGAGACAACTCTATACCCATAAACCATAATAAGGCACTTAACCCTTAATTAGCGGAGAGCAACATAAGTCGAGTTAAATAAAGCTGGACTATGTGGCGGCGCTCGACATAGGTCGAGTGGCAATTTCAGCACGTAATGTGGCTGAGAGAGAGAGACAAGTGGTGGCAGGAGACTAGCGAGCGTATGACTGCTCCAGACCACCGCGGCGAACCTACTGACACAAATCTCAGCTCCCTCCTCCCTCTCTCACTCGCTACATACTCAATTATGTACCGAAAGTACCGAATTACCTGCTTTTTGCACTCGCGTTGCACGGTTATTGCAAGAAAACTATCCATCATACAAGGATCGTTATGGTGTCATTCGAAAGCTCTGTTTATGCCCTTTCAGGGATAGGTACTTGTTTTACGTTCTGGGTCTTATTTAGGCATGAAAATGATCACGTAAACAGCCCTATTTTGGCTAAAAACACCCCGCTGTGCGGTACATATAAATAAACCGCATAGGCCGCTCGTAAGGTGTTAAAGGAGAGCTGGAGTGAAAAGGTGCCATAGATCGAGGGAGAATCCAGTGGTCCAGGAGGGCGGCTGGGGCGTGGCACTACCGGATGTTGGTCCGGGATTAGGCTGCACTCCTACGTCCTTACAGCTCCTTGCTCCTCTGCGCCTACCACGGGAGGCACCCGGGTTCCTCTTGCACTCCGCGTGAGCAGGGACTTACTAAGAGTATGCCGGAGTTCTGCTACAGGGTTTGGTGGGGGTTACGGCGACTAGCATAATGGTCTGTATAGAGTTGCAAGCAGTCTATCCAGTGACACTATGGTTAGTCTAAGGTTTGGGACAATTAAATTACTCCCTTGCAACTCCTCTGGAACCACAAGACTAATACAGTAAATAGAGGCCAGTGAAGGTGGGGCCCAAAGTGGGTTGCACAATATAGTCCTCTTCCTGAAGGGGGGAACCCGACCTGGTTGTCTCTAAGTACTGCACTATCCTTATAATCCCTTGAAAGGAACAAGACAGGAATCCTTATTTACTTGGTCTGGGCACAGCATCGAAGGCCAGGAAGGTGGGGCCCAAAGTGGGTTGCACAAGCTAGTCCTCTTCCTGAAGGGAGGAACCCGACCTGGTCGTCTCCGATCACTGCACACAGCTTCAAGTGTGAACACCAGCTATTCTGGCTGCTTTTGTCTCTGGAACCACAAGACTAATACAGTAAATAGAGGCCCAAAGTGGGTTGCACAATCTAGTCCTCTTCCTGAAGGGGGGAACCCGATCTGGTCGTCTCTAAGTACTGCACTATCCTTTTAATCCCTTGAAAGGAACAAGACAGGAATCCTTATTCACTTGGTCTGGGCACAGCATCGAAGGCCAGGAAGGTGGGGCCCAAAGTGGGTTGCACAAGCTAGTCCTCTTCCTGAAGGGGGGAACCCGACCTGGTCGTCTCCGATCACTACACACAGCTTCAAGTGTGAACACCAGCTATTCTGGCTGCTTTTACCCAGATAAAGAGATACCAAAGGCAAGCTTAGTTACTGATGTCCAGACTGGCTGAGTACTTGTGAATATTCTTGCCCAGACTTAAGGCACCCGGCTTGAGAGGATCAAAGGCGCTGGGGTGGTGTCTGCGCGTGGGGTTAGGTCCTTGTAGTCCTGGGAGTGGTGCGCCTGGACTTTTGGCTGGCCCTTGTAGATGTAGCTGGAGGAAGATTCCTCAGGGCATATCTGTACACATTATGGGGTGATGGCTTCCTGGTGGGAGAGGAAGCGGATGAGTTTCTTACAATGGATGATGACTTATTCTGGGGGTTAAGACTTATTGTTGGCTGGAAGGATAGGCAAGTTTTGGTTTATGAGTGACTTTAACCCGGGACAATGGTTTAGATTGAATGGATGCAAGAGCTTTAGGTTCCTTGATAGGGGATATGAAAGGCAATCTGGGGAAGAGAGGTTTTGGTTCTGAAAGAGCTTTAGGTTCTTTGATAGGGGATATGAAAGGTAATTTAGGAAACAACCTTGTACCACCTGTGGTTGTGTAGCTAGGTTGAGGAGTTACTGGGCTGGCTGATGGGGATTTGTAATGGTTACCCCTGCGATGGTCATTTTCTTTGGCTCTGGTGGTTAAAGAAAATTACTTGCCGTGGGTGACTGGTGTGGTCCACTCGTTCCACCGTTATCTTGGCGATACGGGCAGGGGCAGGGTTATTGTGGGTCTGGATGGCAGGGGGAAGGCTGTCCGAAGGCTTAGTTGGCTCTGTCGCATGGCTGTGACAAGCTGGAGATGCGGTAACACCGTTCCTAGACCGCATCTCATATGTGATGGTGAAAATATTATGTCATGGGGGGGGGGGACCCCCTCAACATATTATTGTATCCAATGGCATTCAAAATAGACAGGAACTTTATTGCAAACGTCCGACACCTCCCCCGCCACCGCCATGTTTACATGTGTCGATCGCCGTGGTTAAGTTCGCGTCTATTTTGACTGCGATTTTTTCGGTTATTTGACCCCTGCTGGCAATATATAAGATGATAACAATATGTCATGAGGGGGGGGGGGGGCCTCAACAATGACCTCTAACCTCTTTATCTCAAAAAGGGCTAGAGCAAATTGGCTGCAAATTTACACATCTAGGCTATTCCTTGACTGACTCTTCCCAAATGGTAGACATATTAGCTTGATCACTCTAGGCCTAGTTGTTTTTTAGTTACAGAGGTTATAGCCTAGGTCATGATTTCTTGCCTACTTACAGCGAATAGACTAGGCCTAGGCCTATTGTAGATTGGTAAAATATTTGCATAATAGGCCTAGGCCTAGGCTATGTTGGCTGTGCAATTGTCTCGATTTGACTATTTTTACCTAATTAGGCCTAAAGCAGCCTCAGTCTATTCCCAAACCCCAAACAGTATCCCATGTTAAGCCCTAGGCTAGGCCTAGGCCTAATCCCACTCTCAATCAAAATTCGAACTGATAAATTCGTACCTACCGGTAGCGCTGCCTAGGCTAGGCCTATATTTTTCGTGAATAGATATAGAAAATGGTTTAAAGGAAAGAGCATCCTATATTATGTTCAAATAATATGTAATAACACTGTGTATGGTTGTATTACATTTAAATAGTAATAGATGTGTATATTAATGGGATAAATACTCTGAAGTTCGCATACGTTCAGAAAATTATAGTCCAACACTGTTGCCAGATACTAATCAATCCCATTATCATTATATCATAATGGATTTTATTCATTTGCATAATTTCAAATACCTAGGACATTAATATAATATTTTCCTATCATTTTTTGTAGTGATATTTGTCTGATTTAGTGGTATATTGGTGTCTGTCTAGGGTTATAATGTATTATGAAAGTTACCTCTGCATCTCTGACTTGGTATAACAGTTCGGTATGGGCCGGCTTAAGTACCCCTGCTTTCTTTGAGTACTACACGGCAAGAGAAGCTTTCGGTTCTGTCACAGACTGTCATTACTGTTCAAGGTAAACAGCAACTGCTAAATTCGACATCATGTTCAAATAATATGTAAGAGCATTATCTATGGTTGTATTAGACAACAATCGTGATAGGTTTCTATTTTATGTGGATAAATAGTATTAAGCTGAATAAACTAAATACCGAAAGTTCACTAGAGTGGTTGTTGATACTCTTGGTTGATGAGGGAGGTGGGAGGTAGGAAGGAAGGGCTAGGCAGTGTTGCCAGTTGTATCGCTACATATTACCGCTAGATGTAGAGCCATTTACTTCAATTTAGCAGCCATTTTTTCATATCTAGAGAGATTTACTAGGGATAATTTAAACATTTCAGACATTCTAGTCATATTACATTGTAAAATTTGCAAAACAAACAAACCAAAACTCTTTAGAAATTGCAGCATTATTCTAACATTGTTTGACTATGTAGCAACATGCTAGCGAATTTTGAGAAAGGATCTAGCGGTATTTTGTGGAGACATACTGGGATGGAGGTGGTGGTTGCAGTGTTGCCAGTTGTAAAGCTACATATTACCGCTAAATGTAGAGCTATTTACTTCAATCTAGCAGCCATTTCTTTCATATCTAGAGACATTTACTAGGGATAATTTGAAAATTTCAGACATTCTAGTCATACTACATTATAAAATTTGCAAAACAAACAAACCAAAACTCTTTAGAAATTGCAGCATTATCCTAACATTGTTTGGCTATGTAGCAACATGCTAGCGACTTTTGAGAAAGGATCTAGCGGTATTTCGTGGTAACACTTTAGGAGGGTTAAAATACGAGTCACACGGGCAATTGCCAAAACTTTAAAGGTCCATATCATTGTTATTAAACTAAGCATTTGGCAAAGGGAGGAATTGTTAAAAACCTTAGCCAATACTCTGTCATTCACCAAAAATAAATTTGAATTTATCATTATTATTTGGTAGGGTAGGTATGTATAGGTAGGTTGGCTAAATAATTGCTGGAATTCGTAGGGACTCGAACTGTTTTGAGAGAGTTAAATAAAAAATGTTTTTATAGATCTGAATAATAAAGAGATTATGTTATTAAGCAAAACTGGGGGATGCGTGGAAGCCTATAGACTGTAGACGGTAAACTTTGTGTGGGTAGCGAATTCGGTTTTAAGGGGACCGACCGGTTAATTTAGGCTTAAAAAATCGAAATCCTGAAAACACCAGTAGGTGTTTACTCAACAAGAGTCAACATCCCTTTATAAGCCAGTGAAATGTTATTAGTGAAAACCCATTGGAAATAGTATTTTTTTATGTTTTCCAAACTTTTCCTGTAATTCTAAAAACGTTATATAGCGAACTTTGAAATTAACATGCTCAGTAACTACTGGTCGTACGAGGAGCATACCTATATAAATCGAAAGAGCGTAAGCTACTCTACAACCTACCATATGCTTTATCTTCTACTTTGCCATGTTCCCGCATAAAATATTGTAAATCTAAAAAACAAAAGTAAAAATGTTCACCTAATGGCTAATGACTTTCACCTGTTTTTCTCAGAACCTATATTGCCGCACTATCGGATGTTATTTTACAGTTATTATTGGACCTATAGGAATGGTGTATATACCATTGGAAAGGTAATTAAAAACACTAAAAGGCCTATCAACCAAATTTACTCTAATAATTTAAAAAAATTCACAATATGTCGTCAAAGTTGTAATTTTCTATAAATATATTTGCCTGAATCCGTCATCACCTAAATCGAACAAATACACAAAATATATAAAATGTGTTTTATAGAAACTATAGATACACCTTTTGTGAGTTGTTTGATCACATAAAACATGTGCTATGGGGATTTCTGTATGAGTTTATCATTTTCTGCAGTACTATGATTTTCAACATTTTTTTACCTAAATTGCAAGAAAAAAGCAAAAATAAAATAAAATAAAAACAATTTTGATCTAATTTTATGGTCATATACACCTGTGCCAAATTTCATTTAAATTGATAGTAAGACCTGGAAGTAGGGTAATTATCCGGTCGGTCCCCTTAAAGTAATTTAAGAATAGACAGTTTTCAATGCTGCGGCCTAACTATTCCACCCATTTATATTTTGTTTTGGTATCAAAACGTTCGGAATCGCGAGCCTCACCCAACTACGCAAGCATGGCTTTGATCATCGGCGTAGTTTTAAAGATGTGGAATTTTAAGTGGAATTCGAGTTTTTTTCAAGATTGCCGGAAAAAACCCACGTGCAAAAGCAAAACCTTCTCTATAAAATTTGCGGAGCATTAGTAGGGGAGTGCGAATGCCAAAGCCCAGTCGTTTCCTGTGAGTGGGAGAGACGGTATTTAAGCGTAAAGTTATTCGGGAAATTGGCTGCCATGGACCTGTTTGGCCGCCATGCCGGATGTTTAGCATATCAAAAGTTGCCCAATACAAAAACGCACCTCTTGTGAAAGTTTGATCCCGATCCAAAAAGCGGTTCTGGAGTTATTGCGTCGAAACCGGCGCGTAAGAAGAATTTGGATGAAATCCCAGGTTTAATGATTACAATAGGGGTTCCCCGTAGGGGACGAACCCCTAATAATAATAATACAAAAACACTATAGTATGATGTCTCGCACCACGCACACACACACACACACACACACGCGTGTACACACACTCACACAAACACACACACATGCACGCATGCACAAAAGAAAAAGTTTGGTGACATAGCCCGGGGGTAATAACGGTAGACCGTTTAAGGTGGTCACGTGTACATGGTATGGTCAGTCGTTGTATAGCCAGTGTAGTGAAAAGACAGAGTTGTCACAGATCCGGGAGGAGGGGCGCCGCCCTTCTGTAAGTATGTACCGTGTTTACATACACCTTCGTCAGGTGTTGATCTCTATTCGTATATATATTTTTTTCTAGTTTTGTCCTTTATCGTTCGGTGATATACTTATTTGTTTCTTTCTTATATATATTATTTGTAGTCTTGTACTTTGTTGTTAGGTGTCATCCTTACTCATTTCTTTCTTAGAAGGTATTCACTATTACCTTCGTCAGAGGGTGTCCCACATCTCATAAACCTGAGATCTTTCATTCATGCCTTCGTCAGGAGGTATCCTACTAACTATGTTCAGATGCTCAACATCTCATAATTTGAGATCTTCCTGT
Organism: Paralithodes platypus; assembly: GCA_032716605.1. NCBI lineage: Eukaryota > Metazoa > Arthropoda > Malacostraca > Decapoda > Lithodidae > Paralithodes > Paralithodes platypus. The sequence goes on from CM064549.1 coordinate 19,697,435, forward strand.
TTTGTGGTTGTATGGTGCGCGCAAGTCGTCTAGGATCTCAAAACCCCTGAGATTATGAGATCCTATTATTTTGGGGAGGGGGTGGTTTGAGATCACCCCGTTTTCTGTTGGCACACACTACACTGCGCGTGGCCTAGGATCTCAGTGGTTTGAGATCATCCAGTTTTCTGTTGGTACACACTACGCCGTGCGCGGCCTAGGATCTCAGTGGTTTGAGATCATCCCGTTTTCTGTTGGTACACACTACACCGCGTGTGGTCCAGGATCTCAAAAAACCTTGACCAGGTGTTTGGGATGGGGCGGGAGGGCGGGAGGTTGAGATCCTAGCATATTCTTTGAGATCTTACACCTTGCAATGAGATCTTACACCTTGCAATGAGATCTTACACCTTGCAATGAGCACACACGGTCATACAACACTACTCTGCTGTTCGCAATAAGGAGGAAGCATTCAAACGGTACCGTCGCCTTCAAACTCAAGAATCCCGTACTCTATATGTCTCTGCCCGGAATCAAGCCAAATCTGTCCTTCGACTCGCCAACAACTCTTTCATCAATAACAAATACTCTGAACTTTCCAACTCTAGCTCTTCCCAAGCTTTTTGGCATCTAGCCATAAACTTCTCCAACAATTTCACTTCCTGGTCTTCTCCTCCCCTCTTCCACTCTGACGGTACCAGAGGAAGAGGTGACCTCTTCCTCTGACAAAACTAAAGACTTCACTCAAACTTTCGCTAAAACTCCTCCTTAGATGATTCCGGTGCAATTCCTCCCTCTCCACCCCTCTATCACTTAATTATGCCTATAATCATAATTTCTTCTAAATATGTACTCTCGGCCCTCTCTGGAATAAACACTATGAAGGCGTATGGACCGGATGGTGTTCCTCCTGTTGTACTCAAAAACTGTTCTTCCCTGCTGACTCTCTGCCTAGGCAATTTCTTTCGGCTCTGTCTATCCTCTAACGTCATTCCTTCATGATAGAAGTTTGCTCTTCTTCAATCTGTCCCAAAGAAGGGTGACCGCTCTCAACCCTTTAACTATGGTCCATTTGCTCTCATTTCTTGCATCTTTAAAGTTTTTGAAACCATTCTTAACTCAACATTTCTTAAGCCTTTATCTTCCCATAATCTACCTTCAGATCGCCAGTACAGTTTCCTTAAGGGCCACTCTACTGATGTAACTCTTGCCTATCTTACTAAATCTTGGTCATCCTCCTTTCGGGACTTCGGTGAGACTTTTTCTATTGTTCTAACCATATTGAAAGCCTTCGATAGAGTCTGGCACATATCTTTCATTTCTAAACTACCCTCCTTTGGTTTCTATCCCTCTATCTGTGCCTTTGTCTCTAATTTCCTTTAAGACCGCTCCATAGCTGCAGTTGTGGACGGCCATCGTTCACTTACTCAACCTATCAACTCCTGTGTTCCTTAGGGTTCTGTCCTGTCTCCAATATCTTTTAAATATTTATCAATGATCTCCTCAACTGTACCTCTAGTCCTATCCACTCATATGCTGATGAGTCTACCTTACACTATTCAACTAGTTTTTTCCATCAACGCAGCATGCAAGCACTCCTAATCAAACGTGGCGAGGCCATAGAATGCCTATCTTCTGATCTTTAAATCATTTCTGATTGGGGCAGACACAAATCTTGTTACTTTCAACGCCTCCAAGACCCAGTTTCTCCCTCTATCTCTCCATCACAATCTCCCACAAGACTAGCAACTATTCTTCAACAACACACAACTCAACCCTTCATCTTCTCTCAACAATCTAGGTGTATCTTTTTCATCTGACCATTTTTGGAAAGATCATATTACCACTCTTGTTAAAAAAGCTTCCCAAAAGTTAGGGGTGTTCAACCATCTCCATGGGTTCTTTACCCTGGCACAGCTTCTTGCTCTGTATCGGGGCACAGTGAGCCCCTATATTGAGTATTGTTCGCATGTGTTGGGAGGCTCCACCCATACCACACTTCTCGAATGAGTATAATCAAAAGCATTTCGCCTTATCAACTCACCTCCTCTTACTAGTTTCCTACAATCTCTTTCTACATGCCGCAATGTTGCAATGTTGCAATGTTGCAATGTTGCAATGTTGCATCAGCACAGCACAAACTTCAGGTCACTCAAAATAAAATGGTTAGGTTCATGCTGAACCTAGGACCCAGATCATATGTTGGCCAGGAACAACTTCAGTCACTAGGTATGCTCAATGTTTCTGACAGGGCCAAACAAATCAGGATAACTAATGCCTTCAAAATTTTCTATGACAGAGCTCCAGAGTATCTAAAGAATGATTTTGTTAAAGCAAATGAGAGGAGTAGACATAATACAAGAAACATGATGTTTAATTTTAAGGTCCCGAGAATCCAAGGACAGGGTAAGCAAACATTCTTCTTCACTGCCATCAAAGACTGGAACGACCTACCCCAGTCAGTCCGTGAAAAGAGAACACTGTATTCCTTCAGACGTAGCCTGAAGGAACACCTGAACCGGACAGCTGCGAGAAGGGAGCACCAAGCTTATGTCTACTACTAAATACGACATAAGAGATAGACAAACCAAACTGAAATTATTACTGATTACGGATTACTGATATTTACTATAGGACGTAAGGTATCTTAAAATAACCCCCTAGAAATACTTTTTCTAAAGTATCTATTTCTTTATCCTCCCCTTTTCCCCAGCTAACCTAATCCCACAAGGACCCCAATGGAAATACGCCTAACGGCCTTATTGGGCTATCCTTAGTTGGAATTATGCAAGGCTGGTACATGTCATATTTGTAACAAACTATGTGGTACCAACTCTGTAAATTGCTGACTGAATAAATATTATTATTATTATTATTATTATTATTATTATCTCTTTCACTCTTCTACCGCTATTACATCAACCAGTGTTGTTCAGAGCTCTCTCAGTGTATACTCCCTCCCTTGCAGAGAGTGCGAGGCACCCGCCTTTCAACACAGTCCCACTCCTGTTCTGTCAAGCTCTTCATCCCAAGAGCTGGCAAATTTTCTCAGTCTTTCTTCTACTCAACAAGTGAACTCTGGAACTTTCTCCCTCAATCAATCTTTAGTTCATCCTATGACTTAGACTGCTTTAAACTTTGTGTGTCCAATCATTTTGACACCAACATCCCTTAAATTTGGCACTTTCACTCTTCTAACTTTTGGGGAGGCACTTGCTACAGGTAACCTGCCTTTTATCTCTTCCATACACATAGAAAACAAAAATAAAATTGTATGTATAGTGCTGAATAAATTAATGAACGTCTTTCTAGTATAAATATTCTTACCCGCAGGTGTTCAGTGTTCAAGTTAAGTTTGAGGATCTCTGTATGATCGCTTCATATCTTGCAATTGTGACGAGAAGAGTTCAGACTTTCTCCAGTAATTGATCTTAGTGTTACGAGTATTAGACAAGCGTATAATTGTGTTCAAGCTACCCTCTTACGTGTTCAGTCAATTCTCTCCAGTTTTTATGTATAAGGGAGATACAGTATTGATTTGAGTCAGTATTATAATTTGAAGTATCAGTTATCCGCTGTTCCCCTTAATTGATTTAGACGTTCAAGTGCCGCATGAAATGAAAAGAAGAGCCCACGTTATGTCTCAGTTTGTCAATAAGTGAAGACCACGGTCTTAAGACTACATCGAACTTCAAGTAGTTAAGTTCATGGAGGAGACCTGTATCTGACTAGTGTGTGTAGCCATACGTATAAAGTACCGTCAATTGGTACTAAATATATATATATATATATATATATACAGTATATATATACACTGTATATATGTATTTGTATATGTACATCATTTTTTGTTTATGTACTGAGGCATCTAGGAAGCAAGCCCCAGAGATTGTCCATCCATGCATAGGAAAATCAAACCAGTTTAAACCTGTGCCTTGTCTTGTTGTCTATTTTTGAATTAGTCCAAACTACCGTCCCCCTTTGAAACTGTTAGGAGGTGCGCTATAAGATTCTCACGATATCCCTCATCCTAACCCCCTCAAGCCCACAGTTAGCACCTACTTGTTAATTGTTAATCCCCTTGAGGCCATTCGGGCTAAGTGGGCCGTTTTCTTTCTGTCTCTCTGTACGTACCTGTGTGTGTGAGGGAGGGTGTACACGTATGAGCCCAGTCGGGTCATCCCAGGTATCCACTGTCAAATCCATTAATGATAATCTTACAACTAATCTTACCCTACCTGAACTAGACATTTACTTCCAATATGAATCACACTGTATTTGTCATGTATATTGTTTGTCTATGTGTTATGTACAGTATACTGTTGTCTTGAATCTGTTGCATATATAATTATGGGCTTTCACACAGTTATCCCGACACTTCCAGACTGCCGAGAGACCGGCATTCCCATGTTGCCTGGTGAACAGCCGTGGATTGTCCAGCGGCCATCTTCAGTGTCCGGGCGTGGACCTGTGTTTTCGTGGAAACCCCCGAAATTAACCATCATGTTTGAAAAAAATGGGCAGAACGGTTCAACATTAGTGGTCGTATTCTTGCGGGAGGAGGGAAGTAGGCAGTCAGAAGGCAGTAGAGAGGCAGTTTTTCTGTTAGGAAGCGGCCGGCCCGTTGGCAGTATCCTATTGTTGGTTGGTTGTATTCTATTGTCGGGGACACGTATGAGGAGACTTAATACATTGGATAGAGAGTTTTCCAGGCTAAACCAACAATAAGGAAAAAGTATTAGATATATCGACAAAAATTAATCAAAACATCCATACAAACATTCAGGTGCTAAAGCATCACAAAACCAAGTTTTGAGAAAACAATATCGTAAAATAATAAGAATATTTATATATTTTGTTTATGGAAATCAAAACACACGACTATAAGCTATTACTATGTATATATACAGTATATATGTTTTTATTTGTGTTTTCCTAAGTTGCCGTAGTCTCTCTCCAGTGCCTCCGGATTTGATGTGTGGATTCATCTTGCTGGTGTTTCTGCACCAGCCGACTTCGGCATCTCATATAATAATAATAATAATAATAATAATAATAATACTCTTGCAAACAACATACACTTTCACAACGGGAGATACACTCCCATAACTCCACACATACTCACAAACACACACACACATGGCATACATATACATATGCTGACACTCACTGACCCTCCGATCCCCACACACATATACACAGACAGGCACTCACTGACACTCACACATTCAATCACACCGACACGCACACAAACACACACATACACACATGTCATGCATATACTGTACAGTCGAGGTTAATAAGTGTTGTCAGATATTTTACAAAGTTTCGGACACTGACTAATACTCTGAGGGATAAGCACTTTTCCCAGTAACTATAAAGATACCAATAACACTTATTGAGCGAAAACCACTGGAATCTATGACAACATTTAATACCCCCGATTGTACATATACAGACACTTGGTGACCCCCATCCTACCCCCATACTCACACATATACACAGACAGGCACTCACTGGCACTCACAAACACACCAACACATACATACACACACAAACACATGCACCAACATACTCACACACACAGGAACACACACACAATCCGTGTCGTTATGTGGTCGAGAATCAATCTTATGTGTTGGCAGGGCTGTGGGAAGGTTGTTTTCTGCATGTCGTTTCGCAGTCTGTTAAAATTTATGTTTTATCTGTTCAGATTCTTGGTCTGTCATCTTGCTGACGTGTGTTTCGGCCCATTGGTCGGGGTGTTACGGGTGTCGTACGGTATGCGGTCATTTCACATATGGATGGCTGTCGTCCCATGCCATTGTCGTCTGGATAACTCCCATGAATTTAAGCCCCTTTCACAGCAGTTGTCCCGACACTCCCAGACCGCCAGGAGACCGGCATTCCCGTGCTATTTGGTGAACAGTTGTGCATTGTCCGGCGGTGACCTTCAGTGTCTGGGGGCGGTCCTGTGTTTCTGCGGATAGTCTCAATATTTTCGCTACCACCCGAAAAATTGGGAGTTGCGGGCCGACCATAACGGTCGTAATCTTGCGGGAGGTAGACGGGAGTCAGATGGAAAGCAGATTGGAGGTGGTCGTACAATCAGAAGGCAGTCCGGTGGTGGTCCCCATATGTCGGGAACAATGGAAAATCCGGAAACCAATCTGACTTTCGACAGATCGTCTGCGACAAGCCTCCGTCAGTCCGGTTCTCCCGACAAAAGTTTGACAGTTCACAAGTTTTCCAACCAAAAAGGCGCGTTGTAGCAACGCAGACAAGCTGCAGCCAAGCCGAGCGTGGTATGTCACCCGCCCACCCTATAAATGAAGCCCAGCCGGCATCAGGCTCCAGTTAAGCCACCGCTCTCACACAGCTCACTCCGTCATTATGAGACATGTCCGCCGTAAACCCTCTACCAAGCCATCTTGTGGCCCTGCTGCCCCTGCAGTTTCACCTGCCCCTGCTGCCCTTTGCAGTCCCACCTAGCTCTGCTGCTCCTGCAGTCCCAACTGTCCCTGCTGCACCTGCTATCACCACTTCTGTATCCCTTTCCTCCACATCATCATCATCCTCAACAATGCCCGTCCAGGCCCTGAGACCTACGTCACCCCTACGTATGAGGACTTGTACCTAGAGGAGGAACAGGGCGGCAGAGGAATCACGGATATGGACTAGGAGGTGATAGCCAAGGACAAGAAAATGGAAGAGGAGGCTCCCGCACCCGCCATTACCCGCCCCAAAATTTCTTGACGGCGAACAGGAGAGGCCGTCCAATTCTCAGATAACATAGAGAGAATCCTCGGGGAATGGTTCCAGAGTCAGCCTTCCTTTTATGACAAAAGACTGAAAATATTCAATGATGCAGCTAAGTGACGACACCTGGAGCAAAATACACGGGAAATGGGGCCTCCCTGCACTGGTATGTATTCCTTACATTGTATTACGAAATCATGGAGCAAATAATACATATATTGATAGAATATTGTGTATATAATTGTTACGTTAATAAATATGCATGCATACATATATAGACGTGTTCAGTTATACACAATTGTAAATGTCAACATATCTATTATTTCATCTGTATATAATTATCTTATTATAATCTTTATGGACTTGGAGAAGGCCTATGACAGAGTGGATAGAGAAGGTTTGTGGAAAGTACTTAGAATATACGGAGTAGATGGCAAGTTGCTGAAAGCAGTGAAGAGCATGTATGAGGGTGCAAAGGCGGCAGTACGTGTGGAGAGTGAGCAGAGCGAGTTCTTTGACCTGAATGTTGGTTTGAAACAGGGGTGTGTGATGTCCCCGTGGTTGTTTACTGTATATATGGATGGAGTCATGAAAGAAATACTATCAAGAGCAGTGGATGTTTGTGTATCGCTGAAAAGGGAGGGAATTGAGTGGAAGCTACCTATACTGCTGTTTGCGGAGGATACAGTTCTGATGAGTGATAATGAATGGGAGTTGCAGGGTCTGGTAAATGAGTTTGGAACAGTGTGCGAAAAACGGAATTTGAAGGTAAATGCGGGGAAGAGCAAGGTTATGGTCTTCGAAAGGGGTGAAGTCACAGAGTGTGAGGTGAAGCTGAACGGTCAGGCTATGGAGATCGTCAACTCTTTTAAGTATCTGGGCAGTGTGTTAAGTAAAGATGGGACTATGGATGAATAAGTGCGGGAGAGGGTACAACAGGGGAAGAGGGTTGTAGGAACGCTGAAAGCAGTAACAAGAAATAGGGTGGTCACTATGGAAGTGAAGAAGTCCTTGCATGACAGTGTGGTAATCCCGACACTGACTTACGGAAGCGAAGCATGGACGTTGGTTGAGAGACTCAGACCAAGAGTGAGAGCAGTGGAAATTAATTACTTAACACCTTACGAGCGGCCTATGCGGTTTATTTATATGTACCGCCCAGCGGGGTGTTTTTAGCCAAAATAGGGCTGTTTACGTGATCATTTTCATGCCTAAATAAGACCCAGAACGTAAAACAAGTACCTATCCCTGAAAGGGCATAAACAGAGCTTTCGAATGACACCATAACGATCCTTTTATGATGGCTAGTTTTCTTGCAATAACCGTGCAACGCGAGTGCAAAAAGCATGTAATTCGGTACTTTCCCCATATAATTCAGTATGTAGCGAGTGAGAGAGGGAGGAGGGAGCTGAGATTCGTGTCAGTAGGTTCGCCGCGGTGGTCTGGAGCAGTCATACGCTCGCTAGTCTCCTGCCACCACTTGTCTCTCTCTCTCAGCAACATTACGTGCTGAAATTGCCACTCGACCTATGTCGAGCGCCGCCACATAGTCCAGCTTTATTTAACTCGACTTATGTGGTGAGCCGCTAATTAAGGGTTAAGAAGTGCGTGTGGAGTTACATGGAGGGATAGACAGACTAATGAGGAAGTAAGAAGGTGGTGTGGTGTGGAGGTAGATGTGGTGGAAAGTGTGAAAAGGAACAACTTGAGATGGTTCGACCATATGGAACGTATGGAAAGCGAGAGAATGACTAAGAGGGTGTACGAGAGCGAGGTGGAGGGACAGAGAGGGAGAGGTAAACCGAATGAGAGGTGGAAGGATGGAGTGAGGAAGTACATGAATGAAGGCGGTGCTGGTTGGGGGGAGGGGCGTCGACTGACTGGGGACAGAGGTGCATGGGGGCGGTTCGTTCGTCGCCACCCCTTCGGGGATCACGGCGTCAGGCAATAGATAGATAGATAGATTATAATCTTACTGTTCTATATCTGCAATTTCTAGTGCTATACATACACAAATTATATGTGATATGCTATGTTAAGTATGTTATATTTGTGTATGTACTAGAACGCAATAGAAAATTATGTCAACGTATTTATTATTTCATGTAGGCTACACATAATAATGTACATATAAATTTTGATTATTGTTATTGATTATGAATTATTTTATATTAATATATGTATTTTTAGAAACTACACATTATCATTTTCATACTTAATACCATGTTGTTTTCACCTATTTCAACTGAAAACAATATATCAAGTGGATGAAGTCCATGATGACTTGGCAGGGGAGCCTGACGGGGAAATAGAGTGGCAAATGGGCCAAGATCTTGACTGAGAAGGAGCCGTGGATAGTCGCCATGTTTGGCTTCCTCAAGGAGCACATAGTGCGGCAGAAGACTAAGTGCAGGGATCTTAATAATGAAGTAAGTAATCAATTCAATACGAACAGATATACTGCATATCATGTCAAGAACCTTAATTTGTACAAACAGTATATAGCACACATGTGTATGCTAAGTAAACAAAGTATTGCGTATTTGCTGCTAAGTTTCTTTATTTACACATGTTTATATTTGTATCACTAGTATGTACATATCACCACAGAGTACAATGTGATTGGCACCAGTTTGGGAGGTCTATATGTCAGTCAGTCAGTCAGTAGCCAAACCCGCACTCCCTTAACCCATTCGCTGCGGGTGACGTTCTGGAATGTTTTGGCAAGTTACAGCTATTTCCAGGCTTTAAAAGCCTGTAAAAAACGTAAAAATCGAGTGTCAGTAGGCGGGAGCGTGAGGGGCCCACCTCCGACCCTCAGAGCACCGAACGGCTCACTGAGGTTGACTGTGTCTCGCGCGGGTCTCTCTCTGTGTGTCCCAGCAGTGTAGCCAAGCGAGCGAGTGTTACATAATAGCGGGTTTCCCGCGTTTCACTGGCACTACTGCGGGTGAACCAGACCATGTACGGGGCCCGTTCTGGTGTCATTTTGAAGCTATTCTCGCCTAGTTTTCGGCAGAATACACTTCATTTAATGCAGATGCTTGATTTATCATTCAGGAGTGCCTGAATATGGCCTAAATAGCCCAAAAATGGCCGCAGCCAAAGGGTTAAAGGGGTAGAGAGGAGCAAGAAAAGGCTTACTATCCCTTAGTAGGAGTAAATTCTGGAGGTTTTATTCCAAGTCCCAACCTCCAGGGGCTATCTGTGCAACAACACTGATAGGCGATGGGGTTGCATATCCCTACGTCTATATCAAATTATAAATATATACAATTAAATACATCAGCTTAACAAAAATCACTTACCTTGCAGCATATATGTATGTATTAATTGCATGTAACAAATAATCTAACAATTAGCTCCCAATTGCAGCAAGTTGACGCCAACACCAACACCGCATTCGCCCCACCATCACACTCCATTGACAAGGAGGCTGTTGACCAGCCACTGCCCGCTGGGTCCCCTGTGACTAGGTCTTCCGCCAGGAGCTAGATGCCACCCACCAAGCGCCAGAAGACTGATATAGGCATTGAACAGTTGCTGGGGAAAGTGAGTGAAATCGGTAGAGTTAGTACTTAGCAAAGATATATACTGTAGTTATCAAATTATGCACAATAAAGTTCAATCGAATGTGGATCCTGGAAATCAAGAATGGGCAAACACACCAGCGAGAGAAATATGAATATTAGTGACAGTGACATGTAGGTTGACATATACAATATTTTTTGTTGTGAATTATATGAGTTCTCTATTAACGTTTGTCCTGCTCATTTCAGCTGGTGACACAGTCGATGACACAGGACGACTTACAGCAGCAGGTGGCGTCTATAATCTGACCCAATACCGTCAAAAAGGAACTTGTTAACACATGGAAAGCCTTCATGGGGTCGTAGGCGATGGGTGTGCACCCATAGCTGTGGGATGAGTGTGTGGCCCAATGATTCAGCACAGTGATGGAGTTTAAGGCGGAAGAGTCTGGTGGAAGAGGCGGCATCATCCCAACCAAAACTCCAAGCTCCAGGTCCATCCACCGTCCAGCACCCTGAATACAGAGAACCACAGACTCCAGCACCACCACTGTTCCCGCCTCCTCTCAGCCACAGCACGCCCGCAGTGCGTCGCCCCCTTGACGTAACCTGGGGGTCAGCATCGCCTACCTATGGCCAACCAACAGCATCCACCCACATTCCAGCTAAGCACAGCAGGTCCAGGGCGGCCCAGCAAACACTCCAACCACCATCCTCAACCTCAATGACGTCTCCTTCTCGTCTACATTCATGCGGGCCATCGAAAACCCTGGGCAACAGCACGGAAGGGATGTAGAGACACCCCACAATATAACCATACCCCATGAATAAAATGAAAATACAATAGAATGGTAACACTGTTTCATATCATTTGATTTCATAAAAATATAAAATAATAGTTATAAATATTATCAACCTCTTAACTGCTAACCACATACATAGCATAACAATGATGTAGTACCGGAGTGAATAATGATTAATACTAAATTGCAAATTGGCTGTATATGACTACATAAACAGAAATAAGTCAATATATTAATATTATTAATATAGCAGCAGGTGGCGTCTATAATCTGACCCAATACCGTCAAAAAGGAACTTGTTAACACATGGAAAGCCTTCATGGGGTCGTAGGCGATGGGTGTGCACCCATAGCTGTGGGATGAGTGTGTGGCCCAATGATTCAGCACAGTGATGGAGTTTAAGGCGGAAGAGTCTGGTGGAAGAGGCGGCATCATCCCAACCAAAACTCCAAGCTCCAGGTCCATCCACCGTCCAGCACCCTGAATACAGAGAACCACAGACTCCAGCACCACCACTGTTCCCGCCTCCTCTCAGCCACAGCACGCCCGCAGTGCGTCGCCCCCTTGACGTAACCTGGGGGTCAGCATCGCCTACCTATGGCCAACCAACAGCATCCACCACATTCCAGCTAAGCACAGCAGGTCCAGGGCGGCCCAGCAACACTCCAACCACCATCCTCAACCTCAATGACGTCTCCTTCTCGTCTACATTCATGCGGGCCATCGAAAACCCTGGGCAACAGCACGGAAGGGATGTAGAGACACCCCACAATATAACCATACCCCATGAATAAAATGAAAATACAATAGAATGGTAACACTGTTTCATATCATTTGATTTCATAAAAATATAAAATCATAGTTATAAATATTATCAACCTCTTAACTGCTAACCACATACATAGCATAACAATGATGTAGTACCGGAGTGAATAATGATTAATACTAAATTGCAAATTGGCTGTATATGACTACATAAACAGAAATAAGTCAATATATTAATATTATGGACATAAATTGAATAAAACTACATTGCAAATATATATTACCACAAACAATTATGAATATAAACATATAAATTGATTGCATGTTTGTGTCTGAAAACATAGATTATATTCGTAAAAGTAATACATATCATATACATAATAAACAAGGTTAAACGCATAATTGATTAACCCAGGAGTGAATACCTGTATTAATGTATATGTATGGGGAAAGAGAGAATAATATTATTATATATAATAATTCCATAGAACGCATGACAAAATATAATAAAAATAGTATTGAAAACATAGTACTTAATGATACAAATTATGAGATTGCATGTAGTATATATCTGTAAAAGCATAAATATATTAAAAGACATACATAACACAAAATGGATGTAATCTACAGTATATATAATAATAATAATAATAATAATAACCAATATTAATAATAATAATAAACGGTTTATTTTAAAGAATGGCAGCCCGAAGAGCTGCCATATTCATACTCACATATTGCATACAAACACAAGCACCTATATGTTATTACAAAGCAAGGAGAAAGTATAGGAAATTGTGTTACAAGCAACTCTGAAAGTATATTTAAGCTTTGGTATGAGTCCCCTGTAGCTAAGTATCGTAGTATGATAGCCAATTGTAACCCTGCCGATAGTGGCTTCCTCCAGTTGGTGTCCTTCTTCTCAATCTGTGGCCCGACCCGCTGCAGTATTTCCTGGAACAGACTATGAGGTACACAACTCACCCGCCGGCTTTAGCACCGCCAACAGCTCCGCATCGCCACTGAGAAAACTCGATCCTAATTTGAGTATTTCATATCCCTATTCCCTTTCTTCATTGCATGAACAGTAGTTGAGTGCTTGTTTAACCTCCACATAGTTCTGTAGTTGCCGTGCATGTTATTTTATTGCTTTTCTGACTGATAAACATTGTTGTTTACATTTGTTATCCTAGCCTGTAGCAGACGACGCACGCGCACCTCTAATCGACCTAGCTTTGTATTTTCTTATTAACTCTAGTAGTTATCGTATTCAGTATCCTACTGTAGCTATATATATCTGTAATATTAGTTGTTGCTTGCATGATCTTGTAGTAACCTTTGACTGATAACTTTGTTTATCTAAATATAATCCTGCTTGACTAGCCTACAGTGACACCAGCGCCATCTGTTGATACAGTATAGTAACCCCTTGTGTGCAGTTACACTTTATTCTTATATAATCTCTATTTGGTGAATTGTATATTTAGTTACATATTCTATTATATATATATATATATATATATATATTTGTTTTGCTTTTTTAGGTAGGTTATCACCCCTGGTAGCCTACTTCTGCATATTTCATACTTTTTGTTTTTGGTTACTTTTGTTTTCGGTTAGTCTAGGCTATCATCCCTGGTGGCCTATTTCTGCGTACTTCAATTCTTAAATTTTCAGTTAGGCTATCACCGCTGGTGGCCTATTTCTGCGTACCGGTATTTCATAATTTTTGTTTTCGGTTATTTTTGTTCTCGATTAGTCTAGGCTATCATCCCTGGTGGCCTATTTCTGTGTACTTCAATTTTTAAATTTTCAGTTAGGCTATCACCGCTGGTGGCCTATTTCTGCATACCGGTATTTCATAATTTTTGTTTTCGGTTAGGATAGGCTATAACCCCTGGTGGCCTATTTCTGTTTAAATAAAAATAAAATTGTTTTCGGTTCAGCTATAACTGCGTATTCAAATTTAATTTTGTTCTGTTATAATTTTCGGTTAGGCTATCACCGCTGATAACCTATTTGTGCGTATTTCAACATTTTTATTTTCGGTTAGGCCTATTTAAGTAAGTGAAGCGACCTGAAGGGAGTGAAGTGTTTTTGAGGTGAGATAAGTGTTTTTAAAGTGAGTTTAGTGTTTTTAAAGTGAGTTAAGTGTTTTTAAGTGAGTGAAGTGATCTGAAGAAAGTGATCGTCACCATGCCTCGTGCCTGTACGAACTGCGCCGGTAGGTTTGGTGCTTCCATGTTTGCTCCTGCCGATCCACAAGTCTGCCGACTCTGCCAGCAACGAGAAGATTTTTGACAGCAAAATTGGATGAAGCCCACAACAAGATCAACGACCTCACCAGGAAGCTGGAATCACTCCAAGAGTTTGTAACACTCAACATTGGAGTATCACTTACTCCAATTGTTTCAACTCCAGCATCCACCACCGCCCCAATGTCATCTGCCAACAATCCAACACCTGCAGTAGCCACTGTAGCAGATGCTTCGGACGAACCTGAGCCGACATCAAACCAGGACAGCTGCCCTGTTCACCTTAGTCTCTCCCCCACTCCTCGTGCAAGAAGCCTGCTAGCACAAACAGTACCAACCCCTCGCCCCCGTTCTAACCACTCCTCTCCCCGACCTGTACGCAGAGTCCCGCCACCACAGGTTTCCGGGGTTACACCAGTGAGGAACGGTGCACGGCCAACGCAGAAAAGGTCTCATCTACCAGTCACAATGTCAAACAGATTTGAGATATTGGTAGAGATGGAAGACGAACCAGAAGAGACCAGGATCATTGGGGATTCCATCCTACGAGGACAGGTCGAAGAGTTCTCCGACAGAGTCCCAAATCGATGAAAAAGATTTTGCATCCCAGGAGCTGGACTGGACGACATTGTGGAAGCCTTCGAAGATACCACAAAGGATGCAAATGAAAATACCCTTTTTGTCATCCATGCTGGTTCAAATGACGTCATGCGCACCAGATCCGAAGAGTTGATGGAGAAATATCGCAAGATGATCCAGCACTACAAAAACAAGTCAAGGAATATCATCATCTCAGGCATTCTCCCCAAGATCGACGCACCTGACAAATTCTACAACAAGGCCTTCAGCACAAATAGCCGACTAAAATATTTGTGTCTGAGGGAAGAAGTTGAATTCATCAACATCTGGGACAACTTCTACAACCAGCCTACCTGTTCCGCAAGGATGGCACTCATCTAAACTCTGTGGGTTCAGCACGCATGGGTCGTCTCCTACACGAAGCAGTCCGCAGCCATGGATAAAAAAACACCATCCGAGAAGAAGCAGCAGTGACATAAATCATCCAACGCCAAGCAAAAAACAGAGGCAACCGAGGACCACCAGCGATAAGGACCGAAGACAGCGAGGACCGAGGACAGCCAAGAACATAAATGTAGATCCGACAAGAACCAAAAATATTATTAAAGAGCGTTCTGTGAGTTCTAAAATAACAAATTTAAATGTTTTCTATGCAAATGCTCGTAGCATACGCAATAAATTTTCAGATTTAGAGGAGCTAGTGTTTACAGAAAATTATGATGTGATTGGCATAACAGAATCTTTGCTCAATACAGAAGATAGAGACTTTTTAGCAGAGTATTCACTTCCCGGTTATGTAATGTTTGAGAAAAGCCGAAAAAATCGAAATGGAGGTGGCGCTTTACTTTATATCAAAGAAAGTCTTAACCCTACCCCCTTGTCAAAACCTCAAATTATGAACGTCGACACATCTTTTGTGCTAATAAAGAATAATAAAGGTACAAAAATAATACTTGCGTTAATATACAGACCTCCAGCTCAATCAGTGCAAACTGACCGAGAAATTTACGAACAAATTGCGGATGTAAGTAACTCACAAGATACCGTAATTTTTGGCGACTTTAATCTACCTGTGACCAAGTGGGGCGATACTCTTACTTCACACTCCGGACATGACTTGTATACGAACTTGCAAGAGAGTTCGCTTTATCAATTTGTTCGATCGCCGACCCGTGGTAATAACGTTCTTGACATTGTACTTGCAACAAAAGAAGAATTAATAGAGAATTTGAATGTTGGTGATGAATTCAGTAACAGCGACCATCGAACGATAACTTTCACTTTAAAGTTTACTAGTAACTAACCAAATAGTAGCATCGAAAAAGTCCCTAATTTCAAGAAAGCAAACTTCCATAAACTTAGAGCTATGTTTAAAGAAACTGACTGGAGCTTTTTAATTAACAATAACGACATAAATACATCTTGGAAGTTATTCGAAACCACTTACCTAAAAGCAGTGCAAGACTGCATACTATCGAAAATACGGCGTCCAGGCCATAATAATAAGCCCAAATGGTGGAATAAAGATATTTCAAACTGCCTGCTTGCTAAAAAATTTGCTAATGATAGATTAAAATCCTCACAAAATGACGAAGAACGGGTGAAATTTGTAGAGCTACGACGCAAAGCCAAAAAGTTAATTAAGCAAAGTAAAAAAAACTTAGAGTTACATATTGCGAATCAAAGTAATACAAACCCGAAAGAATTCTAACAATTCTCTTTCAGAAAGAAAAAAGTAGTTACTTCAACTGTTGGACCGTTAGTCGATGAAAATGGAGAATACACCAAAGACGAAGTACAAATGAGTAATGCCCTCAATACCTTCTTTGCATCAGTTTTTACAACAGAAGACCTCAGTGATATCCCTACACCATCGCCGATTCAGATTGATAATTCAGATGTTCTAAGCAATATCACCGTTACAGAGAGAGAAGTATTGAATTGTTTAGATAAACTCAAGGTAAATAAAACGCCTGGACCTGATACAATCTCGCCTAGAGTTCTAAAGGAAGCTAAGGATGAGCTCTCCAAACCACTGACATTACTATTCAATAAATCCTTGCAGTCTGGAACTATGCCTGATCAGTGGAAGCTAGCCAACGTAACACTGATATTAAAAAAAGGCAGCAAATCCCTACCCAGTAACTATCGTCCAATTAGCTTAACCTCAGTTGTATGTAAAATGCTAGAAACGGTCATACGAGCCAGACTCGTAAATCACTTAGAGGAAAATAACATACTTAAAGATACTCAACACGGCTTTCGTAAAAAACGTTCCTGTTTAACAAACCTCTTAGACTTCTTCCACGATATCCTCAACCTCTAAGATGAGAGTAAAGCTGTAGATATTATATACCTTGATTTTCAAAAGGCCTTTGACAAAGTTCCCCACAAACGTTTACTGCTAAAACTAAAAGTGCATGGAATACAAGACGGTGTGTTGAAATGGATAGAAAATTGGCTCAGCGACAGAAAGCAAAGAGTAGTCATAAACGGTAAGGCATCTAAATGGACCAATGTAAGTAGCGGGGTACCCCAGGGATCGGTACTAGGACCAATTCTCTTTCTAATTTACATCAACGACATAGATGAGGGTCTCACTTGTACAATCTCAAAATTTGCTGACGATACAAAAATTGCAAATAGCGTACTCTCAAAAGAACAAGTTGACGATATGCAACACAATCTAGATAAATTGTCATGTTGGGCCCGAATTTGGCAAATGAGTTTCAATGCGGATAAATGTTAAGTATTACATATCGGATACCTAATGAGAAAGCAAACTATTCGATGAATGGCACTCAGCTTAAGAATGTAAACAGAGAAACTGATCTGGGAGTAACAATATCGAGTAACCTAAAACCGAGTCAACAATGTTCAGAAGTTGTTAAGAAGGCAAACAAAATAATTGGCTTTATAGGCAGGTCATTTGAGCATAAATCCAAAGAAGTTACCCTAACCCTTTACAATTCCTTAGTCCGCCCTCTTCTGGAATACTGCGTTCAATCCTGGTGCCCTTATTACCAAAAAGATATAAACAAGCTAGAACGAGTTCAATGTAGAGTTACCAAAATGATACCTAGCCTAAAGAACAAACCATACGAAAAGCGTCTTAGAGAATTAAATCTATTTCCTTTAACCCAGCACATATTAAGAGGTGACTTAATTCAAGTGTTCAAAATCATCAAAGGCATCGACAATATGAACTGTAGTAAGTACTACACTATCGACCAATCTAATTACATGCGGGGAAACTGTTGCAAAATTATTGATAAATCTTTTAACTCACACGAATCTAAGAATTTCTTCTTCAATCGAGTTGTCAACTTGTGGAATGGGCTTCCCCGAAACGTTATAGACTGCATCACCGTTGATTCATTTAAACTCCGCCTAGACAAATATCTCGCATCAAACCCGTGATTGACTGCGTTTATAAATTAATAACTTTATTTTATCCCCCCCTCAGTTACTAACCCCTCTGTCCCCTACTAACTTCCTAATCCTGCCACGGACATTAGTTCCAGGGCAGTATTTACCTTTCCAATGTTCCCTTACCCACTCTAAACCACTGTTTGGACACTTGATCCTCAGTGTTTTGGAGGACAAGCAACCTAGAAGGGTCACTAGATCTGTTGTTGCTTGATTTCCTTTGTACTCCTTTGTACAAAGGAAATTTGTGAATGCAATACAAATTTATAACCTGTAAACCCTTTTATGGATTTTCAATATTAATCCTTCTAAAAATAGTTCAATTATTCCATAATATTAAGTAGAACGTTCATGAAAGTATTACTATAAGTAGAATTTTACCGGTGGATGGGACTCGTTAGCCTTGGTTGGCAACTCATCTAGGGGAGACAACCTTATACAAATCCGGGTGGATGGGACTCGTCAGCCTTGGTTGGCAACCTGTCTAGGGGAGTAAACCTGATACAAATCCGTACTACTTACCTAAGGGTAAGGCAGGTTAGTGGATGGATTAGCCGAACACCACTGTAGAAAAATAGTGCTAACAAGATACACAAAGGGCCTCGGAGTCGGACGGATCCTAAATTGAGTGGTCAATCCTGTAAGTCCTGCACTAAACTGGCTCGGGTTGTCTTTCTCACAGGGAATAGGTCCGGTTGGGGGCATTCTGTGTACGGCCACCCTCGTAAGGGGAGTAAGGCGTCCGGCAATAGATAGATAGATAGAATTTTATCTAAATATTGTACACAACAAGTACCGTTAGAACGTGACTCTTCTATATATATATTGTTATGACTGGGGTTTAAATATATCAGGGCTCTTATTCATTGGACTAGTAATGGCATAAATGCTACAACGGAAAGCACTAGATCCAACCTCTGATGTATATTCCCAGTGAACAAAGAACACAAATACTCTACAGAGTTCTATATGCAATAATAGGCTATCAAACTCTCAATAAATGTGCGTCTACTCTAGGCTTAATGTTATGTGAAGACAGCCTATTACTACCTATAACCGAAGGTGCTTGGTTATGGTATGCAAAGTAAGGTGGTAAGAGAAGTTACAGCTTACGTTACTTTAATCAATAAATGTCAGGCACTCCTGCATGAAAGAAAGTGCACTAAAGTCCTTCAACACTAACAAGGAATCTTCTTTAAATGTTAGATGCTATAAAGATGCTCGTATCGGAAATGGAACCCAAAAAGGCAGGCAGCGGAACAATGCTCGTGCAGGCCTTGCACACAATAAGGCAGAATATATAATGCCGTCGGAGCCAAGAATATCCTAAACACTACAACAATAATAATCGCCACGACAATGCAGTATTCCTATCAACAAAAAGAGCCTAAGTCGTTTGTGTCTCCATACATCAAACTAGGCTGCGAAATGCTTGTGTAATAATAAATGGGTATGCATAAAAAGAGTAATTGGGTTAATATACGTAATGTCTACTATGATTGATAAAGTCTAGCTAGAGTCAATGATACGAGATACTGGTGCGCATGGCATGCCGCATAGCCTAGTGCAAATCACAAGTCTGTGCGTCAAATATTACATTATAGGGAAGGGTAGCTCTCTTGAGAAACCTTAATACCGAAGTATTAAGCGTTCTCCTGGCGTACCTCAAAGACAAACAATCGAGACTAGAACAGTACAGAATGGTCTAGGCAAAAAGCCCTCATTCGTGCATGCTCTACTCTCAATGGCACACAGACTAGAATTTACTCAATCAACTCCAGTTCTCAGGTACGTCGTGCAGCTTTTAACTAAAGCCAGCACTCATAGGAAACAATACCTTATAATATCAGACTCCTAGTCTAGCATTATCTAATCCAGCAGAATACTAATAATTAAAGGAAGCAGTACTAAACAATATGAATGCCAACCAATGCTTTGTGATCAACTTATCTTAACAACTAACATACATGGGTTATATCAGACCTTAACGCACAATACAACTGGCCAGCATGAAGCTAATTTTGCAGAGTTAACCAGAGGGGGTATAATATTAATAAAAGGTGGTGAAAGATATGAAAAAAGAGAGAGGTAGGCAGAGGAAAAGATTCTCAGGTGCGGATCGGGGGACAGGTAGCAGGGGATTAGATAGATGCGTTCTAGAAACCAGATCTGAGGGAGAGAGTGGCGAGGAACTGTATATATACTCGCACTAGCTCGAGGCGCGTAGGAAAAAACCGGTTACAAGTCCTCTAGCCACTAGCAAGGGAGCTAGCAGCATGGTAAGGACCTCTCTCCACCAACCCCCACGAGGCAGCCAGCCGTGACGTCATCGAGCGGGACAAAAACACTGCACGCTCCCTCTCACTCTGTTCTACTCTCTCTCTCTCTCCCAGATCCCATCATTACTAGTTAATGATAAAACATATACTTTACAATTAAATATATAAAGCCTTGACATGGGTGAAAACAAAGAGCCTTTCTGGACTGCCCATGACACGAGCTTTCATATGAAATAAAGCACACTCTAATACATAAACTGTAGCCCCATCCACTGCCCTGGCGATCCTAGCGAGTCACTGTAGGACAAGCCATGCGGTTCTAACGGAGTGGTTAACGTCACACACCCCCCAAGATTTTTCTCAGGGGCCCCAAGGCTCACAAAAATCTGATGGTTAGAACCCATGCTATATCTCCACTTCCCATCACCCAGCGGCAGTAAAATATCTAGCACAGTTCTTCAACAAAACATTTTTCAAAATTATAACCCTCCCCAACACCATAGGTTAAATTATATGTAGTTATGCTCCTCAAGAGCGAGCTTCTCTAGCCCAGCATTCTGAGAGGAGTGCAACTCAGAGTTACTGCTATAACATAATAAAAAAATTCAACTATCAAAGAAAGAGTTTTTATTTGATTTTTATGTTTATAATTTGTTTATTTCGGCTGCACTATAGGGGCAAGCCTAGTTTTTTCTTCTATACCAAACGCTCAACTCCTGCTTTACGACCCAACACGCTGGGCTACAACCGCGAGCTAACAAGCACCAAGCGCAAAATACTATCCAAACTAAAGCAGGAGGCTACCCGTGTGTCAATCTACCCAGGATCATATACCCTTGAACGACCATCTGCAACCACGTTGTCACAACCGCCAATATGGCGTATGTCCAGGTTATATACCAATAACCTTAGTGACCACCTGGTCAGCCTCATATTCCGATTGTGAAACTGGTCCAAGAACTTGAGAGGGTGATGATCTGGGTAAACTACAACGACCGGACCATAGGCTGGAACATAGACCTCGAAATGCCCCAGCGCAAGCACAACCGCCAGCAGCTCCTCCTCGACAACAGAGCAGCTCCCCTGGGCCGAATTGTACTTCTCCGAGCAGAAACTAACAGGATGCTCCAGCCCATCATCGTCCTTTTCCACAAGGACGGCACCAGCCCCCACACCACTAGCCTCCGTTGCTAGTTGGAAAGGTAGGCTAAAGTCAGGGGCCCTGAGGATCGGGTGAGTGCACAACAGGTGTTTTACTTCTCTAAACACCTTCTCACACTCAGGCGCCCATTTGAACTTCTTATCCTTCCAGTTATCCTCCACCTGAGCTTGACTGTCCCATTCTCCTTCTCCACCTTGACTGCTAAACGTCATCACAGGCACAGTGAGAGGCTCAGGGGGGTGCCTCCCATACTCCTTCATGGGATTAACATGACATAACTGATTGCGCTTCCGTCTGTCTGGAGTGGCTACCAAGTAATCCAGGTCTGATAGCTCCTCCACCACCCTATAAGGACCAGCGTACTTCGCGGATAAGGGGTGACCTACAAGGGGCAGTAGAATCAACACCTCCTGACCCACGTGAAACTCCCTGAGTTCAACCTTGAGGTCGTACCTGTCCTTCCTGAGGGCCTGAGAGCTAGTCAAATTACGGCCAGCCAACTCCAGACTGCGCAACATTCGTTCTCGACAGTTGAGGACACACTTGAGCATAGAACAAGGTTTTTCTGCGCCCTCCCATACTTCTTCAACCATATGGAGAGGCCCTCTGACACGGTGTCCAAAGACGAGCTCATTAGGGCTGAATCCCAAACTCTCCCCAGGTACCTCCCGCACAGCACACAAAACACATGGCAGGCCAAGATCCCAATCCTTCCCACTCTCAAAGCAACAATAACGAAGCACAGATTTCAAGGCTGAGTGCCATCGCTCTAACACACCCTGGCTCTCCGGATGATATGCAGATGACACAACCCCAACAATCTCATGCTGCGGCATTGCTTGAACAAAGAGGCTAGAAGTGAGGTTGGGTCCCTGGACTGACTGAATCCCCTGCGGGTAACCATACCGGGAAAAACTACACTAGCAAGCTTCGGACCACCGTCTTCGCCGACCCATTTCTCATAGGGTACGCGTCAGGGTACCTTGTTGCCACATCTCCCGACTGTGCATCACTGTCCTCCTTCAACTCTTTCGTCTTTTTAAGCCCATCCTCTGCCCCTTCAGGAACAGTTACTGGGTCTTCTCCAGACTCGAAATGTGGTCCTAATAATGAGTCCCCGAGAAGGTCCGTTGACACTAAACTCTCAACCGCATCAACTTTCAACCCCTTCTCGGTACCCTTCCTCCGCTGATCTAAAGATTGTTGACCAGAATGTGACTCCCTGGATGCAGGATCTCCGGTGACATCACACGCCATAGGCTGCACCGGACACTTCTCAACCCACTCCTGCTCCTCCCTACTCACGTCGGCCGGCTTCTCGGCAACGACCAAGGGTGGAGCCTCAGAAGTAGGTCCCGCAAAGTCGTTGCCGAGAAGGAGGTCGACGCCCCCAACAGGTAACTTCTCCACAATTCCTACATCCAGGTCTCGAGTCACACCATCAACTTCCACCTTCATTCTTACAAGCGGGTATGACCTTGTCACATTAACTCCCTGAACCACAACCACCCGCGCCGTATTGACAGGTTTACCAGTGAAATTTCTCAACAGTGTTTGCGATGCCCCAGTGTCACGCAAAATTCTCACCTCATGTCTTCTACCCCCCCACTCCACACAACCGAGTCCCCTGTGGTCACTAAAGGCATCACGGACAGGGAATAAGCCTTCCGGATCCTTCTGCACTGGCAGTGTATTTACCTCGGAAGAAATGCCTCTAACAAACTCCGATGTCCTCTTGAACACTCCAATGCCGTGAGCAAAAGACACGGCTGCCGGAGGAGGTCGACTAGGGCACTCATTTGCCTTATGACCCTCCTGGTGGCAACTAAAACACATAAATTTCGGTTTCGGCTTATACTGTGATGTAAAAGGCCCCTGACTTTTCACATACGGTGTGGTGTAAGGTTTGGATTCAGTTTTAGTTTCATGGCTCTTCTGTTTAAATGTGTCATTGTTACGGGGAGGGGGAGGATAACGGTCCTTAGCACTTACATCGTACTTCTGTGAGGACCCGCAACCCCGAATCAACGACAGCCGTCGATCAGCCATTTCTGCTGCTTCGACTAGAGTTTTTTTTTTTTTTTCCTTTAAGTTTAAAGTTAGATCACCGCCCGTGCTCTTAAAGAACTGCTCCAACATCATCAACTGCTTAACTCCATCAAACGTTGTTACCTTCTCAGATCGGAGCCAGTTCCCCATAGCATCGGACAAGTCCCGGGCGTGTTCCAAAAAGGTGCTATCTCTTCCGTTAGTTACACCCCGGAACTTCAAACGGTACGTTTCTGGTTGCAGTTCGTAAGCCCTCAGGACAGCCTCCTTGAGATCCTCATACACAATACATGACTCCAAAGGTAACGCATCGTAGGCTTTAAGACCCTTGCCTATTAATCTAGAGGATACAAGTGCTGCCCATTTATTCTCTGGCCACTGGTGTTCCTGGCACTTCTTCTCAAAGCGTGTGAAAAATTCTGTTACACCATTCTCATCAAACACCGGAACCAGTTTCAATAAGTGCGAGAGAGACTGCTCATGAACACGGTTACCAGCCCCAAGTCGCTGTCCCGTTGCCTCTACTCGCGACTTCTCTACATCCATGTCGGCACAGTACCTAGTCGACTCAGCTTGGATTTTTGCTAGCTCTATGTGCTCATGACTGATAGTTTTTCTCTCTTCTATCTTGGCTAATTCTATTTGCTGCTGGAGCTCACATACCCTTTGTTGCTACTGAAGCTCACATGCCCTTTGTTGCTGTTGAAGCTGACATTTTCTCTCTTCGATCTTAGCTAATTCGAGCCGAAACAATAATTCTGGAGATAACCCTTGAGGAGGTGAAGGTGCTACAATGTTTGAAATTACCGGTGGTCCCCCCAGGGGCAACCCCCCCTGCCAGTCACCACCCACCTGTGGAAGCGTACCCGGGGTCGGCAAACCACTGGGATGGCTGGGAGTCGAGTGTACGGGAAGCATGGCCGAAGGGCTCTGAGCACTCAACCCATCTCGCTCACCAGTCACCCTGCCCAGTACACACGTTATCAAGTTATCCCTGGTCATGCTGCTAGTACCCGCATGACCGATAGCTGTGGCCAGGCATTGAAGACCGTACCGCTCCATACCCTCCAACCGCTCGGCAGTAACAGGCCATTGCAAAAATATCCTAGCATCCTCCTCACAGTTCACCTGATTAACCATAGCATCATACTGCTGTTCCTCAGTTTCGACATTACGTACTGTGTCTCCATTCTCCTCTGATCCGGTATAAGACATGATGCTCACAAAAAATTCTCACCACAATATTCAGAAAAGAAGCACCCCAAACTCTTTTACCTCGATATACACACAAAAATTCTCGGAAATACTCAAGGGCTATACTATGTTGCAAACAAAATTTATTCTTGCTGATCCCCGCAATATATTCCCCAAAACAACAAATGTTCCCTGCTAATAAATGTAGGTTCACCAAATCCTAGGTAAGGTCGCCATTTGTTACGACTGGGGTTTAAATATATCAGGGCTCTTATTCATTGGACTAGTAATGGCATAAATGCTACAACGGAAAGCGCTAGATCCAACCTCTGATGTATATTCCCAGTGAACAAAGAACACAAATACTCTACAGAGTTCTATATGCAATAATAGGCTATCAAACTCTCAATAAATGTGCGTCTACTCTAGGCTTAATGTTATGTGAAAACAGCCTATTACTACCTATAACCGAAGGTGCTTGGTTATGGTATGCAAAGTAAGGTGGTAAGAGAAGTTACAGCTTACGTTACTTTAATCAATAAATGTCAGGCACTCCTGCATGAAAGAAAGTGCACTAAAGTCTTTCAACACTAACAAGGAATCTTCTTTAAATGTTAGATGCTATAAAGATGCTCGTATCGGAAATGGAACCCAAAAAGGCAGGCAGCGGAACAATGCTCGTGCAGGCTATGCACACAAAAAGGCAGAATATATAATGCTGTCGGAGCCAAGAATATCCTAAACACTACAACAATAATAATCGCGACGACAATGCAGTATTCCTATCAACAAAAAGAGCCTAAGTCGTTTGTGTCTCCATACATCAAATTAGGCTGCGAAATGCTTGTGTAATAATAAATGGGTATGCATAAAAAGAGTAATTGGGTTAATATACTTAATGTCTACTATGATTGATAAAAGTCTAGCTAGAGTCAATGATACGAAATACTGGTGCGCATGGCATGCCGCATATCCTAGTGCAAATCTCAAGTCTGTGCGTCAAATATTACGTTATAGGGAAGGGTAGCTCTCTTGAGAAACCTTAATACCGAAGTATTAAGCGTTCTCCTGGCGTACCTCAAAGACAAACAATCGAGACTAGAACAGTGCAGAATGGTCTAAGCAAAAAGCCCTCATTCATGCATGCTCTACTCTCAATGGCACACAGACTAGAATTTACTCAATCAACTCCAGTTCTCAGGTATGTCGTGCAGCTTTTAACTAAAGCCAGCACTCATAGGAAACAATACCTTATAATATCAGACTCCTAGTCTAGCATTATCTAATCCAGCAGAACACTAATAATTAAAGGAAGCAGTACTAAACAATATGAATGCCAACCAATGCTTCGTGATCAACTTATCTTAACAACTAACATACATGGGTTATATCAGACCTTAACGCACAATACAACTGGCCAGCATGAAGCTGATTTTGCAGAGTTAACCAGAGGGGGTATAATATTAATAAAAGGTGGTGAAAGATATGAAAAAAGAGAGAGGTAGGCAGAGGAAAAGATTCTCAGGTGCGGAGCGGGGGACAGGTAGCAAGGGATTAGATAGATGCGTTCTAGAAACCAGATCTGAGGGAGAGAGTGGCGAGGAACTGTATATATACTCGCACTAGCTCGAGGCGCGTAGGAAAAAAGCGGTTACAAGTCCTCTAGCCACTAGCAAGGGAACTAGCAGCATGGTAAGGACCTCTTTCCACCAACCCCCACGAGGCAGCCAGCCGTGACGTCATCGAGCGGGACAAAAACACTGCGCGCTCCCTCTCACTCTGTTCTACTCTCTCTCTCTCTCCCAGATCCCATCATTACTAGTTAATGATAAAACATATACTTTACAATTAAATATATAAAGCCTTGACATTGGTGAAAACAAAGACTGCCCATGACACAAGCTTTCATATGAAATAAAGTACACTCTAATACATAAACTGTAGCCCCATCCACTGCCCTGGCGATCCTAGCGAGTCACTGTAGGACAAGCCATGCGGTTCTAACGGAGTGGTTAACGTCACAATATATATGTATATATGTATATATATATATATATATATATATATATATATATATATTTATATAATAAATAGATAGATAGAAAAACCAGCGCTGGGATGAACATCTTTATTATGGGACGTTTTGGCTTACACACAAGGCATCTTCAGCCTAAAGTAAGACAAAAAGGGCCTACATAAATATTTGCATATTACTAATGGTAAATATTTAAAACGTGTAGGAGAATTATGATTATAATTATAATTATAATATATACTAAAATTAAGTAGGTTGGCAACACGAAATACAAGTAAATTGCACGAAATGGGGGAGACAATATTGAAAACACCAACAGTGTAGAAACGGGTTCGCATTAAAGTAGAATGGGGTCGCGGAAATATCATTGTAAACACCGAAGATTTTTGAAAAGACGGAAAATGCAAGTTATGTACGAAATACATTAAATTAGCATGAAAGGCAGTGAAACTATATAAGCAAGCCACTAGAGTAACGTTATTACAGTTGGAAATTGAAAATTGAGAAACTAATTAATAATTCAGAGAATCAGACAAAATCACTAATCATTAAAATATATAAAAGTGTTACAAATTAAGTGTTAATTATAATGCAAAACGCATTGAAATAGTACGAAGGGTGGGGGGGGGGGGACTATATAGGAAGACATTGCACTAAAGTAGAGTGTGGTTAAGGAATTAGTATAGAATGTGGACATATCTAATAAGAATATATAACTAATGGAAGAGATCCTACATAATATAACTGGAAAACATACCACATGATACTTAGAATCAAAGTAAGGGGGTGAAAGTTTCGTGTGTACCCAGGGTTGGATGCAGTTTTTGAAATGAAAGAGACTCAGATAAAAGGCGTGTGGTGTCGTCTACGGCTGTGTGAAGAATGGAGAAATCCGAAGGATGTATTGGGTGGCCTGAAGCTTCAGAGTGTTCTCTTATGGCCGAATGAGAAGGTTTTGATAGAGGGAAACCAGTTCTGAATTACCTACTCCGATGCTCCGAAATCCTAGTAGTGAGATGGCGCTTTGACTGTCCAATATAAGTGGAATTACACCCACTACATTTGAAAAGATACCCCACTGAAGATTGCAGATATTCGGGAATTCGGTCTTTGAACTTGAAACAATTACCTAAGGAACTCTGTGACTTAAATACAACTCTTAATGATACTTGTGGATAGAAGTCCCAAAATAGATTAGTTACCTTGTTTCTTATGGCAAATGATTTTTTGCCAATGAAAGGGATTGTAAAATAAATAATAGCTTTCGGAACTGCCATATCTTCTTTGGGTGATTAATGTAATTTATTGATCTGATTACTGATATAAGTGTTAATGAAATCAAGTGGGAAGCCGTTAAGGTTCAAATTTTTTCTCAGGTGTTCCAATTCTAAATGCAGAGCAAAATAAAAGATGAACAAATATGATATGCCCGTGTTACTAATATATATATATATATATATATATATATATATATATATATATATAATATTTTATATATATATACTGTACTGTATATGTATATATATATTGAGAATATATCACAAATACACGTGAGCCACTAAATGTTTCTAGTCTCTCAGTGGGGATCGAACCATCGACCATCAGGACGATGGTCGATGGTTCGATCCCCACTGATAGACTAGAAACATTTAGTGGCTCACGTGTATTTGTGATATATTCTCAATATTTGTAACTCTCATGCTTTGTGGGTTAGAATTAAATGAAATCAATTTCTACCCGAGTTGCGTCGGGACACTCAAAAATCCGTGTATGGTATTCTGGAAATATGGATCCTACAACTAGGTTTGAATTGAAATATATTCGCCTAGTGGGTTTCCCTTCTCCCTAACATAAATAGTATAGAAGGCTGAGTGTCCTTTAGACTGCCGTGGTGTAATTGATTAAAGCATCGGCTATCGTCCTGATGGTCGATGGTTGGATCCCCACTGAGAGACTAGAAACATTTAGTGGCTCACGTGTATTTGTAATATATTCTCAATATTTGTAAATCTCATGCTTTGTGGGTTAGAATTAAATTAAATCAATTTCTACCCGAGTTGCGTCGGGACACTCAAAAATCTGTGTATGGTGTTCTGGAAATATGGATCCTACAACTAGGTTTGAATTGAAATATATTCGCCTAGTGGGTTTCCCTTCTCCCTAACATAAATAGGATAGAAGGCTGAGTGTCTTTTAGACTGCCGTGGTGTAATTGATTAAAGCGTCGGCTATCGTCCTGATGGTCGATGGTTCGATCCCCACTGAGAGACTAGAAACATTTAGTGGCTCACGTCTATTTGTGATATATTCTCAATATTTGTAACTCTCATGCTTTGTGGGCTAGAATTAAATGAAATCAATTTCTACCCGAGTTGCGTCGGGACACTCAAAAATCCGTGTATGGTATTCTGGAAATATGGATCCTAGAACTAGGTTTGAATTGAAATATATTCGCCTAGTGGGTTTCCCTTCTCCCTAACATAAATAGGATAGCAGGCTGAGTGTCTTTTAGACTGCCGCGGTGTAATTGATTAAAGCGTCGGCTATCGTCCTGATGGTCGATGGTTTGATCCCCACTAAGAGACTAGAAACATTTAGTGGCTCACGTGTATTTGTGATATATTCTCAATATTTGTAACTCTCATGCTTTGTGGGTTAGAATTAAATTAACTCAATTTCTACCCGAGTTGCGTCGGGACACTCAAAAATCTGTGTATGGTATTCTGGAAATATGGATCCTACAACTAGGTTTGAATTGAAATATATTCGCCTAGTGGGTTTCCATTCTCCCTAACATAAATAGGATAGAAGGCTGAGTGTCTTTTAGACTGCCGTGGTGTAATTGATTAAAGCGTCGGCTATCGTCCTGATGTTCGATGGTTCGATCCCCACTGAGAGACTAGAAACATATATATATATATATATATATATATATATATATATATATATATATATATTCGTTTAGCCAGGTAGTACATTTTCTTGTAGACAAACAGGGTTATAAGTTTATTATTTATTACTTCGATATTTCAGGCAATTTTCCTCTGATGTTCAGATAGTTGGTAGAGTAGTTCTGCACCTACACCTAGCAGGATAACAGCGCGGGCCCCCCTAGTCAACCAACAACGAGACGGAGCCAATGTATCGCCATGCGCCAACACTCCACCAATCAGGACCCACAGAGCTAGAAGTAGCTCCTCCCACCTCTCCTACCAGATCAACTCAACTCTTATAAATACAATCCCCCGTTCATCGCTCATCACTCTTTCTTCTGAAGATGACTTGTGAACAATTTGAAACGTTGAGGGCAAACCACAACTATGCAGAACTACTCTACCAACTACCTGAACATCAGAGGAAAATTGCCAGAAATATCGAAGTAATAAATAATAAACTTATTAATACTGAAATTTCTGCTTCTTTTAACCTTGTTTGTCTACAAGAAAATTTACTACCTGGCTATACGAATATTAAACTCCACAGCAAGAATGCCAGAAATAGGACCAGCACACGTAAATTCCGGGAGGACTTGGTACGTGAAGAATCAACAGAGAAACAAGAAATGACTCAAAACCTACGCAGAGAGCGAGACGCTCTCATACAGTCATGGGAAAGTGAGACCATACCAGATGAAGTTCGGCACCCAATCAACCAAAGACTCCACCAACTAGAAGAACAACACAGACGTAAAGAAGAAAGCACCAACATCAATAAGCTTTCACGTCTATACGGTGGCAATATAAAACTACCAAGAACTACTAAAGGATACATTAACTTGACCAACACTGAACTGACTCCCAAACAAGACGACCCCAACCCCACCATAAAAGACTCAAAATCGAAATCCTCCTTGACGACATCACGCGACTAGAGAAAGGCGGCAAGGTCACCACCACCCCCGCCCTCCAACCCACCCTACTCCACGAAACCGCCAAAACGAGAGGATCACACCAAAGCAAATTCTCCACAAGACTCAGTTCCAGGCTACCAAATTAGTATGTGAGAATCATGACATCATCATCAGAAGAGCAGACAAAGCCGCATGCCTGGTCATCCACGATAGAGAGGAATATCTATGAAAAACGTGATAACATACTGAGAGACGAAAACAAATTTAGGAAGATTACTCGTAATCCAACAGAAGAAATCAAGCGGAAAGCCAACACCACCATAACCGCTATCAATGCCAAAATAGGAGGGATCCACCTCAAGAAACTAATAGGAGAATTTTCACCCGGATACGCCTACGGTACCATCAAGACGGACAAACCTGACAACCCCCTACGACCCATAATCATCCAGATTCCCACTGCCACGTAACAGATAGCTAAAACCCTCAAAACCCTCCTCACTCCCTACACTCCTAGCAAATAAAATCTCTCATCCTCCAATGACTTCCTCGTTATCCTACGAGATGCCCCACCGACTGAAGACCATATCATACCTTTCCTTGATGTAGAGAGCCTATTCACCAATGTATCGGTGGATAGGACTTCATCCTTCATTGGCTCTAGACTCTCCTTCTTTGACATCCTTATCTCCACCCATGACAACGGATTGAAAACTACAGTATATACAAAACGTACCAACAACAGACTATGCCTGAATGGAAACAGTGAGTGCCCCCGACGCTACCTACAGTCCACCATCTCGGCCTACATCAGGAGGGCTCTCACCCACTGTACCACATGGCGGGACATCCACCAAGAACTGGAAAGATCATCCCAAGTCCTCATCAACAACGGTTATTCTAACTCTGAAGTTCCGCCACCATCAAGAAACAATTACATAAATAGTACAGTCAAGACAACCCCAACACCGACAACCCAGAGACCATCAAACTATACAACCGGAATTATATGTCTTCCGACTACGAAACAAATGAAAAAAAAATAAGGGAAATTATAGACAAAAACGTACACCCCACCAACCCAGACAACAAAATCAGACTCACCATCTACTACAAATCACCCAAAACCTCCAATCTCATCCTCAAGAACCGACCCACTACTACCAGAAAAAGCCCGATGAGTAACGACCACGTCATATACCAACATGTATGCAATATTGAAAACTATGGAGCTCAAAAATACATTGATATTACACAAACCCATCTATCTCGTCTGCTAACTCTACACCTTCAATCGTGAACGATCAAAGAGCACTACAAACACCAACACCAAGACCTGAGCTGCCCTGACCTTGAAAAACATACTACTGTTATTGATTAAGAGAATGACCCTAGATGACTCTCTATTCTCGAAGCCCTACATAACCTTTCTCTGAGAGACACCATTAATATTAAAGTACAAGACTCGTTAGCCTTGGTCGGCAACTCATCTAGGGGAGACAACCTTATACAAATCCGGGTGGATGGGACTCGTCAGCCTTGGTTGGCAACCTGTCTAGGGGAGTAAACCTGATACAAATCCGTACTGCTTACCTAAGGGTAAGGCAGGTTAGTGGATGGATTAGCCGAACACCACTGTAGAAAAATAGTGGTAACGGAGTCGGACGGATCCTAAATTGAGTGGTCAATCCTGTAAGTCCTTCACTAAACTGGCTTGGGTTGTCCCTCTCACAGGAAATAGGTCCGCTTGGGGGCATTCTGTGTATGGCCACCCTCGTAAGGGGAGTAAGGCGTCCGGCAATAGATAGATAGATAGAAGACCTGCAAATACTCCCATCTATGAAAAAACATATCCCTTCCTCGGGAGCGCCGTGTCGCCCACCAGCCGCGCTGCCCACCAGCCGCGTCGAATCCCCCTCATGCCCCTCCCACCACCTCCGCCTCGCAGGATAGCAGCGCGGCACCCCTAGTCAACCAACAACGAGACGGAGCCAACGTATCGCCCTGCCCCAGCACGCCACAAATCAGGATCCACAGAGCTAGAAGTAGCTCCTCCCACCTCTCCTACCAGATCAACTTAACCCCTATAAATACGACCCCTGTTCATCGCTCATCACTCCTTCTCCTGAAGATGACTTGTGAACAAGTCGAAACGTCGAGTCCAAACCACAACTATGCAGAACTACTCTACCAACTACCTAAGCATCAGATGAAAATTGCCAGAAATATTGAAGTAATAAATAATAAACTTATTAATACTGAAATTGCTGCTTCTTTTAACCTTGTTTGTTTACAAAAAAACAAAACAAATTATATATATATATATATATATATATATATATATATATATATATATATATATATATATATATATATATATATTTATAGATATATATATATATATATATATATACTTACTGTAAGGATGGGTGAGGCACTTGAATCCCTGGCTGAGAGGAGGGGAAGGATGGACGTCGTTGGTGTAGACTTCTTGAGGCTGGTGGCGCCATAGGACGAGAGAGCTGTGGAGAGTAATACAGGTTTAGTAATTTGCCCCCATAAAATTGGACCCCATTATTTGAAATTCATGGGGGTACATAAATATACTAGGATCGCCACAAAAATTGGCATGCTGGTTCCTATATATATAGATACTGTATTTTGTTTCTATGTGAGTGAGGGAGACAAAAGGCAGAACTGCCTGTAGCAAGTGCCTCCCCCATAAATGAAAGAGTGACAGGGCCCAAATCAATGGATGTTCGAGCCAAAATGCCTGGACACTCTTAGTTTGAAGCAATTTAAGTCATAGGACTAGGGAAAGACTGATTCTGGGAGAGAGTTCCAGAGCTCAGCTGTTGAATAGAAAAAGAATGAGAGTAACATTTCACTCTCAGGTTGGAGAGTTGCACAGAGTAGGGATGGGATTGTGTTGCAAGATGGGTACCACGTACCCTACATAGAGGAGGTGGTATACACTGGGAGAGCTCTGAGGAACACTGATTATTGTAGTAGTGATAGAATAGCGAGAGAGATGCAACATTGCGGCGATGAGAGAGAGTTTGCAGAAAGTTGGTGAGTGGGCGGGAATTAATGATACGAAAGGCTTTCCTTTCTACTTTGTCTAGAAGTGCGGTGTGAGAGGATCCTCCCCACACATGTGAAGAATACTCAATTCAAGGACACACTGTGCCCCTGTACAGAGCAGGAAGCTGTGCAGGGGTTAAGAACCCCTTGAGGCGGTTGAGCACACATATATTGAAATCGGAGTTGAATATATGCCACCAAAAATAATTGTTTAGGGTTAACTTCCGAGAGGGCCGACTATTTACTGTACTCTTTCAAGAAAAACATTCGTGGAACTCTCAGTTTTCAAGGAATATAGTTAATAATTACTAAGATTATGCATAAGGACCTAATAAACAGGATAAACAATACCAGAGGTTCTAACCTGTATGTAGGGCAGCCCACAAACTCATGTTGGGAGTACCCTTCCTAGTCGGGTTTGGCAGCGCAAGCCCAAATATCACGTCCCACTTATAAACATTCTTGGGGGTCTTAAATATTAATGGATCAACACATAAATCGACATGCAATTCCTATATGATGTAAAAGTAAGTTCAGTTTGAAAATATTGCAATCTGAATGCAATGGATGCCAGTAATCAAATATTTTATAAAATTAACTAGTCAGAAGACCGACTTATTTCTCTACTTTATCAAGAGAAACATATTCAGGTTTCCCAAAATGCTTTGAATGTTACTTCTTATGATGAAGTTAATGCTTAGAAACCTGATAAACAATATAAAATGCTCATGAGTCTCACCTTTATGTGTGGCAGTCGTTGCAGACATGTTCTGGTGACACTGACAGACGTGTTTGCGGCAGGCCATACACACTACCCAGGTCCTTATGTTTAGGGGCCTGGGGCATAGGTGGCACATCTTTATGGTGTCTGCCTTGTCACCCTCAATTTCCTCGTCCTGTGGGGTGTGGTCGGAGGGAATGTTGGTGTGCCCGATGATGACACTCAGTTCCCGGGAGAAACCCATGTGTTTCTGTAGCCAGTCATAGGCCCAGGGGCAACACAGCTCCTCTGCCACCTACAGGCCGAACTCCCGCCTGGACTTAAAGGCGCCCTGGGGCTTGTGGGTGTAGATAATGTGAGAGTTCACCATGGCCAGGTTGAGTATCCAGTAGAAGTAACAGAGGGGTAACCTCCGGGTCTTCCTGCTACAGGAATACGTGCCACACAGCTGGTCGAAGGTATCGACGCCACCATTTGCGGCGTTATAAAACATTTGGAGGTCGTTTTTTTCTTCTCCATAACTGTAGGATTATGATGGATGGCGGAGAGCATCATAGCCTATGGCGGATTTAAGGAAGATAAGTTTACTATAGGCTACCTAAGACTGAAAAGATCCTCTCATATAAAATATAAATTAATAATAATACCGGGAGTGTAACTCACTATTAAAATCACCATAGAATATTGCAGTCAGGCAAGATGGAAATGCTGATGGATGGTAGGCAAATGGCTACTATTCGAACACCATTGGATGTTTACCTGAAGGTGACCACGAGGGTGCACCTGAACAAATAATGAATAAATAAGGTTGGAGAAAGTTAAATCATGATAATAAGGCTTAGCTGTCAGTCGGTCTATCTGTAGGATGAAGTTGAGTTTAACACTCTCGCATCCCCTAACTTAAATTGATTGAAAACCGTCAGCCCTTCTTTATTTTGCCATGAAATACCAGGCTGGGCGAGTTTTCGAAGCCTTGAGTTTTTCTGTATTTTCATCCAGAATGCTGTTTATTGTGATGTATCATATGTCAATGGAAAGAGGAATAACTGTACTACAATATAACGCAATATGTAAGTGTAAACGATTCCGAAATAAAAGTTTTTCCCGGGTAATTGTCTTCACACCGTCCTATCTCGAAATTGTGAGTGTTGACCATATATTTTTTCTCCTCTTTCCAAATCTGAAAACAGAAATTGTCTATCTTCAATAGTTTTCAAGCAGTGACCGAAAACAAAAAAAGTATGACTGCATGATATGGTTTAAAACATTTTCGAATTATTTCGTTGTTACGATGTCTATGGTTCTAAATTTAGGCTGTATGAATACGGCAGATAATGCTGAAGAGAATAAAAATTCTAAAAGTTCCTACGACAAATACTTTTTGCTCTATGAATATTTTAAATGAAGAGCCAAAATGCGAATATTTACGCTTCACTCGTCCCCTTTCCGCCGACGCTAGTCGGGTTCCGAGCTGTTCCCCACCTCGGCGTTGCTTTATTTGCTCAGATACGTATATAACTGTTTATATCACCGCAATCGGAAACTTATGCTCTTTCTAATGGTGAAAACCGAAATAATATAGCGTAATTGGTTCGCGAGCTATGCGCAATTGTTTCCATGCATTGTTATTGTTATGTAAATATATGAGAATGTTTATACAGTTGTATATCTTTGCCACAATATACAACACTTTTATATAATTTTCCTTGCCAATAATAGTATAATGTTCATAGAACACATGTCAGTCATGAAGGTAGTCAATTTTACTTACCTGATAGGGCCACAACCCTTTCCAACGAGAAGGGAAATGGCTCCTGGGTTGACACTGAAAAAACAAAACAAGAAAGCCAGGTTATCTTCAAGTAACAAATTCAGAAATAATTCTATTGTACACACAAATAAAGTAATATATATATATATATATATATATATATATATATATATATATATATACAAGGTGTCAAACAAAATATAATGAATGGTAACAAAAATGTGTGTATGTGTGTGTGGGTATGTATATATATACCGGTATATATATATATATACAAGGTGTCATCAATATATATATAAATATATATTATATATATATATATATATATATATATATATATATCTACAAGGTGTCAAACCACAGAAATATGCAAATTTCCAAGCCACCCTAGGAGGTACTGCATTTGACTCATTATTTTTTTAGAGTGGTTTCTCCAGGAGGCCTATATCCACTTTGATGATGAAGGTGGGTGAATGAAGGTGGGTAAATGTAGGTGGGTGAATGTCGGTGGGTGAATGTCGGTGGGTGAACGAGGGTGGGTGAATTAAGGTGCGTGAATGAAGCCGGGTGAATGAAGAAGAGAAATGGAGAAGAGAAATGAATGAATGAATGAATCAATCAATCAATGAATGATTGCACATGGCTCCTGATTATAGGACACCTGCATTGTGGCTATGGAAAAGGTTGAAGCAGCCGTTGATGTCAATGCAGAGGGCAACCATGCAAGTCGTGCAGCGGTAGCTTGTGTCCTTGCGAGCGCCGCTCATTACTTTGCAGTAATAGCAACGGAGTCGCTTCTTGCCCGGAATCCTCTCCCGAGAATGGTCCAAGTCCTTGTTCAGCCAGATATGGTTTAGAACAACAGGACGGGGCCTTGGGACCACTCCAGGTCGAGGACTCCGGACTTCCACCGCTCGTGCTGCTTCCAGTAATGGATGCGGTTGGTTGGCAGCTTCAAGACAAGAGCTGCTTCCCCATCGTCACCAGCAGCAGCTGCATCAGGTGCTAGTACCACGGGGGGTTCAACCAGGACATAGTTTCCCCCCGGGGCAGCAGCATCAGCAGCAACATCATCTGGTTCTGGTGGTGGGGAGGGGACATCGAGACGTGGTGCCCTCTCAACGCCTCCACCAGGAGCAGCAACAGGAGAGGGTGGAGTGTTGTCAGGAGCAGCAGGGGCTGGGGAGTCTGGATGGTCGTCGTCGGACGACCCAGATGATCCACCGGGTTGCCGTTGCCTGCGTTCATGCCTCTGCGGCTCACGCTGGTCAGGCGGCAGATCTTGTGCTCGGTGGACTGGCCTCCCCGACATTGGCCACTCTGCAGAGTTGAATTGCAGCAAGGACGTACAGATGTGCTCGTTTGCTTTAGCAAGGTCGCACAACGGCTTAGGAGCTCCTCGTGCAAGGCGCAGGGTGCCACACACATATATGTTGTGTGTGAGCATTTGCTGGCACAGGTCAACTGAGTTGTAATAGTTGTCCATGTACAGCTTGTAACCCTGGCCTCTGAAGGACTCCTTGAGACCCTCCACCGTCTCTTGGAGTAATTGACCCGGACCGGTGTAGACTCTAAAGTCCCACACATAGCCAGTCAACGCCTCTGCCAGGATGTACAGCTTGATACTGTACTTCGTCGGCTTCATTGGGTTGTAAACCTTGAATGAAAGGCGACCCTTCCATCCAAGGCTGCCTTCGTCAAGGGACAGATTTTCGGCGGGGATGTTTGCCAGCTTGAAGCCTTCAAGTAGGTATTCCATCACCGTCCGAACCTTCACGAGCCTGTCTGGGTTCTGCCTGCTGACTGCCTTGTTGTTGAAAGCATGGAAATAGTTCAACAAGGCTAGAAACTTCTTCCTACTCATCGTTCTCCGAAATACTGGGTAGTCGTGAAGGACAGTTGAACGCCAGTAGTGACTCAGAGAAGGAATCTTGGTAATGCCCATGAGGAAGTACAGGCCAAGGAATTTGGCCATGTCCTCCTCACCAAACAGGTGCCAAACAGCGGCTGTCCGGCAAAGAACTTGGCGTAAGCATTTGTCTCCACTACCAGGAATTGCAGCATCTCCCTTGTGAAGAAGAGCTGGAAGAACTAGAGAGGAGTCACTGGCATTGGAACCTGTATGCCAGGGGTCCCTGAGAACGGACCAACCTGGGGGTTGAAGCGGGTATCGGTCCAACAGGCATCACGATCGGGGGCAGGATCGCGAGCACGGCCACGACCACGGCCACGACCACCGCGAGGACCACCGCGAGGAACTACTCTGGGCCTACCACCTGCCCCCCTATGGGGCCCTGGCCTCCGGCATGGCCTAGGTGGTAGGTCGAGGGGTTGAGTGGGGTGGGCTTCTGCATCAGATGATGCAGAAGCCGGTGAATCTGCTGCAGCACCAGGTGGTGAAGGGTGTGGAGCTGGTGAACCTGGGGCAGCTGCACCACCTGGTGAAAGGTGTGGAGCTGGTGAACCTGGTGCAGCTGTACCAGTTGGTGAAAGGTGAAGAGGAATCCTTTGGGGAAGAACCTCCTCGATTGTTGCTGGAGGATACAATGCTGTGCGTGGCACCTCAGCAACAACCTGAGCACGCATTGCGGCTTCAGCAACCTGAGCACGCATTGCAGCTCGATGCTCAGGCAGAACAAATGCCGAGGGGATCAACGCTGTGTCGCTGAAGGGGGACACTGTGGGGGTGACCGTTCCCAAGACATGCGAAGGCAGGGTATTCAAAGTGCCCACAGCAAGTA
Source organism: Paralithodes platypus (assembly GCA_032716605.1). Classification (NCBI taxonomy): domain Eukaryota; kingdom Metazoa; phylum Arthropoda; class Malacostraca; order Decapoda; family Lithodidae; genus Paralithodes; species Paralithodes platypus. The sequence goes on from CM064549.1 coordinate 19,736,420, forward strand.
GCGTAGCAATCATGTGTGGGCTGCGGGCTGGTGATCCTGCTGGAAGCAAGGATGAGGCACCGCCACGCGAGGTGGATGGAAGAGGTGACGTGTGAAGTTGGGGGAAGTTGGGTGATGATAGGAGGTAATTGGTGATGTTAGGGACTGGTAGAGATGTAGATGTAGATGGGATGGGATGAGATGTAGATGGGATGGGATGAGATGTAGATGGGATATAATGGGATGGGATGTGGATGGGATGGATGGTGGTGGCGGTGGATCCGCTGGGGCTGGTTCATCTGGTGGTGGTGGTGGTGGGTCGTCCGCCGTTGCTGGGGCTGGTTCAGCTGGTGGTGGTGGGTCATCCGCCATTGCTGGGGCTGGTTCTGCTGGTGGTGGTGGTGGTGGGTCGTCCGCCGTTGCTGGGGCTGGTCGTGGATCGGCCGAGGCGTGGGCGTCGACGTGGAGTCGTTTGGGCGGAGGTGAAGCCCAATCTTCATCTCCAGTCGACCACTTGTCCGACTCACTCTCGCTCTCCGTCTCGTCCGTCGGCAGGTCCAGCACCTAGTTTACCACATCCTCCAGCTCTGAGTCCTGCAAACGGCGTTTCCTGGAATCTGTCTTGTCCGACATGGCAGCTGGCATATGGCAGCAGGCTGGCGTATGGCGGCAGGCAGTAGTTGGCGTATGGCGACAGGCAGTTGTTGGCTTATGATGCTGAAACCAAGAAAAGGAAATAAAGGAAAAACTTAATTGACGTTGATAGTTGTCATGACGCAATTTCGCCATCACTGGATCCATATGACGTTGGTATAGTTCACCATGACGTTGGTATAGTTCACCATGACGTAGTCATAGTTTGGCATTGTCCGACTCCAGCTGACGTGAGAATAATGGATTCATGACGGTATAGTTCCGCATTTTGTAATTCAAATGGGGGAACACCATGACGTAGTCATAGTTTGGCATTATAAGAATATATTTATACCTTGGGGCTCTTTTGACACCCTGGGGAACAGGAACAACACAACAGGGGAACAGGAACAACACAACAGGGAAGGGGACAAGAACAAAATATATATATATATACGGTATATACCTGTATACCTGTAAATAAAATAAAAATAAAATAAATGAAAATATATATAAAATAACAATAGAAATACTCGATTATGGGCCTTGCCCTTGCTCTGGACCTAGGGGGTGGTCCCATACACACCCTGGGGAACAGGAATAATAACACAACAAATATATAAATGAAATAAAATTATAAATAAAATAAAATAAAATAAATAAAATAAATAAAAATAATAATAAAGCAAATAAATACCAATATATATAAAATAACAACATAAATACTCGATTATGGGCCTTGCCCTTGCTCTGGACCAAGGGGGTGCTCCCATGGACACCCTGGGGAACAGGAACAATAAAAAATATATAAATAAATGAAATAAAATTATAAATAAAATAAAATGAAATAAATAAAATAAACAAAATAAATGCAAACTATAATAAATCCCAATAAATAAAAAATAACTATATAAATACTCTATTATGGGCCTTGCCCTTGATCTGGACCAATGGGGTGCTCCCATGGACACCCTGGGGAACAGGAACAATAAAAAAATATATATAAATGAAATAAAATTATAAATTAAATAAAATGAAATAAATAAAATAAATAAAAAGAATAATAGAGCAAATAAATACCAATATAATTATATAAAATAAAAACAGAAATACTCGATTATGGGCCTTGCCCTTGCTGTGGACCTAGGGGGTGGTCCCATGGACACCCTGGGGAGGAGGAATAATAACAAAAATAATATATAAATGAAATAAAATTATAAATAAAATAAAATGAAATAAATAAAATAAATAAAAACAATAATAAAGCAAATCAATACCAATATATATAAAATAACAACAGAAATACTCAATTATGGACCTTGCCCTTGCTGTGGACCTAGGGGGTGGTCCCATGGACACCCTGGGGAACAGGAATAATACAAAAAAAAATATATATATAAATAAAATAAAATTATAAATAAAAAAAAATTAAATAAATAAAATAAATAAAAAAAAATAATAAAGCAAGTAAATACCAATATATATAAAATAACAACATAAATACTCAATAATGGGCCTTGCCCTTGCTCTGGACCTAGGGGGTGGTCCCATGGACACCCTGGGGAACAGGAACAATAAAAAACAATATATATAAATCAAATCAAATTATAAATAAAATAAAATGAAATAAATAGAATAAACAACATAAATAAAAACTACAATAAATCCCAATAAATACAAAATAACTATATAAATACTCGATTATGGGCCTTTCCCTTGCTCTGGACCAAGGGGGTGCTCCCATGGACACCCTGGGGAACAGGAACAATAACAAATACAATCTATAAATGAAATAAAATTATAAATAAAATAAAATGAAATAAATAAAATAAACAAAAACTATAATAAATCCAAATTAATAAAAATATATATAAAATAACAATAGAAATACTCAAATATATATATACAGTATATATATATATATATATACCGGTATATATATATGCCTAAACATATAAAATATCCCAGCACTGAGGAAAAGGTCAAGGAGTGGGATTATGGGATTAGCCTAGGTACTTTACTCAGACAGCTGTAGTCGTCCAAGGGTTCACTGCTGTATGTAGTGTAGAGTGTCGCATAAAAGTCTTGTCTGTTCTTTGTCAGGCTACTTACCGTGACATATTTGTATACAAAAATAGCTTATAATTCTCCACACTTCACAGTCAGTTATTTCACTCAAATAAAACTGTGTATTCACTCAAAATTTGCCCAAATTGGGCATAACAAATTGCCAAAAATGGGCAAAACACAACTATATTTCGTAATTACAGCTTTATTATACTTCGTAGGTAGTATTTATTGATAAATATATTGGTCTTTCCAGCGAAAATGAAGGTTTTAGGTCAATATATATACACGACACACGTATAGCCTAGCTTACATTCGTAATCCCAAACCTAACATAATTTAGGAATGTGACTACGAATGCTTACTACACTAACCCTACGAAATATGATATAATTATTATTATTCACAGTTCACAACACTTCCACTGGGTCCATTCTAGCCGCCTAAAAACCACATGGCTGGCTATGGAGAGGCGAGCAACAAAGCACAAACAGTCACAAATCACAAGTTATATGCATAAAATATATTACACAACTATATTTCGTAATTACAGCTTTATTATACTTTGTAGGTAGTATTTATTGATAAATATATTGGTCTTTCAAGCGAAAATGAAGGTTTTAGGGCAATATATATACACGACACATGTATAGCCTAGCTTACATTCGTAATCACAAACCTAACATAAGTTAGGAATGTGACTACGAATGCTTACTACACTAACCCTACGAAATATGATATAATTATTATTATTCACAGTTCACAACACTTCCACTGGGTCCATTCTAGCCGCCTAAAAACCACATGGCTGGCTATGGAGAGGCGAGCAATGAGGCACAAACAGTCACAAATCACGAGTTATATGCATAAAATATATTACATAGCCACAAATTGATATACACTGCCACTTGGTACATAAATAATCCAGATTTGCCCGCCTGAAAGCCGCTCCATGGCGGGCAATGGAGGAGAGACGAGATTTAAAGGTCCGGGACCCCTACCTCACAGACTGGCGGCCGGCTCACAACTGGTGAAACAAAGCCCCGCACTGCTCTCACAGGGACGCTATGGGGTTGCCAGATATTTCATTTTGTAACTTACTGATGGCTAACTTACCCGCCAAAAACGCGTCAAATTCGCGTCATAAACTTATTTACCATGAACTTACGGGTGGCATTATGACCCGATTGCGTCATACGAACACTCTTGGAGGGGTAGCGTTATGACGCGATCGCGTCCTAAGAATGCGAGAGGGTTAAGTTAATGATGAGAGCTGGATGAAACCGAAACCAGGATCGCGGCAAACTAAGGAGTGGAGTTGTTGCTAGGACGATGTATAAAAGTGCTCTAACGCGGTGCGCCACAATCCAAGACGTCATCGTCTTATGATACGAATCTAGCGGCTACTGCTAAGTTAGTAGCGGATATTTAGCGGTAAATATCGCACCGCTTTCATAATATTACGACATGGTTTGTATGATGAATCATATATGCATTCCTAAAGACACAATAATATACTTTCGTATAATAGGCCTTATTTAACTAATTAAGCTTACATACTGAACAAACTGTATCTAGGGTATGATACATAGAAAATGTAGGTTATACCACTGACTATCGTGAATCCACGATATAGCCCATTACTTCTGGTTGGCATGGTGGCAGAGAAGCGTTATCTATTTGCCGTAGTTGAAGACAGCTGTGGTCGTCCATACCTCCATAGGAAACGTATGGAGTAACCTGGGTAGGTATGGCTTGGGCTTGACGGTACCCACGAACTCAAACCCCCATTCTTTGAGGGACAAGGCCAGGGGCAGGGTGGTGAACCAATTGTCGCATGTGACCGTGCGACCACGACGCTCATACCCCGGGTGAGCTCGGTGGTGTACCACTCACCCCGGGTACAGGGCTTGTGGATAGCCACCGTACCCTTCCTCAGGTAGGGCATAGCATTGCACATATAGTGCGGGTCGGCATCCACAACATGACGATGATGAAGCTGTACCTGAAGAGAGAAACACAAGTAAGTAAATTATATAATGTAATTTATAAAACTTCAGCTTAGTGAAGGACAGGTAAGTACGGTATAGGCCCCCACATGTAAAAAAATTGTACGATTAGAACTTAGTAAAGGACAGGTAAGTATGGCATAGGCTCCCACAGGTAAGTAAAATATAAGTTGTCAAAAAATTCAGCTTAGTAAAGGACAGGTAAGTATGGTATAGGCTCCCACAGATAAGTTACATATCCATCCATCCATCCATCCATTGTCTGAAACCGTGATCCCCGAAGGGGTGGCCACAAATTGAGACGCCCCATGCACCTCTGTCTCCAGTCAGTCGACGCCCCTCCTCCCAACCAGTACCACCTTCATCCATATACTTTTTCACTCCATCCTTCCACCTCTCTCTCGGTTTACCTCTCATTCTTTGTCCTTCCACCTCGCTCTTGTACACCCTCTTAGTCATCCTTTCGCTTCCCATACGTTCCATATGGCCGAATAATCTCAAAGTGATCCTTTTCACACTTTTCAGTACGTCTACATCCACATCACACCTCTCTCTTACTTCCTCATTCGTCTGTCTATCCCTCCATGTAACTCCGCACGCACTTCTCAAGTAACTCATTTCCACCCCTCTCACTCTTGATCTGAGTCTCTCCACCAACATCGATGCTTCGCTTCCGTAAGTCAATGTCGGGATTACCACACCGTCATGCAAGGACTTCTTTACTTCCATGCTGACAACCCTATTTCTTGTTACTGCTTTCAGTATTCCTATAACCCTCTTCCCCTGTTGCACCCTCTCCCTCACCTCTTCATCCATACTCGAATCCTTACTGAGCACACTGCCCAGATATTTAAATGAGCTGACATTCTCCATAGCCTGACCATTCAACCTCACCTCACACTCTGTAGCTTCACCCGTTTCGAATACCATTACCTTACTCTTCCCCGCATTCACCTTCAGATTCCGTTTTTCACACACTGTTCCGAACATATTTACCAGACCCTGCAACTCCCATTCACTATTGCTTATTAGAACTGCATCATCAGCATACAGCAGTACAGGTAGCTTCCACTTGTTTCCCTCCAATATCCACTGCTCTTCCTTGTATTTCTTTCATGACTCCATCCATGTATATAGTAAACAACCACGGGGACATCACACACCCTTTTCAACCCGACATTCAGATAAAAGAACTCACTCTGCTCATTCTCCACATGTTATGCCGCCTTTGCACCCTCATACATGCTTTTCACTGCCTACAGCACCTTGCCATATATTCCGTATAATATTATACTAAGTACTTTCCACATACCTTCTCTATCTACTGTCATAGGCCTTCTCCAAGTCCATAAAGGATACATACAGCTTTTGTTGCTTCTCCAGATATTTTTCCACAACACATTTCAGGGTAAAAATCTGTTCTACACTGCCTCTTCCCTTTATAAACCTGCCCGGCTCGTCAAATATCAATTTTTCTGCTTTCACTCTCACTCTCTCAATCACTAACTTACTGTACACCTTCCCTATTACGCTTAGAAGACATATTCCCCAGTGGATACCACACACACCTTTTTTCCCTTTACCCTTACATAGGGGAACTATTATGCCTGTCTTCCAGTCATCAGGTGCATTCCCCTTCTCCCATGCTAGTTTCCACATTTTCCATACCCATTCGATCACTATCTCACCACCATAGCTCAGCATTTCCCAACACACTCCATAAACATTCAGCTTGGTACAGGACAGGTAAGTATGGTATAGGCTCCCACTGGTAAGTTACTTACAAGTTGTCTTACAAATTATGCTTAGTAAAGGACAGGTAAATACGGCTTAGGCTCCCACAGGTAAGTTACTTATAAGTTGTCATAAACATTCAGCTTAGTAAAGGACAGGTAAGTATAGAATAGGTTCCCACAGGTAAGATATTTATAAGACTTGTCATAAAAATTCAGCTTAATAAAGAACAGGTAAGTAAGGCATAGTCCCACACAGGTAAGTACATTCTAATTAAAGTCATAACATTCACCTTGGGAAATGACAGGTAAGTTACTAGGTAATAATTCTGAAGGAAGTTTATGCTATATTATATTATACAAATATGGTATTTGTACAAACAATTTTAGAACTTACTTCGCAGGTTTGCTGGGTATGTACATCGTGAAGCTGCAGTTACCGCGGAACAGCAATAATTGTTCATCAATGGTAAGTTGGGGTCCTGGTTTGTACGCTGCCCTGCTGCTCTCCAAGACGCACTCCCACACTCTCCTAATGGGGGAAAGGCGATCGAGTGGCATCTTATGCTCTCTTCTTGCCGATTCATCAAACCTAATCGCCCTAATCAGGAAAGAGAAACGGCGCTCAGTCATGGTGATGCGGTATAGTGGCGCCACTTGGATAGGCGATCACATCTCTACGGTCACCAGGTGGTTGTCCTTCCTAATCCCCAACTGGATCAGGATGCTCAGGAGTGCTTTCAGTTCTTTGATATCCACGTGGGATATCGTGTTGGCATCCTGTGTTTTGTAATGTCCTTATAGGGCATCAATCTTGGTATTGGTGTTGACACAAATCGTGGCCAACTCAAGATCGGTCAGGAACATGGAGGACACTTCGGCAGGAGTAGATGCCGTCTCGGCATACAGGTTAGTGCCTCCCTCGTCGATCTTGTGTGCCCTTGTGAGTGTGCGTAAAGCAGGGTTGGGGGTCCTATACCACTCAGTCCCGTCCTTGTCATTGACTACGTGTTGTTCAAACAAAATAATAGGGCTCCCTTGGCAGGTTGCAAGGGCCCCCTCTCTCTCTTACGGTTCTTCACCTCCGTAGGATTTATATTAGTTCGTCTAGGGGTGGGGAGGTGCTTGGAGAAAGGCCAGGGTACAACAGTGGGTGGGTTGGTGTGGATGTGGAAGTGGCAGGGGGGATATGGTCGAGTGTGGCAGGGAGGCGGTCGTCCACAGCTTCTTCCTCAGGGCTCCCCACGGCATCTGTGTCATAATCAAGGCGTCTTAATCATTGTAGAGACGCCCTTATCTTGGCATGGTTTGGTGTCGTGTCCCTGGAGCTGTGTGGGTATAATTGTGTGGGTGGGAGAATGGGGGTAGACAATGGGGGTAGGGGGCCGGGTGGAGGCGCGCAGGGGAGGCCAGCTCCTTCTCCCCCAACTTGGTATCAGTGTGTTCTTCTAGGGGGACATCTGTATCGGTTTCTAAGTCACTATACTCAAAGTCACTGTCAATTATAAGGTCCCCGGCCTCGTCTACAGTATGTGTCTTCCATGACATGGCGAAATCTGAAACAATGAGAGAAAAACATAAAGTCAGGAAAACAAATTCCAAAGCCGATATGTGGCAACACTGGGCAAATCTGCCTGCTTCAACTTGTAGTCGCATGATCTAGCTAAGTTGCCTATTAGTGTCAGAATTTTATCTCTCATATACTAGGCATGTAAACACTATATGTCAACTTTTCACGGTGTACGAAATGTTACCTTTGCAACTGATATTTTAATATTTTATGGACAAAATATGAAACTATGTGTGTTTGCGACATAGTAATACCAAGTTTTTTATAATTAACAGTAATAATTCAGTAACCAAGATGGAGGCATTTTGCATTTTGCATTTTTGGAGGCATTTGGTGTCATTTTGCAAAAGGGCACAGGTAATTTTACAAAAAGGCCAATATGCTGGACATTTTGCAAATGGGCCAGACATTAAGTGTCATTTTACAAAAAGGCTAGGTTTTTGGTCATTTGGCAAAGCTCCAGGTCATTTCGCAAAAAGTCCACTTTTTCAAAAAGACCGTAACATATATACTGTATATATATATATATATATATATATATATATATATATATATATATATATATATATATATATATATATATATATATATATATATATATATATATATATATATATATATTTGTTTTTTATGATTATTTACTCATTTATTTTCATATGGATTGTTAGCACCTGCCCCTTCCCACACCCCTGTCGGATCCTTCTGGACTAATTACTGACTGATTGACTGACTATATGTAAACGGAATGTATGGCTGAGGAGTCAGCACCGGACACAACCAACTAACTTTGCTATTCTCAATGTATCTGAGGGAGGTAAGGAGGGGGAGTCGGGACAGATTTTGAAAGTAAATTCGTCCTTTGATTAGTTCAAAACTTTATAATTAGCCTACTGCATGCCACGAAAATACCCTTGTTGTTGTCAACACACTCTACAGTATGGATATCCCACAACAGCCAACAAATACAGTCAGCATTAGCACTATACTATAATATTATGTTGATGGTGTGTGCAAACATTCTGGCACTGAATGTAGTATTCCATGTCCTCTACAATAAGCTATTGTGATGACAGGCAGACTTTTGGTGCCATCTGTTGGTTGCTCTCCAGGTTTAGCTGCCCACTAGACATTGAATTCACTCACACACACACACTCACATACATACTTCTGATCTACCTTTAATGTCTTCGCCACTCAGCTAGTACCACTGACGAACCCATCGTTGTTGTTTATGACTTGGCGCAGCAGACTGTTTGAAGGGGCGGAAAGTTCCTCATCAAAGAATAAATTATAATGGACTAATCAGGGACCTTTTGCAGTTTGACTTCGAGGGCTCCCTTGAAATTGTCCAAAGAGATGACCCTTTTGTCTCTTACTGTGGAAGTTTTCGCATTGCCATTCTCTTCTATCACTAACCTTTATGACTGTCGGTGCATTTAAACTTGATCCTTAGCCTTACGCGATTGTCCACATTGGTATTATTAAATATAGCCCCCTTCTACGTTCCAACGAGTGCAGCTTCAGTAATTGTAAACGTTCCCAATAGTGCAGATGTTTGACTGAGTTTACAATTATGCGAGGTGAAGTCCCTCTGTACACTCTCCAAATAATGTATTTCGCCTACTTTGTATGAGGATGGGATACCCTTCAGGATTATGACGCATTTTGACAGTTTATTCTGGGTATCCGCAGACGATTTTATGCAATTCAGGAAGGATTTTAAGAAATAAAAAGGGTAAGAACTATCTCAAATTTCTCTCCACCTCCCACAAGTTCTCCCTAAACTGAATACAATCGTGTAATTTCAGTCTGAAAAAACGGTAACAGCATGTCATAGTCCTCAAGGTTTTAATTTAATACGTCACAGTATTCTAGCCGAGGTAGCACCTGGGATTTGAAGAGCGTTATCATAGGAAATTTACTGCATGTTCTAAATGTACGTAGAACCCAACCTGTTAACCAGGCTGTGATCTTCTTTGAATCCCATATTTTCTGACACACACACATACTTATATATTATATATACAGTAGTATATATATATATATATATATATATGGGGAAGTGTGGTGGAGTGGTCATGCCACTGGACTGGTAATCCAATGGTCCCTGGTTCGAATCCCAATGTATCAATGGGAAGATATTATTGGTATGGAATTTGTGCTGTACCTAGTTTCAGTGCATTAAAATAAGGCCCACCGAAACGCGAAAAAAAATACCCTCATTGTTTCCTAATTAACTAGCATTGTATGAATATTCCCATATTCAAAATATGCTACAAGGGGGCAATGCCTAATGAGTTCATTGTTCAACAGGTGGCGTTCTGAGAGTGAAGGTCCGAGTCTAGGTGGTGAGACAGTGAAGCACTGGATCGAAGCAGCTACAGAGATGTTGTTGCTTCGAACCGTGCATCTTGAAAAGGCAAGATATCTGGGGATGGTTGTATTCCAAAGTGCTTCACATGTCTCACTCCCTAGACTGGAACAACACCTCACGGGCTTCGCCGTTCAATATATGGTGGAATGTACAGGATTTCAGCCTATGTCCGAGAGGGAATAGATGGAATATAGAATATATATATATATATACTGTATATATATATATATATATATATATATATATATATATATATATATATATATATATTGTAACATCCGGAGATAACCAGGATGTGATGTGTGGCAAGACACCAAGCTGTGGTCCGTGTCTGTACCATACCTCATGGCAAGTTTCCTGAGTGCTTACGTGACTAGAGAGAGAGAGAGAGAACGCCACCCCACGTGGAAATTCTCCACCTTTCTTTCTGCCGACGCCTGCCTACGTGACATTCCAGACATTCCGCGAGAGAGAGAGAGAGAGAGAGAAAGGGGGCCGGGCAGCGATGACGTAGTGAACAGCCCCCCCTTCTCCCACCTACTTCAAGCACCCAACTGGCTCGCATACCTGCCTCTCACCTGTAATTGGTCCACACAGCCTGCCTGCTATTTGATTGGTTCCGGCACGTCTATCCCGGCCTCTGTGACTCCTGATTGGACTAGTGTGGTGGTGGACTCGTATATAAGGACAGATATTTGATAGATCAAACAAGTTACATTCTCAGCTGTGGGGAGTAAAGAGCTGCATGGAGAGACAGGCTTGTATAATTTTTGTATAGGGTTACTTTATTTTATTTGTAATGCGTCGCTGGTACCTCTACACGGTAGGAAACCTGTGACTATTAAATAACCAGAGGTATGTCGTAAATACCTAGCCTCATATTGATTTAAGGATTTTTGTGATTGGAGATTTAATTTTGTGATTAGATATAATTTTGTGATTGGATATTGAATATTGGAGATTTTATGTGATATAGTAACTAAGTTATCTGTTTGACATTATACTAAAGTTAATACTTAAATGATTTGATGTAGAACTATTGTCATTAGTATTTAAGCATTGCTTTAACCCTCCTCTAGTGGGTGCTCTGTGGCCGTTTTGGGCCTTTCCGGGCCGTTCTGACTCCTATATCAACCATCAGTATGAAAGGAACTGTATTGCGCCGAAAACTAGGTGGAAATCGCTACACAATGACGCCACATACAGCTACGTAGCACTCGTGGAGCACTGACAGTGTTACCTCGAAGATGGAAGTTTAGCTGATTTTGCTACCTTGCTCACTTTTAGCGAACTATTGGTTACACTGTCATCCTCACGCGTGGTGGGGGAACTGGAGTTAGTGTGGGCCGGGAGGCCACAGATGTCGGACGTATGGATCATTACTATCCCACCCATTTTCACTCGATTTCAACCCTTTTTTCACCCGTTTTTTGCCAGTTTTTTCAACTCGACTTATGTTGCGAGCCGCTCTTTAAGGGTTAAGTCCTATTAAATTATTGTGACCTAAATTTATATTGTAAAGCAAACCAACTTTATTATATGTAGTTAAAGTGAACCAAAACGGATACAAAACGATCCTGAAGTAGTAAATGTTAATTTCCTTCATAATCACCCACCGGTAATGTTTTGTGTGATTGGTAAATACTTTATTTGTTTTATAAATACAATTCCATTTTTATATGTGACTTTGTTATACTCCCTGATCTATTATATTGATTCATTAAAAGTCTTGCATTAATAAGAAAGAATAAGAATAACTAATTGGCTAACAATAATAATAATAATAATTATGATTTAAGATACGAAAAGAGGGCAATAATTAAATGAATCACGAGATAGGAGAAAAAGAGTAAAACATAATCTTTAAAGGGTTAACAAGCTAATTAAATTATATATAAAAAGATCTTAATAATATTTATACTTTAACCCTTAAAAAGCGGCTCACCACATAAGTCGTTTTTAATAAAGCTGGACTATGTGGCGGCGCTCGACATAGGTCGAGTGGCAATTTCAGCACGTAATGTTGCTGAGAGAGAGAGACAAGTGGTGGCAGGAGACTAGCGAGCGTATGACTGCTCCAGACCACCGCGGCGAACCTACTGACACGAATCTCAGCTCCCTCCTCCCTCTCTCACTCGCTACATACTGAATTGTATGGGGAAAGTGGCTAATTACCTGCTTTTTGCACTCGCGTTGCACGGTTATTGCAAGAAAACTAGCCATCATACAAGGATCGTTATGGTGTCATTCGAAAGCTCTGTTTATGCCCTTTCAGGGATAGATACTTGTTTTACGTTCTGGGTCTTATTTAGGCATGAAAATTATCACGTAAACAGCCCTATTTTGGCTAAAAACACCCCGCTGGGCGGTACATATAAATAAACCGCATAGGCCGCTAAAGAAGGGTTAATGATAATCCAGATTAGTTACTTTATTATATAATTATGCTATAATACCTTAACATTCCTTACTTACATGCCAAGCTTTTCTCTATTCTTAAATTATAGCCTACTGAATATTAAACCTTGAAATGATTCTATGTGACTTGAAATAGTTTCATGATTGATCATAATTGTAGTGTATCAGAGTATAAAGGATAAATAGTCCCAACAGCTAAAAGGAAAGCAAGTAACAACATAACACACTTTAAAAAAAATAGTTCTATTGGCCTTCAGCTGTTTGATACCTTTTCATAATGTGTTCGATCTAGTTTTATTTAGTGAACCACTTTCGAATCAAGATACGTAACACATAATTGGCGACCTTGCCATGATCATTTTTGTAAAGTTTCACTTAAGTTTCACTGCTTAATACTTAATAATGCCTAATATAATAAATAGCGAAGATGCTCAGAACTTCGTAGAGTCAACACCCACAGACAATGCTATCGACCTCCTGTCAAAAGACGAGCTTAAAGTACTAGCCTCATATCTGTAATTGACTGTCTCGGACATGACAAAACCAGAAATGGCAGTCCGGCAGTCCATAAAATCTGAACTGTTTGGGATTCACGACACTGAGGGTGGTGAGCGTAACGGAGCAGGTGGTGGGGGTTTCAATAATACTATGCGGTTTGGTGAACATTTACCAGAGGGATTTACCCCTGAACAGTACCTAGAGCTAGCTACACTACCCAGGCAAACTCTCAGCGGCAGGCACAGCAAGCTCTGGAGCAAACTCAGCTGCAGGCACAGCAAGCTCTGGAAAAAACTCGGCTAGATCAGGCACAAGTAAATATGCAGTCAAACCCAGCTAGACCATCAGTATCGCATGGCCCAATTAAATGCTCAAGTTAATGCTCCTGTGATTGCTTCCCCTCCGGGATTTCCTATGACGAGTGTGATTCCCCCATTCACTGAGGATAATGTTCAGGACTTTTTTGTTTTGTTCGAGGAAGTTGCTGCGGGAATGGGGTGGACGAGAGATTGTTAATCTTTTATGGTGCAAACGGTTTTGACAGGACAGGCTCGTGCTACTTACATTTAGGTAGAGTCTGAGGTTCGGCAAGACTATGACCATTTCAAAGCAGCTATCCTAAAAACGTACCAGCTACAGCCTGAAGCTTATAGGCAAACTTTCAGGAAAACCCATAAGAAATTCGAAGAAACCCATACAGTGTTTGCCAGGACCATGACCAAAACATTAAATTATTGGATCAAAAGTAAAGATGTCACTGATTTCAAGGGTCTGAAAGAGTTAATCTTGCTTGAGAATTTCCTATGGAAGATAGATTCACCAGTAGCCAATCACTTGAGAGAGAAAAGGATAGATAATCTTTCCGAATCTGCAGACATGGCTGATACCTATGTACTAAACAACAAATTCCGTGGGAAGAAGCCCTACGATAATTCTAAGTTCTCCAATCACAAATCTGACAAATCCAGTCACTCGCAAAAGCCTGTAACGTCTCCCCATGCTAGCCAAACAAAAAGTGCTCCCCCCCAACTAAGAATGTGACTCCTGGTAATGGTAACAGAGGTGGGGCCCAAACCAATAATAATAATAATACTTATAAGGGGAATGTATCCCAGAAAGTATGTACCTATTGTGGCAAGAGAGGCCACCTAGCCTATCATTGTTGGGCCAAGGAGAGAGCCGAGAGATCAGGGCAGAGAGTAGCCACAGTAACTGCATCTCCAAATAACCAAAACCACCCAAATGTGCCTTTGATGCAGGACTCCCGACCGCAGGAGTAGCCTACCTAGCTAACGTAAATCAGACAGGAAATGGTGTAGTAGCGGGTGTGGTGCAACCCGCAAGGGTTAAGCCTGTCTTAGTATCCCCATCAGTCCAGGACAGCTACCGTTCCTTTATTTCATCTAGAAATGTGAAACTGAATGGTTGTGTACATAAAGTAAACATTTTGAGAGATACCGGCTCTACTAGCACCCTCATGGTGAATCCTTATGCTGAAAGCCCAACTGGCGAACCAGTAATAATGAGAGGTGCTGGAGGCCAACTTCCTGCTTACTTAGTGATTGGAGAGATTGAGTGTGATTTGCTGAAGGGTGAAACCTGTATAGCTTTGTGTAGGTCTCAGGATATACCTGTGCCCGGGGTAACACTCCTTTTGGGGAATGATGTGGCTGGTGAGAGGGTCCAACCAGACCCAGTTTTGTCACTTTCCCATGTTGACGAGCCGCTGACTGGTGAGCTCGAGAAGGAGATGCCAAAGGTTTTCCTTGTGTGTGCTGTCACTCGATCTATGGCTCAAGTAGCAGTTCCCTCTGATACAAATGTACCAACTGTGAAGGTAGATAAAATGGATGAAAGAGTAGTGAATGATGCTCCAACTGTGCCTGATGTGGAGACTGTAGTAGATCTGTCTGAAACGTTTATGGCTAACCTTGAGCCAAATGATAATCATGAAACTCCTAATTATCCTAGTGGCCCGGCAGAGTTACAGCGAGATGACAGTGAGTTTAAGGAGTTAGCTGCCAGTGCCGTGAGTGAAGAGGAGAGTGAGAAGGAGAGAGGTGAGTATATTTATATGAAGAAAGGAGTTTTGTGGCGTAGGTGGAGACTGCCACAACAGACTTATTGATAACGGGGCATGGGACATACATTAGGTAGTCGTTCCTAAACTTTGTCGTAGAGATATACTAGAAATGGCCCATAGTATACCCTTAGCAGGGCACTTAGATGTAAGGAAAACCCTAGATCGCATTAGAGCACACTTCCACTGGCCAGGAGTGCATGCAGATGCAGTGGAGTTCTGTAGAGTGTGTCACACCTGCCAGATGACAGGAAAACCTAATCAAAAGGTGCCTGTACATCCTCTGGTGCCCTTGCCAGTGTTCGAGAACCCTTTGACTCGGGTGGTAGTGGATATCGTTAGTCCATTGCCAAAGATATCCCAGGGACATAATATTTGTTAACTATAATGGACATGGCAACTCGATACCCAGAGGCTATACCGTTACGAAATACTTCAGCCCAAACAGTCATTGCAATATCCCTTTCCATTTTATCACTGTCTAAAACATGTTAAAGAATGATTGATACTGCAGTTATCTTGGTTTACCATAAATATTAATCTAAAATAGTAAACAAAGCCATGTAAGATATTTTAAGCTTAGACAGTTGATGGCAGACCCTGTTGCCTCTTTTTCGTGGTTGTGGTAGACTGCGGATTTCGAATCTGTTTTGATATTGTCTTGATATAGCTTGCCCTAATACATTTCATACATGATGAAGTAATGTGAAGGCAGTATTTTATATTTATATTATGACATGAGTGCACAATTTGTCTATCCTTAAGTATCTATCAATGCAATTATTCATAGTTTGGTATCATTAATCAAAAATAAATACGTATTGGCAGCTTTATCCATATGGCAACACCAGTCATACCGACTAATCTACTGTTTACATTAACGGTACACTGGTAGGCTTCTTTAGCACAACAGCGTACGTCCAACGTATCAAAATATTCCATCTTGATTTTTCACTTTCACAGTGCATTATTCGATAGCTTGCCCTAATATACAGTATACATTTCATTATTGAGCTTATGCTGCTCATACAATTTACCATACCCCTCGTATAAATATATGTCCATCCGTATTCCTGCTTTCACAGCCTGAAGTACTTAACAGAGATACTGTGAATCAAAATGGTGGCCATTGACCTGACCCCTCAAACTCTTTGACCGATTGTTATTCTAAGGGTACCCCAATGCTTCTATATACGTCACAACAGTTCGGAAATGTGTCTCGTCACCATCGTCCACAACACTATTTTATCAACTCTGCGTAAGCAGAGTTTGGTATCGCCCCCCCCCCCCCCCCCGTATAGTGGGTACCACTGGGGAAAAAAATCTGTCGTCGTCCGTCTGTCTCGAACCTCCTCCTAGACCGTTGGACGGATTTGCACCAAATTTCACACGAACATTTGTTGCGTGAATGCGAACGTCAGACAAATAAGATTTTTTGAATGTATGCAATAGTTATGATTTTAGGTCCAACATATGGTTTAACCCCCCCCTCCCCCCCCCCCCCAGCAATGATGGCGTTCTGGGGGCGAAAACATTTCGCTACGCATTTGCTAGATTAAGTTAGTTTAGTTGGCATTAGAAGTGATGGTAGTAATAGTGGGATTGATGGTGATAGTAGTGATGATGGTGATAATAGTAGTGATGATGATTGTAGTTGTATTGATCATGACAGTAGTAGATATTATGGTGACAATAGTAGATATGATGGTAACAGTACTAGTAGTAGTGATGTGGTCATAATAGTAGTGATGATGGTGACAAGTAATGATGATAGTTGTAGTAATAATAATGACAGTAGTGACGATGGTGTGAGTATTAGTGATGATGGTGAGTAGTAGTGATGATGTTGAAAGTTGTAGTGATGATAACAATAGTTGTGATGATGAAGATCATAGTAATTGTGATGATGGCAGTAGTCGTGATGATGGTGACAGTAGGATACATGTGGTAATACTTGTGTCGGTAGTAATGATGATGGTTATAGTAGTAGTGATGATGTTAACAGTAGTAATGATGATTGTAAGATGGTGGTGATGATAGTAGTAATGATGATTGATAGTTGTAGTATTAAAGATGATAGTGATTAAGATGGTAGTGACAATGGTGACAGTAGTAGTGACGATGGTGAGAGTAGTAGTGATGATGATCATAGTAATGGTGATGATTGTCGATGATGGTAATAGTAGTCGAGATGATTGTGGCAGTTGTAGTTATGATGGCAGTAGTAGTGATGATGATGATTGTGATTGATGATGGTAGTAGTGATTATGGTAACCCATCGCAGAGTTATGTATGCCGTTTTGATTTTGGGCAAAACGGCATGTTTTATTTATATTTTATTTATATTTAAATTTATAAAAAACACTGACTACTATTATTGCACATAAGAGGTATACTGTACACTAACATTTATGATAATGAGGATAGCTGACCATGGCTGACCACATGCGCTATGCCCTTTAAGGAACTGCTCAAATTCTTCACCAGAATGGGTTTCCCCGTGAGGTGCAAAGTGATCAAGGTACTAATTTAACTTCCAATAAATTTCAGCAGTCCCTGAAGGAACTGGGTATCGATGAAGTCCAGCTCCTACCATCCAGAGAGTCGAGGGGTCCTCGAACGATACCATCAAACATTAAAAGCGATGTTGAGAAAATATTGTGAGGAAACTGGAGGTGATTGGGATAAGGGGGTACCTTTTCTTTTGTTTGCCACCCGTGAGGTTCCGACAGAATCTCTGGGCTTCTCACCCAATGAACTAGTTTTCAGTCACCAGGTATGTGGCCCTTTGCAGCTATTACAAGACAGCCTAGTTAGCCAGGAAGGGAACCAAAATCTCCTAAAGTATGTGTCAGAGTTCAAAACCCGGCTGAGATCCTCGTGCGAGTTTGCAGCACAGAATCTAAGAGTGGCTAAAAACACCATGAAGCTATGGTATGATAAAAGAGCCCATGTGAGGGAGTTTCAGTCCGGTGATGAGGTCTTGGTTCTCATTCCCCTTATCGGCCAACCTTTATCAGCAAAGTTTAGAGGCCCATATAAAGTAGTAAAAAGGGTGAGTGTTACCGACTACTTAGTGGCTACCCCAGACAGGAGGAAGCCGAAGCAGGTATTTCACATCAATATGTTAAAACCCTATCATAGGGCCCCTGACTCCTTTCCTCCAGATTCTCCATTTGTGGCAGCAATAAATGAAAGGACCTGTGGACATCCTGGTGCGGGTGATGATGTTCGTAGTTCTTACACACAGATCTCGCAGCAGACTGTCCCAGACACTGAAGGTATCGATAATGACTTTGACTTGTCTTGTGGTCTATCAAACTTTAAATGTAATTCTGTAGCATGGGGGTAATTACCAAAACAATTATGTCATCTTCCCTCCGAGAAAGCTAACCAACTAATCCATGTTTAATCCCAGTCTCCCAGTGTGTTCCGTGATACTCAAGGGCTCACCTCATGGGCCGTGCATGACATAGATGCCGGGGATGCAGCACCAATTAAATTATCCCCATACCGTGTCTCGCCACAGCGCAGGAGTATTCTGCAAATTGAATTAGATTTCATGTTGTCAAATGATCTAATTACTAGCATCTAAATTACTAAATCAATAGCATCCAATTACCGTCCCATTAGTCTCACTTCAATCATAGGAAAGCTACTAGAGTCAATTATTGCTAGGAAAATGAGAAACCACTTAGAAACATTTAACTTAATCAATTCTTCTCAGCATGGATTCACACAGGGACGTTCTTGCCTTACTAATTTGCTTAGTTTTTCTCAGAGGTATATGAAGCAGTAGATAATGACAAGGCATACGATATTATATATTTAGATTTCAGTAAAGCTTTCGACAGAGTCCCTCATGAGAGATTGATGAGAAAGGTTGAGGCACATGGAATAGGTTGGGCGTTGTTGGGATGGATTAGGTCATGGCTAATTGGTAGGAAACAGAGAGTCAGCATAAATGGTACCAAGTCAGAGTGGGGAGCAGTCAAAAGTGGTGTCCCCCAGGGATCGGTATTAGGTCCCCTGTTGTTTCTTATATACATAAATGACCTAGATTTAGGTATAACTAGTAGGATAAGTAAATTCGCAGACGATACTAAAATGGGGAGATCAATTGATTCAGATAGCGATATAGAGTGCCTCCAAAGGGATCTAGATACCTTACATAAATGGTCAGTAAATTGGCAGATGAAGTTTAACATTGACAAATGCAAGGTATTAAAGATAGGGAAGATGCAAACAAATGTTAAATATAAACTAGCTAATTTAGAATTAGAAAATTCAGACTGCGAGAAAGATCTAGGTGTGTTTGTTAGAAATGATTTGAAGCCTAGAAAACAGTGTATAGGCGTTCGTAATAAGGCAAACAGGATTCTCTAACCGTTTTGGTAAGATGATCCTCAGGGTATTAGAGTGTTGAGCCTATAATTGGGCTTTGTAATTGATTTGGGGTTGTGTGGGACAGGGACCTGCCTTGCTTGGGCCAATCGGCTTTCTGCAGACTCCCATTTTCTTATGTTCTTATGTTCTTACTAGGGCCTTAAGCCAGTGGAGTAGCCCAGTCACACTTGTGCCTAAGCCAGACGGGAGTTATAGATTTTGCATGGACTACAGACAAGTCAATGCCGTAACAAAAAATGATACCTATCCACTGCCACGGATTGATGATTGTATTGACCAAATTGGCACAGCCAGTTATATAAGTAAAATTTACCTTATGAAAGGATATTGGCAGGTACCTCTCACTCCCTGAGCAAGGGAGATTTCATGTTTTGTTGTAAATAATCAAGCCTTAAGCCTTATGGCTTAAAAAACGCTCCAGCTACCTTTCAGCACCTAATGAATCAGGCGACTGAGGGGGTACCTGGATGAGTAGTCTACAACGATGATATCCTCCTCTTTTCTCATACATGGGAAGAACATCTACAACAAATCAGATTGCTTTTTTTTAACCTTGATGAAGCAAATCTAGTAGTGAACTAAAATAAATGCACTTTCATCAAGAGTACCGTCCAATATCTTTGATATACAGTAGGACAGGGTAAGGTTGCACCTCCTCAAGCTAGAGTCTATTTTAAATTTCCCAACGCCTACAAATAAGAAGGAAATCCAAAGATACTTAGGAATGATTGGATATTATAATAGATTTATTCTAACTTCTCAAGGTTAACAGCACCTTTAACAGATCTTCTCTGAAAGGATGTGAAGTTTGAGTGGTCCTCCGAATGTGAGTCAGCTTTCAGTGCTACCAAATACGTTCTATCTAACTATCCTGTTCTCAGTGCCCCTGATTTCACCAGATCTTTCTCCCTAGCTGTTGATGCGAGTAATACCGGGGTCGGAGCCGTATAACTACAGGAGGATGACTGTAATGTAGTGCATCCTGTTTGCTATTTCAGTAAAAAGTTAAATTCTGCTCAACGTAATTACTCTGTAATAGAAAAGGAGCTGTTAGCATTGATTTTCTCTCTTCAATACTTTAGTGTCTATGTTCAATTTGCCCATCACTGTATATACTGACCATCACTGTATATACTGACCATCACTGTATATACTGACCATCACTGTATATACTGACCATCACTGTATATACTGACCATCACTGTATATACTGACCATCACTGTATATACTGACCATCACTGTATATACTGACCATCACTGTATATACTGACCATCACTGTATATACTGACCATCACTGTATATACTGACCATCACTGTATATACTGACCATCACTGTATATACTGACCATCACTGTATATACTGACCATCACTGTATATACTGACCATCACTGTATATACTGACCATCACTGTATATACTGGCCATCACTGTATATACTGACCATCACTGTATATACTGACCATCACTGTATATACTGACCATCACTGTATATACTGACCATCACTGTATATACTGACCATCACCCATTACATTTTGTACACAAGTTCCAAAATAAGAACGAAAGACTGACCAGGTGGAGCTTGTTGCTGCAGGAGTACACCTTAGATGTCAAACATATTAAGGGTGTCCAGAACGTGCTAGCAGATTGTTTGTCACAAATCTAAAATATTGTCATAATTATACTTTCCTCCTCTTGACCTCTTTTCTAGCGGGGGAGGTGTAACATCCGGAGATAACCAGGATGTGATGTGTGACAAGACACCAAGCTGTGGTCCGTGACTGTACCACACCTCATGGCAAGTTTCCTAAGTGCGTACGTGACTAGAGAGAGAGAGAGAGAGAGAGTGCCACCCCACGTGGAAATTCTCCCCCTTTCTTTCTGCCGACGCCTGCCTACGTGACATTCCAGACATTCCGCGAGAGAGAGAGAGAGAAAGGGGGCCGGGCAGCGATGACGTAGTGAACAGCCCCCCCCTTCTCCCACCTACTTCGAGCACCCAACTGGCTCGCATACCTGCCTCTCACCTGTAATTGGCCCACACAACCTGCCTGCTATTTGATTGGTTCCGGCACGTCTATCCCGGCCTCTGTGACTCCTGATTGGACTAGTGTGGTGGTGGACTCTTATATAAGGACAGATATTTGATAGATCAAACAAGTTACATTCTCAGCTGTGGGGAGTAAAGAGCTGCATGGAGAGACAGGCTTGTATAATTATTATATACAGTTATTTTATTTATTTGAAGGGCGTCGCTGGTACCTCTTCACGGTAGGAAACCCGTGACTATTAGAAAACCATAACCGGAGGTATGTCGGAAATACCTAGCCTCATATTGATATAAGGATTTTTGTGATTAGAGATATAATTTTGTGATTAGATATAATTTTGTGATTGGATATTGAATATTGGAGATTTGATGTGATATAGTAACTAATTTATCTGTTTGACATTATACTAAAGTTAATACTTAAATGACTTGATGTAGAACTATTGTCATTAGTAATTAAGCATTGTTTTAACCCACTGAGCCCCAGCAACGCAAACAGTGCGTCGGCAATGTATGTAACGCTAAACCGCAACGTCACATACGTCGCGTCAGTGTTAATTACTCCGGTCCTATGGCACCTAGAGGGCTCCGATTTGTATGGGAACTGTGTAAGTATCCCACACAACCATGCCGATGGTTGAAAACTCTCAAAGTCCAACCGCGTGCACGTGAGCGCGCAAACATTTTTTTGGGGGAAATTGCCTTACATTTTTTACTCTTGTAAAATCGACTTTCGGGGGCTCCGTAGGACCCCTTTTTTACCTTTTTGATCGTTTTTTTATGTGGTTTTTCTTTCATTCCTAACCCATTCGCTATTGTTTCTGGATTTTTTTTTTTTTCAAAACCTGCTGGTCCCTGGTGGTAGGCTACATTTATTTATAACTTGCTGGGGCTCTGTGGGTTAAGTCCTATTAAATTAGTGTGACCTAAATTTATATTGTAAAGCAAACCAACTTTATTCTATGTAGTTAAAGTGAACCAAAACGGATACAAAACGATCCTGAAGTACTAAATGTTAATTTCTTTCATAATCACCTAATGTTTTGTGTGATTGGTAAATACTGTATTTGTTTTATAAATACAATTCCATTTTTATATGTGACTTTGTTATACTCCCTGATCTATTACATTGATTCATTAAAAGTTTCGCATTAAAAAGGAAGAATAAGAATAACTAATTGGCTAACATAATAATAATAATAATAATAATGATTTAAGATACGTAAAGAGGACAATGATTAAATGAATAACGAGATAAGAGAAAAAGAGTAAAACAATATTTAAAGGGTTAACAAACTAAATTAATTATATATAAACAAATCTTAATAATATTTATACTTTAATGATAATCCAGATTAATTACTTTATTATATAATTATGCTATAATTGCTTAAAAGTCCTTACTTACATACCACGCTTTTCTCTATTCTTAAATTATAGCCTACTGAATATTAAATTATAGCCTACTGAATATAAAATTATAGCCTACTGAATATTAAATTATAGTCTACTGAATATTAAATTATAGCCTACTGAATATTAAATAATAACCTATTGAATATTAAATTATAGCCTACTGAATATTAAATTATAGCCTACTGAATATTAAATTATAGCCTACTGAATATTAAATTATAGCCTACTGAATATATAATTATAGTCTACTGAATATTAAACCTTAATGATTCTATATGACTTGAAATAGTTTCATGATTGATCATAATTGTAGTGTATCAGAGTATAAAGGATAAATAGTCCCAACAGCTAAAAGCAAAGCAAGTAACAACATAACAAACTTTAACATTCTTAGTTCTACTGGCCTTCAGCTGTTTGATACCTTTTCTTATTGTCTGTTCGATGTAGTTTTATTTAGAGAACCACTTTTGAATCAAGATACGTAACAATATATATATATTGTTCTGTGGTCGAGTATCTAACATATATATATATATTCTGTTTTCTTTTGCTTTTCTCCTATGTGAATGAAGAAGGCAAGAGGCAAAGCTGCCTGTAACTAGTGTCTCCTTCAATGTTAAAAGAGTGTCAGAGCCAAATTTAAGGTACGTTAGAGTCAAAAGGTTTGGACACACCGTGCTTGAAGCAGTTTAAATCATAGGATGAGGGAAAGACAGATTGAAGGAGAGAGTTCCAAAGCTTGCTTGTTAAGTAGAGGAAAGACTGGGAAATATATATATATATATATATATATATATATATATATATATATATATATATATATATGTCTCCTACTCGGCAGACAGAGAAAGGGGCGAGGGAACACGAAATTGGTTCCGGACCCTAAGAATTAGAACTTTATATGTTTCTGTTCGGGCTCTGTCTCGGGTCGGTCACCCTTAGCTATGGGGTAAGTGCTTGAGTATATACATATATATATTATTTACAGAATAAATTATCAGTTTCGACTCTACCTCTTCGTTTAATAAAGAAGCAAGAGGGGATGAAGTAATACTTTGTTCTGCAACATTAAGAGAAAGCAAATATATGTCTATATTAGGATATAAAGCAAATGTTTGATCCACTCAGTATAGGGTATTTGATTTTACGCTTACGATATGTGTTATTCAACAATAAACTTGTTTACCTACTCTTGGACGCTAAGGTATATGAAATCTTGAATTTTCAACATAAGGTATATTACATACATATAGTATGTTTTGTTCAGTGCAGGCTAAATGTGCAAATAGCATAATTTACCAATTAATTATGCACATGTAATTATAGAGAATGTAAGTATTAATATAAAACATACTAATATGTTAGTCATTATTTATATAATTTATATAATACAAAGGGGGTTAATGTACGCCAGAATATAATATAATTAGCATCACCTTATACTGATAAGAGAAAGCCGATGGAGTTAAATAAAGTGCATCCAGCGGTGTGTGGCAGGCTGCAGACCAAGTAGTAGGAGGAGCGGCACTGGCACTGGCTCAGTCTGGCAGTCTGGCTGGCAGTGTGTGCTGGACGTTAGGCAAGGATACATCTCGCGGTCTCCAGGCCCTTCCCACCTGTTCCTACCCTCACAAATCGATCCTTGTTTACTTGGAAGCATAGTGGTATTCCCTGCACTGTTCGAAAATAGCCTGTGTTTAAGTGCTCGCTTTTATTGTGTGAAGGGACTAATTCCAAATATTTCCACACCACGAATTGAAGTTAGTTTAAAGGTAAGCACTATTGCCATGGCGTGCATGTGTTTTGCTTTTTATTGTATGTATTATTATATTTTTAGGATTGTATTATACTTGAGTCTACCTTATTATTTCACCATACATAATACTGAAACCGTACATGCACACTTGGATATCATATGGAACTAATATATTATTTCAGCACCAGATTGTAATGCAATTCAATTTTCGCAATAGCCAGGATGCCAGGCGAACCACATGGGAGCTTATACAGTTATTTAAATTAATTTGGATATACCTATTTGAATCTTTAAAGCCACATTGTGAAACATTGGAGATATAATAAAACATAGTATTGTCTCATATGTGTTCGATACAAATTCAAATGGGTGCGTCGCTATTGATGTTCACGACTGTAAATGGTAGTCATGTTTACTGATCATCTCATAATAATACTATGTTAACACTTAACACCATGTTAACACCAAAAACCATGTTAACACCAAACACCATGTTACCACATGACACCATACTAACACCAAACACCATGTTAACACCAAACACCATGCTAACACCAAACACCATGTTAACACCAACCACCATGTTAACACCTAACACCATGTTAACACCAAGCACCATGTTAACACCAAACACCATGTTAACACCAAGCACCATGTTAACACCAAACACCATGTTAACACCAAACACCATGTTAACACTTAACACCATGTTAACACCAAACACCATGTTAACACCAAAAACCATGTTAACACCAAACACCATGTTACCACCTGACACCATGTTAACACCAAACACCATGTTAGCACCAACCACCATGTTAACACCTAACACCATGTTAACACCGAACACCATGTTAGCACCAAACACCATGTTAACACCAAACACCATGTTAACACCAAACACCATGTTAACACCAAACACCATGTTAACACCAAACACCATGTTACCACCTGACACCATGTTAACACCAACCACCATGTTAGCACCTAACACCATGTTAACACCAAACACCATGTTAACACTTAACACCATGTTAACACCAAACACCATGTTAACACCAAAAACCATGTTAACACCAAACACCATGTTACCACCTGACACCATGTTAACACCAAACACCATGTTAGCACCAACCACCATGTTAACACCTAACACCATGTTAACACCGAACACCATGTTAACACCAAACACCATGTTAACACCAAACACCATGTTAACACCTAACACCATGTTAACACCAAACACCATGTTAGCACCAAACACCATGTTAACACCTAACAATGTTAACACCAAACACCATGTTAACACCAAACACCATGTTACCACCTGACACCATGTTAACACCAAACACCATGTTAGCACCAAACACCATGTTAACACCTAACACCATGTTAACACCAAACACCATGTTAACACCCTTTCAAAGACAATGACCTTACTCTTCCCCGCATTTACCTTCTGATTCCGTTTTGCACAAATTGTTCCAAACATATTTACGAGACCCTGCTACTCCCATTTCGGATTTCATGCTGTCATGTTATGACGAATGTAAAATAGCTAATCGTTGTAAAGGCTTATCCCTCAATACTTTTATCTGATCTGAATCCCAATACTCGTAAACTGTTTGTAAAGGGATTTGCAATACATATGAACAAAACAAATTGTGACATTATAAAATGTTCAAAGGTAATATTTTCCGCCCCTCCTCTCCCCCGTCATACTTCAGAAACCAAGAACTTGGTGTGTTAAATAGCTATCAAGGATGTATGTGTATATCCCGTGAGTTTGCCCTATAATAGCTATCAAGGATGTATGTGTATATCCCGTGAGTTTGCCCTATAATAGCTATCAAGGATGTATGTGTATATCCCGTGAGTTTGCCCTATAATAGCTATCAAGGATGTATGTGTATATCCCGTGAGTTTGCCCTATAATAGCTATCAAGGATGTATGTGTATATCCCGTGAGTTTGCCCTATAATAGTTACATGCAATGCATTTAATATGTTACACGATTATATGTAATGTGTAAGGAAACAAAATTAAAAGCTGCCTGTAACGAATGCCCCCCATCCCCCCCCCCCCCCCCTGAAAAAAAATTATATATACGTATAATTATATACTGTATATATACTGTATATATATATATATATACAATATATATATATACAGTATATATATATATATATATATACATATATATATATATATATACATATATAAACTATAAAATACAATAACATATAATGAAAGTGTGATAAAGAGCCAAAATCAAGGTACGTTTGAATCAAAATGTCTCGACACAAGGAGTTTGAAGGAAAATAGATTGAGAGAGTGTTCCAGAGTGTACTTGTTGAGTAGAAGAAAAACTGGTCAAATCGATTCACTTTTGGGTTAGAGAGTTGAACGGAATAGAGGAGGGATGGGGGTGTTAAATAACGGGTACCACATACTCTATGTAAAAAGCTCACAACATGTATTAGTATACTTGCAGTAGAAGAGCGAGAGAGATGCAACATTGCGGCGTGCATAGATAGATTGTGGATAATTAGTAAGTGGAGGCGAGTTGATGAGACGAAATGCTATTGACTCTACCCTTTCGAATAGTGTGGTATGGGTGGAACCTCTCTATATATGTGAACAGTACTCAATATTTGGGTGCACAATACTCTTGTATGTACTACATAGCAAGAAACTGTTTGGGGGTAAAGAACCCACGGAGGCAGTTGAACTCGCCTAACTTCAGGGAAGCTATTTTAACAAGACTCCAAGAATATACGGTATGTATATATTTATATGTTCGTAGGGCAATGAGAAGAAAAATATTTTTATTTATTCAAATTTTCGGCAACTTCATGCAGCCATCGTCACGAAGGGTTCACGACAGATCCTAAACATTGAGTTTAACTCTGCAAATCATTCAAACAAGTATATTAATTGTAGTACCTTGTTGAAAAATATGAATTGAGCTAAAACGCAATATATTGATTCTACAATCAAGGAAAAAAGGCTTTATATAATTAATATCCAATGGCTAAACCGCGTTCAAGTATTTATGTGATTAATTATACAATGCTGAGAGCGAAAACATATTAAAATAAGATAGATTATTTTATAGTGATCTATATATTGTGTTTAACTCAATTCGTAATGTTTAACAATGTACGAAAATGGGTGATCCTTTTTTTATGATTTACATAGTTAATCTCAATTTTTAGGATCTGTTGTGAACCCGGAGGATGGCTGCATGAAGCTGCCAACAGTTTGAATAAATCAAAATGTTCCACAATGTGTTTCTTCTCATTGTCCTACTAACATGGAAGATTCGAAAGTTCTAGTGACTATATATATATATATATACTGTATATATACTGTATATATATATATATATATATATATATATATATATATATATATATATATATATATATATATATATGTTTCCAAGCTCTCTGAGAGCTTGGAAACATTTAATGGCTCACGTGTATTTGTGATATATACTCAATATATATATATATATATATATATATATATGCTTCTATGTATATGAGGGAGACAAAAGGCAGAATTGCCTGTGACGAGTGCCTCCCCCAGTTGAAAGAGTAACAGGGCCAAAATCAAGGAATGTTCGAGCCATAATGCCTGGACACACAGAGTTTGAAGCAATTTAAGTCATAGGATGAGGGGAAGATGGATTCAAGGAGAGACTTCCAGGGCTCAGCTGTTGAATAAAAGAAGGTTTGATAATATTGTTTCACTCTTGGATTGGAGAGTTGCACAAAGTAGAGATGAGATTGTGTTGCAAAACGGGTGCTACGTACTCTACGTAGAGGAGGTGGTATACACCGAGTGAGTGGTAGAATAGCGAGAGAGATGCAACACTGTGGCGAAGAGAGAGAGATTGCAAAGAGTCAGTGAGTGGACGAGAGTTAAGGAGACGAAAGGCTTTCTTTTCTACTTTGTCGAGAAGTGGTGTGTGAGAGGAACCTTCCCACACATGCGAAGAATACTCAGTACATGGACGCACTGTGCCCTTGTACCGCGCAAGAAGCTGTGCAAGGGTAAAGAACCCCTGGAGGCGGTTGAGCACATCCAGATTCTGGGAAACTGTTTTAGCAAGGGTGGTAATATGGTCTTTCCAAGTGAGATCAGGAGAAAAAGAGATTCCTAGAATACTGAGAGAAGATGAAGGATTGATTAGTGTATTATTGAAGTATAAGGGATAGTCCTGTGGGAGATCTATACAAGTAGATACATGGAGAAATTGGGTTTTGAAAGCTTTGAAAGTAACAAGATTTTCTCTGCCTCAAATGGAAATGGTTGATAGGTCAGAATTTAAGTGTTTTATGGCATCTTCGCATGATTTTTTGAGTGCTTGCTTGTTGGGGGGTTCTGGAAAACTAGTTGATTAGTGTAAAAACATCACCACGCCTTCACCACCACCAAGCGATTTTCCCGCACTCAGAGCCACACCTCCGAGACAAAAGGAAGCAACCACCACCCCACCAAGATGTGCCCGGGTAGCTTCTATTGATATTGCACGTCCTCAACACATGGGAAGAACCTGACCATCACCATCAACAATCCTGATGCACACCGGAGAAGGAAAGATGCAAAGGAAGGCAACCAACGAAAAGACTCCATAAATATCTCCAAGCGCCATTCTACCTCTAAGCCGCATCACCGCCGTGACCGTCAGGCCAGGAGGGGCTCCCCCAAATTGCCCCAAGAGTTCCCCCCCGCACCTGTGCCCTTATTAACCCGAGATGGACTGGCAGGAACAACCCAACAAAAGGTATAACCACCGCAGGCAAATTAAGATCATTACAGTTAGACAGCTCTTAGTACCTATCACTGGAAGGTATCTAATAGCTTGAAGCATTTGGCTCCTTTAAATATTGGAGTAAAAATCCTTATCACACTGTGATAAAGCATTACTTCCAATCTTATTTAACATCGTGACTCATCTAATGAAATTGTTATTAGACCTTACTGGAGGCTATACCTAATATCCGTTCCTCTGCCTCGATCCAGCGTTGTTAATAATAAAGAATGCTGATTTGTCAAGCGCTCTATTAGTAACCAACCATGCCAGTCTTGTTAATAGTTCACGCACTGGCTGGACTCTAATAAGACAATGGCTCTGTGAGATACCGTCCTGCATAACGGCACTCAAATATAGAGTCCCTCTGATACGGAATCCCAAGTACTTGCTCTGGGATACGATGTCGGTAAAGGCCAAAATTTCCTCATCAAACCCAGTCACTGAAAGACTCTTATATCGGTCAGAACAGTTAAGAGACGTTGTGTCACAAACAACTCTCTTACATTAGTTTGATGACGTGTTGCAGATGCACTGGCATATTGCACACAACATTTAAGGCCCAACACCCAAGAGTACTGGAAGGTCTACATCAAAACACTTATAACGGTCAGAGCAGTTAGCGAGTCCTCTCATACGTTAGCTCGATAATACTATACAGTATACACTGGTATATTTATGTATTATTCAAGACCCAACACCCAAGAGTTCAAGTCTCCATCTACTGTCATCAAGCCACGTCAGGATAACCATCACGGCCCAGATTTTCACCAGAAGACTACAGAGTGCTCATACATAATATATAGTGAAATCCCTTCTATAAGTACTAGTGATACGCGTTATTGATAAAAGGAAGTACTAAATTACCTCTTTATATCTCATTTATATAAGAAGTACTAGTGATAAACAATTGTTAATAGAAGTAATTAGTGTTGATACAAGATATATATATACCGTATATAAAATAACGAAAGAGTAATCGTACTAGTAATGCACCTTATATAAAAGGTGGTACTGAGGTACTGTACTTCAGTGAATTCATATTATCTTTATGCAATTTGAAATGCAATTGAAGTACTAGTGGTGCCCGCATAAGTTAGGGAAGTACTTAAATTAAAGTTCTAAATATTCATACAAAGTGAAAGGTTATAAGTATAATAGTTAACCCGTGATAAAGCAAATGCTTAATAATGTACCTGTGTCGCGCATTAAAAGAAAGTACAAGTGTCCTACCTCAATTGAAGGGAGTACTACGCTATATCGCGTTTAACAAGTACAAGTGTAATACCTCGATTGAAGGGAGTACTAAGATATATTGAATTTAACCAGTACAAGTACAGTACCTCGATTGAAGGGAGTACTAAGATATATTGAATTTAACCAGTACAGGCACAGTACCTCGATTGAAGGGAGTACTAAGATATATTGAATTGAACAAGTACAAGTGTAATACCTCGATTGAAGGGATTACTAAGATATATTGAATTAACACCTTACGAGCGGCCTATGCGGTTTATTATATGTACCGCACAGCGGGGTGTTTTTAGCCAAAATAGGGCTGTTTACGTGATCATTTTCATGCCTAAATAAGACCCAGAACGTAAAACAAGTACCTATCCCTGAAAGGGCATAAACAGAGCTTTCGAATGACACCATAACGATCCTTGTATGATGGATAGTTTTCTTGCAATAACCGTGCAACGCGAGTGCAAAAAGCAGGTAATTCGGTACTTTCGGTACATAATTGAGTATGTAGCGAGTGAGAGAGGGAGGAGGGAGCTGAGATTTGTGTCAGTAGGTTCGCCGCGGTGGTCTGGAGCAGTCATACGCTCGCTAGTCTCCTGCCACCACTTGTCTCTCTCTCTCAGCCACATTACGTGCTGAAATTGCCACTCGACCTATGTCGAGCGCCGCCACATAGTCCAGCTTTTTTTAACTCGACTTATGTTGCTCGCCGCTAATTAAGGGTTAAATAAGTACAAGTGTAATAACTCGATTGAAGGGAGTACTAAATTATATTATACAAGCCAAGTCTTATGAGTGAACGAAGATGGTCGAGCCTCGTTCGTGCGACTTCATCTTTATACCATTATTAATAATAAAATGCGATATATATGTGTGTTCAATACGATAATATGAACGTACGTTTTTGTTGTAATTATACTGTATTACCTTTTGTGCATGTATTAAAACGAATTTGGCTTCTCCAGTCAAGTAGAACCTACCTAATTAATCCAATCAATCCCAGTAAAAACCTTGTATAACAATAAGGTAGAGTCATCAGCATATGAATGGATAGGACTGGAGGTACAGTTGAGATCATTAATTAATATTAGAAAGAGAATTGGAGATAGGACAGAACCCTGAGGAACATCGGAGTTGATAGGTTGAGGAGGTGAATGATGGCCGTCCACAACCGCAGCTATGGAACGGCCAGAAAGGGAATTCGAGATAAAGGCACAGATGAGGGATAGAAAAAGAAGGAGGGTAGTTTAGAAATTAGAGATTTGTGCCAGACTTTACCAAAGGCCTTCGATATGTCTAGTGCAATAGAAAAGGTCTCACCGAAGTCCTGGAAGGAGGATGACCAAGAGTTAGTAAGATATGAAAGGTGATCCCCAGTAGAGCGACTCTTAAGCAATCTATACTGGTGATCTGAGAGTAGATTATGGGAAGAGAGATGCTTAAGACATTTTGAAGTAAGAATAGTTTCAAAAACTTCAGAGATGCAAAAAATGAGACCAATTGGACTATAGTTTGGAGAGTTGAGAGCGGTCACCTTTCTTTGGGACAGGTTGAATGAGAGCAAACTTCCAGCAAGAAGGGAAGGTGTTAGAGGGGAGACAGAGACAGAAGAGTTTGCCTAGGCAGGGAGTCAGCACGGAAGCACAGTTTTTTAGTACAACTGGAGGAACACTATCCGGACCGTTAGTATTAAGCCCAGAGAGGGTAGAAAGTACATCTTTAGAAGAGATTAGGATATTAGACATGAGTAAGTCAGGGAAGGGGAGGGGGGGGGGGGGTAGTGAGGGAGGAATAGCACCGGAATCATCCTAGGTTGAGTTTCTAGCGAAAGTTTTGGCAAAGAGTTCAGCTTTGTCAGAGGAAGAAGTGACGGTGGTGCCGTCAAAGTGGAAAAGGGGAGGGAAAGACGAGGAAGAAAAATTGTTGGCGAAGTTTTTCTGGCGATAACTCTGTAGTGAGCAGAATTTTGAATTTTGCTTATAGAACATTTTATGCTTAGAATATTTTCCCTAACCTAATCTTGATGTTTGGCATGTGTATTGCAGGACACCCTGTATATATATATATATATATATATATATATATATATATATATATATATATATATATATATATATACTGTATAATACAGTATATACTGTATATATATAAATACTTGAATATGTTTGAATTCCATAATGAAAATAGAAAGAAAAAACACGTAAGGAGTCCATGAATTTCTATGGATGACTGAATAACCCTGAGAATAGGGGATAGCTAAGCTGAACAAATATTAGCTTTGTGAAAACCTTCATGATAAATGTGTGTACAATCTAGAGATAGGGACACTAACTTGAAGTGAAACAAATACTATTAGTCACGGGTTGCCAGAACACAATTATGGACTATGAAGGAAAATAGCCTGTAAGACAAAATAATGTACCCGTAGCAGTAAACAATTTATTATCAAGGTAGTCGGTGAACTATTGATTTAAACTGTACCTGGGACCTGAAATCAAGAGTGGTGGTGGACTCGTGGAGTGAGGGAATGCCGGGTTAAGAAGGACCAATGATTCTGTAGGGAGGGTCGTTGAGATAAATCGAAGTGTGATCCGCGGAGATGAGGTTCTGCGCGCGGTGGGGGGGAATTAGAAGATTGATGGGGCAGGAGGGGGGTGGGTGGGGGGGGGGGGAGGGGCTGCTTAGGTGCTGGGGGGGGGGTTTGCGGTACAAAACTAGATGTGTGAGATGATAGGGCTGAGAAATGTGAGGTGTTGGAGGTAAGTGTTCAGAGATTGAATAAGTGAAGTGCTAAGGATCGGGAATGGTAGTTAAAGTGTTGAGGGTAAGGTGTTAGAGGTCGGGAATGGTGGTTAAAGTGTTGAGGGTGAAGTGTTAGGGATCGGGAATGGTGGTTAAAGTGTTGAGGGTGAAGTGTTAGGGATTGGGAATGGTGGTTAAAGTGTTGAGGGTGAAGTGTTAGGGGTCGGGAATGGTGGTTAAAGTGTTGAGGGTGAAGTGTTAGGGATCGGGAATGGTGGTTAAAGTGTTGAGGGTGAAGTGTTAGGGATCGGGAATAGTAGTTAAATTGTTGAGGATGAAGTGTTAGGGATCGGGAATGGTGGTTAAAGTGTTGAGGGTGAAGTGTTAGGGGTCGGGAATGGTGGTTAAATTGTTGAGGGTGAAGTGTTAGGGATCGGGAATGGTGGTTAAAGTGTTGAGGGTGAAGTGTTAGGGATCGGGAATGGTGGTTACAGTGTTGAGGGTGAAGTGTTAGGGATCGGGAATGGTGGTTAAATTGTTGAGGGTGAAGTGTTAGGGATCGGGAATGGTGGTTAAAGTGTTGAGGGTGAAGTGTTAGGGGTCGGGAATGGTGGTTAAATTGTTGAGGGTGAAGTGTTAGAGATCGGGAATGGTGGTTAAAGTGTTGAGGGTGAAGTGTTAGAGATCGGGAATGGTGGTTAAAGTGTTGAGGGTGAAGTGGTAGGGATCGGGAATGGTGGTTAAAGTGTTGAGGGTGAAGTGTTAGGGATCGGGAATGGTGGTTAAAGTGTTGAGGGTGAAGTGTTAGGGATCGGGAATGGTGGTTAAAGTGTTGAGGGTGAAGTGTTAGGGATCGGGAATGGTGGTTAAAGTGTTGAGGGTAAGGTGTTATGGATCGGGAATGGTGGTTAAAGTGTTGAGGGTGAAGTGTTAGGGAATGGGAAGGGTGAGTTTTGTCGGGGTTATGCGAAATGGGGAGATAATTTATTTAGGGGAGGGGTTTCGGGCAATTATTTGAGAATGTGTGTGGCAGGGGGTGGGGGGATGTTAAGGTCTTCAGGGGTCTTGGTGGAACTATATTATATTATTTATTAACCTGGTGTAATGTTTAATTCATTAGCAGCTGATTTTTCTATAATTAATGGGAAAATTTTACACTGTTATGGCTCTGTAGTATACTAATGTCATGTGTTCAGTATTAACCCCTTCTCTACCGGCGACGTCTTTTGAAATTTATTCTTTCTATATTTAAACCATGTTGTGCAGTTTAAGAAGGATCTGTGGTAGTAAAAAGGGTTAAGTGAGATAGTTCGAAGCCTGTTAACTGATGGAGGCCCTTTTTAAACTGAATACAATCGTCTAATAGTAGCCATAATATAATTTAAAAGATGTCACCGGTACTGAAGGGGTTAACTATAAAACATTGACTCACTTGCTCGCGAGAAGTAAACAGAAAAGAATAACTGTGGTACTGGCATCTTCAAATAACTGTGGTACTGGCATCTTCAAATAACTGTGGTACTGGCATCTTCAAATAACTGTGGTACTGGCATCTTCAAATAACTGTGGTACTGGCATCTTCAAATAACTGTGGTACTGGCATCTTCAAATAACTGTGGTACTGGCATCTTCAAATGCTTGGAGGTAAGAATAATGTGGGGGGGGGGGTTGAAAAGGAGATGGGGGAAAGGAGGAGCGGATGGGGGTGGGGGGTGGCAGAGGGGTCCTCTCCCACGCGCTCACTCACTCTCTCATTTAACCCCTTCTGTACCGGCAACGTCTTTGTAGTTATATGTTAGCTATATTTAGACGATTCTGTGCTGCTTAAGGATCTGTGTTAGTAAAATGGGTTAAGTAAGATAGTACGTAGCCTGTTAATTGCTGGAGGCCCCTTTGCAACTGAATAGAATCGTCTAATAGTGGCTAGATTAAAGTTAAAAAGACGTTGCCGGTACAGAAGGGGTTAGGCAGATTTAAGAGTTGAGGACTTGGTGATAAAAGGGATGGGTTTACAGCTGTGAGTAAGTTTGTATGATGAGAGGATTAATGCAAGGAGGGGTGATGTGAGAGGAGCAATTC
Source organism: Paralithodes platypus (assembly GCA_032716605.1). Taxonomy (NCBI): domain Eukaryota; kingdom Metazoa; phylum Arthropoda; class Malacostraca; order Decapoda; family Lithodidae; genus Paralithodes; species Paralithodes platypus. The sequence continues at coordinate 19,772,298 of CM064549.1, forward strand.
CTCTACCGCAGTTAGTAAGGGTGGGAAATGAGAAGAGGGTTAATCCCCGCATATCACTCTCATCAAGAACAGCTGTGTGCGTGTCCCAAGCGAACTATATCAACAACAACAACAGCAACAGCAGCAACTACTACTACTACAATAATTACTACTTGATTGGGAATATATATGAGAAATACTACTATTACTATTATAAATGTTATTAATTAAAAAAAAAAAAAAAAAAAAAAAAAGGTCCCACCCCTTTCCCATTCTTAAGTAAGCCATTTTAGATTTACAGAAGAGTGTCCATTACTTGCATTACTGCATGTCCACAAACATTTCAGTAATGTAAGCATGTTTCCTTCTATTATTATTATTTTTTTTTTTTTTTTTTTTTTTTTTTTTCATTAAGGTGACAGTTACAAAGTGGTGTACAATCTATCTTATTCTAGTTACATTGTAGTTTATCTTATTGTACCAGTACCTCCCTACAATCAACGTAGTTGTTCCCCAATTCGTCCCTCCGCCACGACCATTTCAAAGTCCAAGTCTCTCACTCTTGTCCTCTGTAGCGGGGAGGACCTTGTACCCCTGAGACATAGGAGTGCAGACCTGAGAAGAGAGAAAGAGAGCCGGCATCTCATCCAAGTTATGACTTGGCTTCTATGCTGGCGCTTTTTCTCCGATATTTGTTCAGCTAATCTGGCATAGAAGACACTTGCAGAAAGTCCCATACCTCCCGACGATGAGAAGACCAGAGGAGTAAAGCATCCTTGATTCCTGTTCAAAAAAATTCTTCATAAGCGTTTTTTTTCTCACTTTCGTTTCTAAAGTATGCCGCCTTGTGTCCTCGCTCACGATATGTTTGTGCTCTTGGGTTGAAGATTCTGATGTCGAAAAAAGCCCGTTGTCCCCTCGTCCAAAAATCTCGAGCACTTACGTCCACTCTTGCTTCATTTGAAATATTTGCAGTATTGTGGGCCAAGCGCTGTCCGTCCATAGGCAGAAGTTCCGGTTCGATTCTGACATCATGGCACACCTCGTCCAGCATTTGTGCAGTGATGTCTCATACTTCATCATGCCGGATACAGATGAATCCTCCTTTCTTACAGGTCATACAGTGGTCTGGGTTGTTTATTTCACCGCATGCACATTTCAGCGGCAGGTTCGAAACTGGCCACCCATAGCTCATGGCTACGGCATCATTGAATTCTTTTTTATTTAAGCTGAAGCCTTTCTCCTTTATTGGTAATGATGTGAGCCAATTTGAAGCCCCCGTGTCTTGTGCCATCTCAACTCTCATTTTCAGTTCTTCCCTACATCTGGTCTTAATTTGTTCTAGGCTATGTTTCTGTCTCTCTTCTCTGCTCTTTGTAATTTCCTGTCTTGCATTTCGTTGTTCCTCTTCGTCCACCTCATCATTTTCATTTTGCTTCCGTATTTTTTCTGTCAGAGACGTAGTAAGTTTAAGGGAATTTTGGTACTCATGAGGTGCCGCCTCCACTGGGTTTATGATCCCCATACCTCCGAACCTTGGCGGAAGAGCTAATAGATCTCTTAGCTCTTGCGTGACGCCTTCCATCTCTGTTAACCCGCTGAGACCCAGCGTCGCACGTGTTGCGTCTGCAATGTTTGTTCACCAGAACCCAGCGACGCAATGGTTGCGTCCAGGTTAATTACTTCGGTCCTATGGCACCTAGAGGGCTCAGATTTGTATGGGAACTGTGTATGTATCCCACGCAACCATGCCTATGGTTGAAAACTCTCAAAGTCCAACCGCGAGCGCGTGAGCACGCAAAAACCGTTTTTTTGGGGAAATTGCCTTCATTTTTTTACTCCTGTAAAATCCGTTTTCGGGGGCTCTGTAGGACCATTTTTTGAGTTTTTTGATCGGTTTTTCGTGGTTTTTCCTTCATTCCTAACCCATTCGCTATTGTTTCTGGAAAAACAAAATTCAACCCTCTGGGCCCTGGTGGTACATTTATTACTAACTAGCTGGGGCTCAGCGGGTTAAAGCCGGTATGAATACTCCTCTGATTGCTTCTTCCAGCGGTTGGAGCATCTGTCTAATGTCAGGCACTGTTCTCATAAGAAAGGTCCATCTTTGCTTAACACCATATGTGAAGGTAGTATATGCAGCATGTGGTTCAGATTTCGCAATGTCTGCCAGGGTTTTCACTTCCTTTACCCACTCCGCTACCTTTGTTCGTACATAGTCTCTCTTGCATTCTTCTGTGCCTATAATTGCTCCCAAATGGCGTTGACCCTCCTTTGTAATATTCACTCCTGTCCCATCAAAAGTCTGCACCGCTTCTTCATACTTGTTTTCTTTCACTATTAGTACAGATTTACTAGCATTCGGATGGTACCCAATGGCTTCGCCCACTGATTGTACTCTCCGCCACCATTCTTTGAGATCCCCTATTTTTCCTGCACCTGTGAGGTCATCTGCATACGTCACTTGTTTCTCTCGGGTTACCTCATGTTTTATTTTCTGCTGCAGAATAGATAGTGCCAGTGTGTACATTGCCATTGCCACTGGATCTCCTTGCGTTGTTCCTTCATTTGATTTGAGAATTTTCATTTCTTCCTTCTTTGTGCTTCCAACTATATACAGGTTAGCTGGCTCCTTATAAGTATTTTCTATGTAGTTTGCGATGCTCAGGCATTTGATCTTGATGTTGTGAATAGCTGCCTCCCTATTAATGGTGGTAAAGGCATTTGTTGCATCCACTAGCAGTACCGCTTCACAATCTTCCTCATCATACACCTTCCCCATTGCATGTATTGCTGCTTCTCCTCCGGCTTGCTGTCCTGCACATACTTGTAAGTTGCCCACTGCTCTTTGTACATCTTTTCCAAATACGGACATGATTGCTTTTCCTATAATCCTTCTAAGAACTTCCCCAATGCCTACTGGTCTAACTCCTGGATTCTTATTTAAAGGTATCAGGCGACATGCTGTCAGAGCTTCTATGTTCACGCATGGTGATGATGCAAGTTTCTTTGCCAGCATTGCTACTGCTTCACAAAGGTCCACGGCTGAACCAAACTTGTTTTGACTTAGGAAGATCCTCCAAGTCTTAGCATCTACACCTGATGGACCTGCTCCTCCCTGTGTTTTCAGCGCCTTTCTCCATATGAGGTCTCCAGTTATATTCTCATATATCACTGGGTCTGGAGGAACATATTCCCCGTCTAGTTTGGCCTCATCACTTGCTGGTTTTGCTTCTGGGTGTTTCTCCTTCAGCTGGTCCAAGATGCGTCGATTCACTTCGTGCACCCACTTGAGGCTTCCCCAGTGACCATTCTGACTGCCTGTGCCACTTTACCAATCCTCATGCTATTTCCCATTGATCGTGCCATATCATCTGGCTTCCTCTTTCTTCGTTGTTTTGTTTTCAGTCTTTGCTGGATTGCTCGTACTTGGCTAAGAATTTTGTCTAACTCCCCATTTTTCCACCACTCCATTCTTTAATGTTCTCATTCAGTTTTCCCTTTGGTCTTTTTCTTTGAAGGAACAACTGAGGAATGAAAGAAGCCATCTTGATTGCCACGTGCGCCAAAGGGGCATCCTGAACATACTTTAGGATCATACGTCTGAGTTCCCCCAGCATGTCTTTTGCGGCTTGACAAATCGGTAGTTCAAACTTATTATGTTGCCATTGTATCACTTCTGTATAAATTTCATTCACTAATGTTGTGAGTCCGTCACCAGAATGTCCCATCCATTCTCCACCATTCATGTTTACGTTACGAGGTCGTTCGTTCTGTTCACGATTTTCGATTATTTCTCTCTCATTATCTTCGTTTAGGCCGACACCATTTTCATTATTTTGTTCCACACCTCTGTTGTCTTGCGAATTATTAATTCCTGCATTTTCTTCTGTGGGCTGCAGTTGTTGATTCTTTTTTTTCTGCATTTTCTCTAACAGGGTTTGCTTGTACATCTCCATTAACTACATTGTCTGTCTCACGGTTCTTTTGTACTGCATCTCTCACTGCATTTTGTCTGTCATCAGGATTATTCCTCGACTGGGACCGAGTTAATATCATCTTGTCTTATTATCTTAATTTCCTACCTATTTCCTAATACTGAGTCTATCTATCATTACTTCCTAAGGGACGAGCCTCTACCCGATAAAGGTGAAAATATTAACATCCTATGAGTAGCGTTAGAGATAGAAAGAGTAATAGAAGTTATTTAACTCACCTAGTATGATGCAAGGTTACAGAAGATCAGGCTATATTACAAGACAGTGAGTGCAAAAGAAAATAGAAAAATAAAGTAAAATAAAAGTAGTGTTTAAAAATACGCACACAGAATAAACACGGAAAAAATATAAGAAAATTAAAAAATTAAACTCAAAGTAAATTTAAAATATAATACAAAACTATTATTGTAGTGAGAAAGGAAATACTCTAATTAAGAGAGTAAAATGATTAAAAAGACAAGTGTCAAAATAGTGCTAAGGATTAAAGAAGGATGTTAGAAATCTACCATTAGTTTGAGAAAAAACTCCTGGTTATCAGTATGCACACACTATATCAGCGAATTATACCTTATTTTCAATAGTATTCTTAGTTACTAGTTCGTTAGAGATAACTCTCACATGAAATATACCACTTCAAGTCTGATTTCCTGACTCGGCCATAAATCATATAGAAATTTACCTAATATAATCGGCCTGTTTCCTCAAAGCTAAATGACTCTATACAAAGCTAAAGAAACTTTGGCAATTTGAGCCGCTTTACATTTTAAATATGCCTAACTTTAAATGGAAACCAGCCAATTATGTCCTAAGATTTAATTATTTTCAAGACAAAAATATGTACAAAATATTACATCATGTTACTCATGTAATATTAGCATGAGGGACATTGAGGAAAGTGGAAGGAAGAGGGAAGGAGGGAAGAGGGAAGGAGAGGGGAGGGAAGGGAATGTGTGGGTAAAGATGGGGGGGGGGGGGGGGAGGGGGGGGGTTGAATACTTGTTGTCACTGTGTTTCTCTCTCTCTATTATACAGTAGCTACTACTACTCTTACACAAACACACATTTATTTTTAATCTGCATTGCATCAAAAACTACCACTGAAATTTTGTTTTCAATACAAATCTCCCCCATGGATTTAGATAAGAACCATACTTAAATACACTTTTGTTTTGCCTTTATACTGTCAGGTATCATATTACTTTAAGCAAGGGGAGGAGAGGTAGAGAGGTGGGGGGGAGGGGAGTGTTGTGGTCAGCGCGGTTTATGGCTCCTTCCTCTATTCCCTTACTCCGCCTTTTCGCCTCTGCTGTACTTCGCTGTCTCTCTCCTGCATACTTCCCCCTGCTGCAGTCGTCCTCTCAGCATCAGCGCAATGCAGAATATTCCGGTCCACTTTCACACGACCAGCTTCTCCATGCACTGGCGCGAAGACAGATGGGATGTGGGTGGGGAAGGGGGAGGGGGGTCGGGGGGGGGGCACACCCTAGGCCTAGGGTGAGTGGTGTTGGCTGGAGACAGTCAAGGAGGGAGGGTATTATGCCTGGCATCGGCTTGCCCTTCTATACTACTATTACTACTACTACTACTACTACTGTTGCTGGTGTTGTTGCTACTGATGGTGATGAGATTGTTATGATTATAATAATTATTAACATGTAAATTAATTGTGCAGCAAATGGAAGATCATTTTAAAAATTTCATATTGTATAAATGTTTTTTTAATATACGCTGGCCAAGCTTCTGCTTGGAGTATGGTAATTAAATATATTTAAGGCAATATCCTGTATTTGCAATATGTAACACATGTACGTACATGTGCAATGTATCTGTTTTACGAAATAAAATACTAATTGAATAAAATTGCCTACTGCTACTAGGCCTACTAATATTAATAATATACGACTATTTAATTTCCCTAATATACTGTATATTAATATTCCTGTTATTAATTAGTTAGTTTAATATTAAATAATCATATTCAAGTTGAACATTTATCACCAACAAAATATTTATGATAACCAGTAAATCTTCACATTAATGTTGGAAATTCATAATTAATTGAAATTTTGAATAGAATCATTCTTTTCAAATGGCTAGAAAACATCTAAGTAACATCCTCTTCAGGACTCCAGATAGAATCGAAGCTGTCTGTACAGTAAACACGTTGTTCTCGTCAAAAAGTTCAAAACAGTGTTCATATTCATATGAAACAGTGTTCATATTCATATAAAACAGTGTTCATATTCATATAAAACAGTGTTCATATTCATATAAAACAGTGTTCATATTCATATAAAACAGTGTTCATATTCATATAAAACAGTGTTCATATTCATATAAAACAACTTCATTCTGACCAAAATTTAATTTATAGTCGTCGTCCAATTCTCCCTACCAGTAAATGCCTACAGTGACGATAGAGGCGCTGAACGCAAGGTTTACCGCGGTGCATTGTGGGAAATGGGCGACATCGCGGAGCTATCCACCCTCCCTCTCCTTCAACAATTCTATAATATATGCAGTTAGTCGAAATTTCTGTAGCTGCCACATACTTTGGTCTATGCATACTTTTATTTTATATATTTTAAAATCACCCACATTCATAAATTACGTATATTTTCAATACAAAGTCAGCAGGTATTTTCCCGCCAATTTTGTTATGATAATTAATCAGCTTATAATTATGTTTGTAGTCATTATCAGCTGCATATGGACTTTCCCTTTATTACTATACTATATAAGCACTTAGTGTAGTCACATACTGTATAATAAAAACGTGTAGAATCACACAAAAATTTAGATAAACTGTGCATATCCCAGGTGTTGGGTATAGTGATGTCTACAGTCGTAGCTCTGGCGCTAGTTCAGAAACGTCCACCAGAGGTCTCAAGAGAATTGTTTGGTAGAGAGAATTGAAAGGGCTAAGGTAAGAGGCGTGTATGGAATTGTCTGAGGAATAAGGGATAAAGGGCGTGTGGGGAGAATTACGGTATGTATGAATTTGTGTAGGGGTGAAAGATAATGTGGAAAGAGAGAGAGAGAGAGGTACAGGTAGGTGAGGGAGAGAGAAGGGGTAAGGGAGTGGGGGGAGCAGTGAGGGAAACATTGGGATTATTGCGAGAAACATGACACTGGGGAGATAAATAACTCGTGAAAAAGTGTATATTTAAAGCGACATTGTTGGTGCGGTAATGCAATCTCGGGTAAGTGTATTTCCGCAAATGGAACATTGTGCAAGCTTTGCTTAAACACAACTTCTGTGGTTTAACAAACACAACACTTTGTTTTGTTTTTGGTAGATATTACTCGTTTTTCTAATACATACAGAAGAACTTATTAATCGATGAAATACCATGATCAGTAATGTTCTTAAATAAAGACGGCATACTAAATTTTCAAAAACAGATGGGAGATGTTAATTTTAACAAAGTTAATTGATAAATGTATCTATTTGATTATATTACCATATGTGCAAAGATTAATATCCCGATCATTTGATCTGCTCGTCCGCAAATACGCCGATTAGTTTTCCTAAATTCAAAATAATATACCTTAACAAGATGAATAACCCTAGAAGTTAACAGGCTTGTTTTATATATATATCTGTTATCTGTTATAAAAATCGCCACCTGTAAGTGGCACCGATTAGCATGTCGCCCATCGGTAATTTGTGTAGGTTTTTTTCCCCTAGATAGGTTGCCCGCCAAGGCTATCGATATATATATATATCCTACCGTCCATTCATTATAAGTACAGCATAAATCGTGACCCATTAGCTCTGTAACCCAAGTGGAGTAAGCACAAATGGGCAGTACATTTGTATACCTATTCCGTGGCAGAATCTTCCCAAATGGTAGAAAGAGTAGCTCAATTACTCTTGTCGTTACTGAAGTATAGATATTAGTTATCAAGATTTTAGGCCTAATTATAATGAATATAATATAGTATTTGCTTACACTATAGTTACCATATTATAGGTAATAATAGTATGTGTAAATTGGTAACTTGGCAAACTAGTTAGTAAAACCTGTAATACAAAAATAACCTTTGCCCTTATATTTGTTTTAAAACGTCATTATAAAATAGGCGATGGATAAATATGGTATCCCTCATCTGTACTAGAATATAATGATAATAATTATAGGCTGTTGTTCAATATTGGTGTTAGGCAGCTAAGGCAGGGTGTCGAACACGAAGTGTAACGTGCAATGGAATGGTGGTGCAGTGGAGAATGTGAGAGTCGTATCGGATATATATAATTATATATATATATATATATATATATATAGTTCCAAAAAAAGGTGCCTCTTCAGATCCATCAAACTACAGACCAATAGCTATAACTTCCACTCTTGGTAAAGTCTTTGAAATTATATTAAATAATCACATAATTAAGCATCTTGAGAATAATTAATTAATCAGTGATAGGCAATATGGTTTTAGACGATGTCGATCAACTGCAGACATTCTTTGCCTTCTTACGCATCAAATCAACCAAGCTACAGACCAACATGGTGAAACACATACAATAGCACTGGATATATCAAAGGCATTTGATAGAGTCTGGCATCAATCCTTATTGTCGAAGATGTCACACTACGGCCTTGCATCATTAGTTCCACTAATTTCTTCTTATCTTCATAACAGAAAAATACGTGTAATGGTAGATGGCCTTTATTCTCAATTTCACTCAATAAATGCTGGTGTTCCCCAGGGATCAGTTTTGGCCCCAATTCTGTTCCTCATTCATATCAATGATCTCATATCTACCACTCATAATCCAATACATTCCTACGCAGATGACTCAACACTCCACAGTTCCTTCACATTTACCAATTCTTTCACCCAACCCGATCTTATAAATTCAAAAATAAGCACTGCAATTTCTCTGAACCAGGACCTTTCTAGAATTGAAGAATGGGGACAAAAGAATCTAGTTTCCTTTAATGCACAGAAAACCAAGTACATTCAATTTTCTAACCGACAGAATCTCACTGACTCCCATATATTTTTTAATGATGTAAATATTCCCACTTCCCATAGTATTGACATTCTCGGTGTAACATTAACTACTAACTTGAGCTGGACACATTATGTTAGAAGCATTGCTAAGAATGCCTCTAAAAAACTGGGACTCCTGTACAGAGTTCGAGAATTCTTCACTGACGAGCAGTTGGCCGTAATATATAAAAGTCATGTGCGTTCTCAGATGGATTACTGTTCACCTCTGTGGAGTGGAAGTGGAGTGGTTGCATTGAGGCAGTTGGACAAAATTCAAAATAAAGCTATTAGATTAATCAATAACCCTGCAATCACACAGGACCTTCCTACATTATCCATACGAAGAAACGTTGCATCCCTTGCATTATTCTACAGATATTTTCACAGCAATTGTTCCGAGGAACTTGCTTCAATTGTGCCGCCTCTCCACATCTTTCCCCGTAGAACTAGGGCAGCTGAGAGCGCCCATGAATTTACACTTTCTCCTCCACAATGCAGAACTTCTGCTTATCAAAATTCATTTATCCCTAGAACTACTACTCTTTGGAATTCACTTCCCTCGAATTGCTTTCCACAAACTTACAATCTACAAATGTTTAAATCCAGTTGTTACAAACATTTTATGAATGGAGGATGCCTTTAGGCACATGGACTTTTTGTTTTATCTGTGTTTTTCCTTCCTCCGTTCATTGTCTCTTAAAAAAAAAAAAAAAAAAAAAAAAATATATATATATATATATATATATATATATATATATACAGTATATATGTATGTATGTATTATATTGTACTTATTTTTAAATACACAGTTCTACTAGGGTTGGAATAATTCGACAGTTGTTTAGAAGTTTGCGTTTTTATTTAACGTACTCCCATGGTAGCCGTAATCGTAACAAGTGATTCTCTGTTCGGGTCAAAATGAGTTCAAGCTATTATTTGAATAACTACGACTGCCCACTATAATTTGCACTTCGGAATTGTTACATTCCCATTACAACCTATTTGGACAATCGCTATTCAGAGTCTTGACTCACTTCGACTTCGAGCCAAAGGCACATCACTATCTTCACAATGCTTGACAAAAATATATTAATACTATCCCTCAATTTAATCACCTTAACAATATTAGGACCGAGGATTTTACCTATAAGTTCTCACCTCACTGTGACATTATCAGAAACACTTATGCCTTTACATGGGATCAAATCACCTTAATCATATTAGACACGAATAATAAATCCTTCGACTTTTACATCACCATGACCGTACTACTAAACAATTATTAGGTCCGCGTTCTTAAATCCTCTTTGCAACATTATACACAAATACTAAATCAACACATATTTACATCACCTTTACAATATTAGAACACAATTACTAAATCAACAGGTGTTTTCGTCACCTTTACAATATAAGAACGCTAAGTCCTTCAGGTCAATTTACCAGATTATAAACTATTATTCAATCAATGACCTTAAAACTAGTTGGATAGATATTTATGCGCAATCGAAAGCATGCTGTCGACGAGGTGAATATCTAATTAATACTGGTTGTTTCTTTGTAACAAAAAGAGTATTTTATGGGTATGGGCTGAAGCCCTTCTCTAACTATTCCTTTAGCTAGGTCTAACCTACTCTTCAAATGTTAAACCCCTCAAAGCTGCTCAGGTAAACCCTGTTATCTCAGCTACCTGGGCATGATTAATTATTTCCCTTTTAAAATATTATCCCAAAGAACTCCCACTTAATACTGGAATATATATATATCTTTACTTAATCTCCTATAAGATCCTATACTATTGATATCTATTTGGCTGAGTGCCTTTACTAACAATAACAACTATCTCACAACACTTCATCTCTTTATTTCATTATTTGTCTAGTCAATTTCTTTTTGGTTGTTCAATAAGAACACATATGTGTTATATTTGAAACACATTGGTTAATCTTAGCATTTACTTTGTTGGTAAGTCTGCTCGGGCTCTTAAGGGTCCATTACAAAATATTCTGTAGAGTCTCCTGTGTTGCTTCACCATTTCACAGCAGGCCAGTATACCATCTCCATCTCTTCAGTACCATCTACCACCCGTTGACCATCTTGAATAGCTTGACTTATTGTGTGAAGACTAGCGACGTGTCGGCAGGCATCAGGACACTGAAGGTGTATCTGAGCCGGTGGTGGGTGATGTAGGCTACTATTTCCTGGTTCGTCTTGCGATCAGTAGTGCAAGGTTGCTGGAAGACAGGAGCAGGCTTAGTTATTCCCCCATAGGTGCCAAGGTGAAGCCCAGGGTTGTATTTTCTAAGAGCGCCCAAATGTGGTCCCTGCAGGCACCTGTGGCAGAGTGTCTCCTGAGGCACTCTTTATACCCCTCCCTCACGGCTGATCCGCGCGCCCAGGAGGAGCTTGCCCAACCTGCTTGCTTTGAAGTTACCATTTCTTCTCCTCCTGCTTTATTCCATATTTGTAATATTCTCCTGGATGCTTGTTTGAGTTGTCCTGTAGTGGCTGACAGCAGTGAGAAGGTTGCACCATTGTTATAGGATATCTGCGACCAGGATAGAATATATGTGTGTGAACTGGGAGCAAGTTAAGCAGCGAGCGTTTAGAGGGAGATAAAGCTGGGTCTAGTTGTTGCGTCACAGGAGGCTGTTGATTGGTGGAGAGCGAGGGTGTGGGAGGAGTCTTCTTGTGACAAGATTTAAAGGTTAAACCTTGCCTTTTCACCTGAGCTAGTCCCGTCCCCTGATTGGTGGACGGAATTACTCCTTTACCATCTCCTTCTCGAATAGGGCGAGCATCTGATCGCCTTAATACCGTTCCTTTAAAGTTGTTTTTGTTTTGAAGATGTTTCAGGGTGTGTAAGGTTTGCACTCTCTAACCCTTTCCATCTACCAATACTATGAGACGACGGAGCCTGTACTGGGGGTCGCTTGGGTGAGGCATGGTACCTTTAAACTGATTCTGACACACCTCAGACGTCCTATTAACCCTTAATTAGCGGCGAGCAACATAAGTCGAGTATAATAAATCTGGACTATCTGGCGGCGCTCGACATAGGTCGTGTGGTAATTTCAGCACGTAATGTTGCTGAGAGAGAGAGACAAGTGGTGGCAGGAGAATAGCGAGCGTATGACTTCTCCAGACCACCGCGGCGAACCTACTGACACGAATCCCACCTCCTCCCTCCCTCTCTCACTCGCTATATACGGAATTGTATGGGGAAAGTGCCGAATTACATGCCTTTTGCACTCGCGTTGCACGGTTGTTGCAAGAAAACTAGCCATCATAAAAGGATCGTTATGGTGTCATTGGAAAGCTCTGTTTATGCCCTTTCAGGGATATATACTTGTTTTACGCTCTGGGTCTTATTTAGGCATGAAAATGATCACATAAACAGCCCTATTTTGGGTAAAAACACCCCGCTGGGTTGTACATATAAATAAACCGCATAGGCCGCTCGTAAGGTGTTAATACCCGGGTCCGGGTACCTGACTGGTGGACGGCTAACCCTACCACTACGCGTAACTGTTACAGCATAGTCAGTCGGCTTCAAGTGCCTTGTTTTACTCCTGTTCGGTATATCAGTTACCCGGCTTTCATGTGACTTATTTACTTCAGTCGAAGGAGATCCATTTTTAATTCTAGGTTTGTTAAACGCCTCATTTTCTTGTATTTTATCTATTAATTCGTCCTCCTCACTACTTTGGGTATCATTACAATCTCCATCAGTAATTAAAACTCCACTCCCTTGGTCCGTAGATTTAAACGACTCTCTGACTTCTCTCTCCCAGTCTGTCGTATTTTCCTCGGTTCCTTCCAATTTTTCCAATTCTGATTCCGAGTTCAACTCAGCTTTTCTCCTACTACAGGATTGCCAGAAAAGGGAAGTCCTAGTATGACCTTTTCTCAGTAATGAATCTTCCGTACCAGGAGGAGTCTAATAGTTGTTCTTATTCTGTGCCCAACATTCTGGTTCTCTCTCACTTCCTTCTTCACTACTCCATTCACTCATCTCTGGCGGTAGAATTCCCTCATATCGTTTAGTATGGTGGATATGCGTGGCAGAAACAATATCCCCATTATGTAAATACCAGACCGGGTAGGGTCCATTTATCTCAACAACTCGGAAAGGACCCTTGTATTTCTCTTCTAATTTACCTGTCCGAGTGGGGTCATGTCTCTTGACTAAAATGTACTCCCCTCGGTAATAGGGATTTGTCAGAGTAGGTTTCTTGGGTTGCCGTTGCGTTATCTGGGTATGAACTCGCTGGCGTCTTTCCCCTTGACCTTTGAGGTACTGCTCTGGTCAAGAATAGGTGGTGCGGTTGGTAGCGTAAGGTAGGAGTCGTTCCTGGGGTAGCTTAGGTGTAACACCGGATATTATCTCATAAGGGGAATATCCGGTAGTTCTGCAAACTGTAGTATTAATTCCTCAAATTATTTCTGGTAATAGTTCTGGCCATTCTCTGGTTATCTCTTCTCCTTGTGAACTCAGCTTAGCTCTTACACAATTCGCAAGTAACCTATGATTTCTCTCGCATAAAGCGTTCCCTTGTGGCCAGTACAGGTAGGTATGCCGAATCTGGTAACCCAAGGCATCCCCCAAATGTTGCCAGATCTCGTTATTGAATTCTCTACCCATATCACTCATAATGGACTCCGGGATGCCATACACAAAGATTACTTTATCGAATATGCTCTTTGTCACGGTCTCAGCACGTTTGTCTGGGATGGCACAAGCAACCGTATATTTTGAGAAGACATCAACGCAAGGTAATATGTACCTTTTGTTTTTCTTTCTGGGTATGGGCCTCACAATATCTACAGACAACTTTTCCCAGGGCTTCTCAGCAAGAATGTGCCATGCTTGTTGTTAGGGTCCTCATCCATCCTTCCCTCTCTGACACCCTAAACAACTTTGCACAACTTCCTTGACTATTTTATCAGCCCGGGAGGTCCAGTGCCTTTCATTGAACTGCCTCAAAACTCTAATCTGGCCTAAGTGAACCCCCTTCCCGTCTCGTCCGTGTAGGATCTCAATCATGTGTTTGGCCTCGGAATAATCTAAAACTACACAATCTTTAGAGTCTCTCCAGGCCCAATCAGAAAACTGAAATTTATCCCCCTGGTTCTGTATAGGCTCCTTTTTCTTCTTTTCCCGTTGAGTGGATTGTACCGGGGCTATAAGTAACCTGGATAATCTATCAGCATTTGCATGTAGTTTGCCTGGTCGATGCCTAACATCGAATGAATATTCTTACAGAATCCTCTTCCACCTAACAAATAGTCCGTCTTCTGTCTCCATCTTTCACAGCCACTGTAAGCTGTGATGGTCAGTGATTACTTCAAAATGTACTCCAGCTAAATAGGGTCGAAAGTATTGCACTGCCCACAATAAAGCTAAACATTCTTTCTTGGTAACACTGTAATTCTTTTCACCTTTATTTAACCCTTAAAAAGCGGCTCACCACTTAAGTCGAGTTAAATAAAGCTGGACTATGTGGCGGCGCTCGACATAGGTCGAGTGGCAATTTCAGCACGTAATGTGGCTGAGAGAGAGAGACAAGTGGTGGCAGGAGACTAGCGAGCGTATGACTGCTCCAGACCACCGCGGCGAACCTACTGACACAAATCTCAGCTCCCTCCTCCCTCTCTCACTCGCTACATACTCAATTATGTACCGAAAGTACCGAATTACCTGCTCTTTGCACTCGCGTTGCACGGTTATTGCAAGAAAACTATCCATCATACAAGGATCGTTATGGTGTCATTCGAAAGCTCTGTTTATGCCCTTTCAGGGATAGGTACTTGTTTTACATTCTGGGTCTTATTTAGGCATGAAAATGATCACGTAAACAGCCCTATTTTGGCTAAAAACACCCCGCTGGGCGGTACACATAAATAAACCGCATAGGCCGCTAAAGAAGGGTTAAGGTCCTACTGGCACAGGCCACTATGCCTTCCTTGCCATCAACATACTGGGTCAATACTGCCCCTAACCCTTCATCAGAGGCGTCGGTGTACAGCTGGAAAGGTTTAGTGAAATTGGGATGACAAATAATGGGGTTAGAGGTTAACTTTTGTTTTAAGGTTTCGAAAGCTTCTTGGCAATATTGGTCCCAGTCGAACTTTCTTCCTTTCTCAAGTCTCTTGGGCATAGGTCGAGCGAGTTTGGAAAAACTTGGTATGAATTTTCGATAGTAAAAGGCCATCCCTAGAAATGCTCGGATTCCTTTGACAATAACATATATATATATATATATATATATATATATATTACTGTCAAAGGAATCCGAGCATTTCTAGGGATGGCCTTTTAGTATCGAAGATTCATACCAAGTTTTTATATATATATATATATATATATATATATATATATATATACAGTATATGTATATATATATATATTATCTGCCTTCAAACAAATTTCCATCCACAATAAGATTCGTTCATGGCAAGTTTATAGGTAGTATATTGATATGAATTGATGAACATTTTATAGCTGAAAACAGCTGGATAAGATTATTGTTTTGGTAGTACGGTAATTAGGACAAATGTTTTCGCTAGCTATCCTAACTATAACATTATGGCAGTTTGTCATAGACAAACTATTAGAAATAGGACGAGGAAGCATTCAAATAGAATTGACGCCTGAAAACTCAATATCATTCTTCCTATGTTTCTGCCCGGAATCAAGCCAAATCTGTTCTTCGACTTGCCAAGCACTCTTTCATCAATAATAAGTGCCCTGAACTATCCAACTCTACCTCTTCCCAAGCTTTCTGGCATCTAGCCAAAAACCTCTCCAACAATTTTTCTTCTTCGTCTTTCCCTCCCCATTATCACTCTCATGACACAACCATCACTTCTTCCTCTGACAAAGCTGAACTGTTCGCTCAAACTTTTGCTAGAAACTCTACCTTGGATGACTCCAGTGCTATTACTCACTCTCCACCCCCCTCTCTCCTACTTTTGCCTAATATTCAAATATTTTCTAAAGATGTATTTTCTACCCTCTCTGGGCTTAATACTAAGAAGGCGTACGGTCCAGACGGTGTTCTTCCTGTTGTACTAAAAAACTGTGCTTCGTGCTGACCCCCTGCCTAGGCAAACTCTTTCGTCTGTGTCTCTCCTCTAACACCTTCCCTTCTTGCTGGAAGTTTGCTCTCATTCAACCTGTCCCAAAGAAGGGTGACCGCTCTCAACCCTTCAACTATAGTCCAATTGCTCTCATCTTTTGTATCTCTAAAGTTTTTGAAACTATTCTTGCTTCCAAATGTCTTAAGCATTTTTCTTCTCAGAATCTACTCTCAAATCGCCAGTATGGCTTCACTAAGGGTCGCTCTAGTGGTGATCTTCTTTCATATCTTACTAACTCTTGGTCATCCTCCTTTCAGGACTTCGGTGAGACTTTTTCTATTGCATTAGACATATCGAAGGCCTTCGGTAGAGTCTGGAACAAATTTTTAATTTCTAAACTACCCTCCTTCGGTTTCTATCCCTCCATCTGTGCCTTTGTCTCTAATTTCCTTTCCGGCCGTTCCATAGCTGCAGTTGTGGACGGCCATCGCTCACTTCCTCATTCTATCAACTCCGGTGTTCCTCAGGGCTCTGTCTTATCTCCCATTTCCTATCTAATTTTCATAAATTATTTTCGCAACTGTACCTCCAGTCCCATCCATTCATAAGCAGACGACTCTACCTTACACTACTCAATTAGTTTCCAGAACGCCCCAGCCAGCAATCCCTGAAAAAACAAACGTAATGAAGCCAAGAACACTTATCCACTGATCTAATAACTATTTCCAATTAGGGCAGAGAAAACCTTGTTGCCTATAATGCTTCCATAACCCAATGTCTCCATTATATTACCCTTCCGGAACTCCCAGAGGACTTTCCCTTATACTTCAACAATACAAAAATCAATCCATCATCTTCTCTCAATATTCTTGGTGTCTCTCTTTCTTCTGCTCTCACTTGGAAGGACCATATTACCAGTCTTGCTAAGGCAGCCTCCCAGAAACTGGGTGTGCTCAACTGCTTCAAGGGGTTCTTTACCCCTGCACAGCTTCTTGCTCTGTACAGGGTCATGGTGCGTTCTTGTATTGAGTATTGTTCACATGTGTGGGGAGGATCCTCTCACACCTCATTCCTAGACAAAGTAGAAAGGAAGGCCTTTCGTATAATGAACTCCCGTCCACTCACCAACTCTCTGCAATCTCTCTCTGTCCGTCGCAATGTTGCATCTCTCTCGCTATTCTATCGCTACTATAATAATCAGTGTTCCTCAGAGCTCTCCCAGTGTATACCACCTCCTCTACGTAGGGCACACGGAGCCGTCTTGCAACACAATCCCACCCCTACTCTGTGCAACTCTCCAACCCTAGAGTGAAACATTACTCTCAGACTTTCTTCTATTCAACAGCTAAGCTCTGGAACTCTCTCCCAGAATCAGTCTTTTCCTCTTCCTATGACTTAACTTGCTTCAAACTCTGTGTGTCAAGGCATTTTGGCTCGAACGTCCCTTGATTTTGGCCCTGTCACTCTTTCAACTCTGGGGGAGGCACTCACTACAGGCAGTTCTGCCTTTTGCCTCCCTCACTGACATAGAAACAGAACAAGAAAAAAGTTGAGAGTAAGAGACGTTAAATTAACTATCTATAATGTGTTCATCTTTGCAATTTTTTTGTTCTCCATCACTTAGCAATTAATCTCTTGAAAATTAAGTCCTGTGACTTAATTCCCGTGACAATGAATTGACATTTACAAAAATAATACAATACAGCATATTCAACTCATCGCCATGGATAAATATAGACACCTATAGATAAGGTTTTGGTGTCTGTTTCAATTAATGAGATGATGCTTCAACAACACTAATTAATGAGATGATGCTTCAACAACACTAATTAATGAGATGATGCTTCAACATCACTAATTAATGAGATGATGCTTCAACAACACTAAATAATGAGATGATGCTTCAACAACACTAATTAATGAGATGATGCTTCAACAACACTAATTAATGAGATGATGCTTCAACAACACTAATTAATGAGATGATGCTTCAACAACACTAATTAATGAGATGATGCTTCAACAACACTAATTAATGAGATGATGCTTCAACAACACTAATTAGATGTTTCATTATTAATATTGGCTAGATGGAAAATGGATTCAAATTGACTAAAACGTAAAAACTCCACCCGTTGCGCCAAACATATTTACGTGTTCTGTTATTTAAACCCATATTGACGGTTATGGAAATCCCATAGCGTTGCTTGACAACAGGTAATAACACAAATATATTAATATAATGTTTTCATATAACCAAATAACACTGCACATTTCATTATTATCATTTAAATTGTATTTCCCATACACAACAATGTTGTTATTTATGATTTTCTGGCGAAATCCAATTACTGTACCATGTTATGTGACCTGTGAATAAGCTATTTGCCAATCCCGTTATACAAATCTAAGAACAATTTAATCATGAACCTTAAATTGCGGAGGAATGGTATTAAATTCATTAACGTCAGGATTACCCTTACACACAGATACATATTTGTTGTTTTCGATTTAGCAGTCATTTAGTTGTGTCTATAAATTATCTATTTCCGTACCCTTACAAAATATATCCGCGGGAACAAAATGTTTATCACAGTGGCAAAATAAAATAGGATGGTTTGCAATATACAGTACGGAAAATGGTAGATAACGTAGTTGAAATTGATTTGCATGTAATGAGTGTTTCCATATTAAACGTAATTCTATTTGTGGAACCAATCCTGAGGTTCTTACAGAGTATGTTTATCTTTATATATTTGTATTTACTTTCTTTATTTAATTATGTTCCCGATGTTATGTTGTATTGGATCCTATTATGTTCCCGTTGTTATGTTGTATTGGATCCTATTATGTTCCCGTTGTTATGTTGTATTGGATCCTATTATGTTCCCGTTGTTATGTTGTATTGGATCCTATTATGTTCCCGTTGTTATGTTGTATTGGATCCTATTATGTTCCCGTTGTTATGTTGTATTGGATCCTATTATGTTCCCGTTGTTATGTTGTATTGGATCCTATTATGTTCCCGTTGTTATGTTGTATTGGATCCTATTATGTTCCCGTTGTTATGTTGTATTGGATCCTATTATGTTCCCGTTGTTATGTTGTATTGGATCCTATTATGTTCCCGTTGTTATGTTGTATTGGATCCTATTATGTTCCCGTTGTTATGTTGTATTGGATCCTATTATGTTCCCGTTGTTATGTTGTATTGGATCCTATTATGTTCCCGTTGTTATGTTGTATTGGATCCTATTATGTTCCCGTTGTTATGTTGTATTGGATCCTATTATGTTCCCGTTGTTATGTTGTATTGGATCCTATTATGTTCCCGTTGTTATGTTGTATTGGATCCTATTATGTTCCCGTTGTTATGTTGTATTGGATCCTATTATGTTCCCGTTGTTATGTTGTATTGGATCCTATTATGTTCCCGTTGTTATGTTGTATTGGATCCTATTATGTTCCCGTTGTTATGTTGTATTGGATCCTATTATGTTCCCGTTGTAATGTTGTATTGGATCCTATTATGTTCCCGTTGTTATGTTGTATTGGATCCTATTATGTTCCCGTTGTTATGTTGTATTGGATCCTATTATGTTCCCGTTGTTATGTTGTATTGGATCCTATTATGTTCCCGTTGTTATGTTGTATTGGATCCTATTATGTTCCCGTTGTTATGTTGTATTGGATCCTATTATGTTCCCGTTGTAATGTTGTATTGGATCCTATTATGTTCCCGTTGTTATGTTGTATTGGATCCTATTATGTTCCCGTTGTTATGTTGTATTGGATCCTATTATGTTCCCGTTGTTATGTTGTATTGGATCCTATTATGTTCCCGTTGTTATGTTGTATTGGATCCTATTATGTTCCCGTTGTTATGTTGTATTGGATCCTATTATGTTCCCGTTGTTATGTTGTATTGGATCCTATTATGTTCCCGTTGTTATGTTGTATTGGATCCTATTATGTTCCCGTTGTTATGTTGTATTGGATCCTATTATGTTCCCGTTGTTATGTTGTATTGGATCCTATTATGTTCCCGTTGTTATGTTGTATTGGATCCTATTATGTTCCCGTTGTTATGTTGTATTGGATCCTATTATGTTCCCGTTGTTATGTTGTATTGGATCCTATTATGTTCCCGTTGTTATGTTGTATTGGATCCTATTATGTTCCCGTTGTTATGTTGTATTGGATCCTATTCGGATTGTGACTATTTATTCACCTTTGGAACTTAAGGGAGCTCAGACGGTATTGTTCAGCATAATTTACTGGTTCGGCTCAATGGTTTAAGGAGGGGGTTTAAATTGCTGTCTAAACCTCTGTCGAGCTTTAAAAAACACCCACAAGACCCCCCATCGATATAAATTTGTACATTTTTCAGTAGAAAAATGTCCCGGCTGAAGGCCGATTCCTCTTCATATACAGGCTCGCTAGCGCTCGCCAGGAAATAAAATTGACACCTAAATGGCACGAAAGATCTTATTATTGGCAACGAAATGGGGCAAAAGGTCTGAAAATCGCCAAACTAATGGGGCGAATGTCTTGAAATTTCATAACTAATAGAGCTAAACATGGGGGAGGCGGATGTCCAGAAAAACTAACTGCCTCCCCTTAATAATGCTAATGTGTTTTATGTTTTCCATGTAACGAAATAAATACAAATTATCACTTACTTAAATATAACAATTTGCCTTTCTTACTAATAATACTGATGATGGCAGGCATAAATATAATTTATAGCTATAACTATAGTTTGACCTTTTATCCATGTTTTATTAAGCGGCTATATAGCTATATACAAGATTTTTAATATTATACCATATTTTGCAAATTTGGATGTTTTACCATTTTAACGATTGCTAAACTATATACAACATCCAGGAAATAATTACATCTTATTAAGTGTAATAGTGTTTTTATCGAAACATGTTATCGATAGCATTCTCGTTAAGGAAGGTAATAGTATACATAATAGCATTCTCGTTAAGGAAGGTAATAGTATACATAATAGAAGCAAGAACATAATAGTGAAAAGTCGATGATAATACAAAATAATTCTACTAAATGTTACCACTTTATATTAACAGAGAGTAGCTTGGCAGGCAAGGGGTCTGATACGAATCGAATCGAGCCACCTTGTCTCAGATTTACTGTGCAAAGCAAAGAGGGGGAACGGAACGGACAATGGAAGGCCATAAATGTTGAAAACTAGAGAAGGGGAAATATTTAAACAGGAAAGTTAGAGCTACAGATGCAGACATTATGACAGAGGCTATTTTATATACTGCCCAGCCATACCTGCGGTATTTTCAGGTAATAAAACATTACTTCCGAGACAGAAATACCGGTACTTATCTACAAAATATAGCAAATCAATATTTGTTATCCTTTCATTCCACTTTTCCTTACGCTTAGAGTTGCTACTTCTACTAGGATTAGGGCTTGGCCACCTCGCAGGGATCGTAAGATTTGAGTGGCCTGTGTACATATGAAAATGTATGTACATCTCTCTTAACCTGCTGAGCCCCAGCTAGTTTATAATAAATGTACCACCCAGGACCGGCAGGTTTTGATTTTTTTTCTTTCCCAGAAAACACCAGGAATGGGTTAGGAATAAAGGAAACCCACAAAAAAACGATCTCCTAGGTCATTAAGGGGTCCTACTGGGCGCCCGAAAGTCGGATTTACAAGAGGGGAAATGGGTAGGCAAAAACAACCAAAAACAGGTTTTTACGCGCTCACACGCACGCGGTTGGACTTTGAGAGTTTTCAACCATCGGCATTGTTATGTGGGATACTTAGACAGTTTCCATACAAATCTGAGCCCTCTAGGTGCCATAGGACCGGAGTAATTAACAGTGACGCATACGTATGCGGCGCTGGGGTTTAGCGTTACAAACATTGCCGACGCAAACGGTGCGTCGCTGGGGCTCAGT
Organism: Paralithodes platypus; assembly: GCA_032716605.1. Lineage (NCBI taxonomy): Eukaryota > Metazoa > Arthropoda > Malacostraca > Decapoda > Lithodidae > Paralithodes > Paralithodes platypus. The sequence goes on from CM064549.1 coordinate 19,794,304, forward strand.
GGGTTAAATATCGGGTACAATATTGGTCTCCTTATGTACAGAAAGACCTTGAGAGACTCCAGTCAGTACAGCATAGAGCCACAAAGTTATACCATCACATCACTAAGAAATAAATCATATTACAAAAGATTTAAAACAAAATAAGAAGATTGAGAGGTTAATTATTCAAGTGTTTCAAGATACTAAAGGGCTTTGACAAAATTCATGTCGAATCATTCTTCACAATCAATAATAGTTCATCAGCTCGTGGAAACGGGATGAAATTAAAAACCAGGAGAGCTAATCTCGATGTCACAAAGTATTTTTTCCCCTATACTGTTGTCTACGACTGAAACAGATTGCCGGGAAAAGTGGTTCAATATAATACAATCGACGCATTCAAAGGGAATCTAAACACTCATTTCGAGGAGGTCGGGATAACAAAAAAATAGATTAAGTATCAGTTGTAAACACTATTTTCCAAGTTCAATCTAAGTATATATTTCTCGGTAGAAATGTTCTCATTCTACTGGGGGCCTTATTTTCAAAAGTGTATTTCATGCCAACCTTTGTCGGAGGAGGTGGTGGGTGAGGAGAAAACCATCTACTTTGCTAGCCTTACCTTTAGTTTGGTAGCAAATGTTGTTAGCATTAAGTCCGGACTGCCTAGTTGGCGCCACAAGGTCTGTGCAGCCTGTCTCTATGTCACTTTTTCTCTCTCTCTCACCCCCCAGCAATCATATTTTCCAGCAGACTTGCCCCTAACTTTATATCCCCAGATGATGACGAGAAGACTTTATTCCCGTTACACATGGTGTCTCTCCAACTTCACTTCAATTTTAGTGTATTCCTTTCCTTTAATCATGTTAATTTCTTTGCATCAGCGATAATTTTCTTCCCCTCATTTCCGTGGTATTATGCCACATAAACAATGTCATGCATTTTATGTTAACTCTTATCATCACGTTGCGAATTAATAGGCTAAAATATAGATTTTGTCATCTGAAATATATTTTTGTTCACATTGATCAAAGAAAATACATTGAGTTACAATAAATGGTTGATTAACCCATTCTGTACCGGTGTCATCCTTCCCATTTTATTGTGGCAACTATTAGGCGAATTTATTCAGTTTAAGAAGGGCTTCCAGCAAATAGCAGGTTCCAAACCATCTTAATTACCCCTTTTTACTACCACAGATCCTTCTTGAGCTACACAAAATCGCATATATGTAGCTAGAATGAAATAAAAAACACATCGCCGGTACAGAAGGGGTTAAGGTTGAGTGAAAGAATACATTATAAACTGTAGAGTTTAATTGAATTAGGTAAATTCAGGAATACATAACTTATGTTAAGTAGGGCTGAGTAAGGTTGAATGAGAGATATAGTGACTCATATTAAATTACCTGAGATTAACTCCCAACGAGTGGGGGGAGGGGGAATCACTCTAGCGCCTGGCGGATATATTTACTGTCAATTACCTTCATTCCACGCTCTTTTTCATGCATAAGCAAGAGCCAGAGCGTAATACAATTATATCTATATCCTTGAAAGTGCAAAGATAGAGCTTTTTAATAGTCCTCCACGAGACTAAAAACCTGGTTCCTCAAATAAGAACTAAGGTTGCTTTCCTTATGTCCGCTCATGGCCGAGTGGTTACGGTGCCCGACTCTCCCAAATATACCTGGAGTGAGTGGGTTCGAATCCTGGTGAGGATACCTCTTACCCAACCTGTCGTACATAATCGTACATAATTGAAAATTTACTATTGTTCTTAAATTCTCTTCTTGGAATACATTCGTCGATCGCCCCTTGAAGTTTATTCTTGATTTTAATCCATATCTCCTCCATATCTTCTGTGTCTAGATATTCATCCCAGTTGATGGCTAACAACCTGTTTAATTTTTCAAAATCTGCCTTTTCATATAGGTAGATCAGTCTCTTTGATTTCTTTAATTGAAGTTCAATGTCACACTTAAATTTAATGCACCCATGGTCACGTTTTCCCAATGGACTTGTGATTTCAATATACTTCACATACACTTCCTCATCAGTAAAAATCAAATCAAGCGTATTTCCGGCATCATTTCCTCTGAATCTAGTTATATCGTAAACATGTTGCATGAAATAACCGGTTGAACCTTTTCAATAACACTGTGACTAAGGTTATCCTCTCCAGATTTATATGTTAGATTTTCCCACTAAATATTTGGTAAATTAAAATCTACAATCACCTTATGTCTTACGTTGTATTCACTGATTTCTTGTAACATTTCCAATAATGTGTCATTATTTTCCTGATCACTATTCGGACTCCTGTAAATGGATACGAACAATATATCATCACTTTTGCATTTTATTCTCACTGCAATATACTCTCTGGCTTCTTTTTCAAATACTACAATATCACTTTGGGTTCCTTTTTTTATGTACAAAAACAGTCCCCTCCCTACATCTCCATGTCCCAGGTGTTTTCCAAGTATGTCATATCCTTCAATGTTATATTACACTAAATACCTTTCAAATCTATAATTTTTGGGCTTAACCTCTTGTATTGCTATAACTTGTGGGGTTGCTTGTTCTTCAGCGACTCTACTTTTTAATTAATTTATTTAGTCACTTGAAAACACATCAACATTGCTAAATAATACTTTCAGAACATCTTTATTTACAATTAAATTTTTATATGTACCACTTCTTAATCTGCCTGTAACTCCTCCTCTGCTGCCCCTGAAACTTTGGTTGTCTCCTTTATCTTTACTTTCAGTATATATCTGTTCCATGGACTTCCTCTGATCACATAGTAGTTTCCCGAATCAGTTTCTTCTGTGTTCTTCCTCTCCGCTTCTTCTCGAAGTTCCTTGTCTGTTTTCCTCTCATGCTTAGTCATTTCATGTGATATTCCAACTTTCCTGAAAATGTCATTAGTTGCATCCTTCAACTTATATAGGTTTCTTATTACTCTCTCCCTCATACCTCCTTTCAGTGACACTAGTATAGGCCTTGTCTTTCCTGACTCTGATGCTCCTTGATATTTACCAATCCTTTTGATTTATTCTATGTCACTAGCATGACATGTTAAACCCATTTCATTACACAGATCACTGACTACTGCCTTGACATGACTAATTTTTTCAATCTTATTTCTAAATTCATACCACTCTTCATTTCTTCAGGAATACCATACAAAATAACATTGTTTAACCTATCCATTCTGCCCTGAACCGGCCTTGTTGTTTTCTCCAATATCTCCTTCTCCTGTTCCCTAGGCCCATTTATAGTCCCTCCTTCAGTACCAGTAGACTCCGTTGCATAATCGGCTGTGACTTGACATATTGGTAACTTTATATTTTAATTCAACAGTGCTCGCCTCTACAATACTGAACCTGCTCTCTAGGTTCTTACACTGGAGATCATTACCATTCACATTCTCTCGTATATCTACTGCTTGATCCTCCACAGTCCCTAGCCTAATTTCCATCGCCTTAGCTTTGTTTTCTCCCTCATCCATTGATATTGCCAAATCATTAATTTGTCCCTTTGCCATCTCTACCCTTTGATCAATATCCTTTACTTTAACCATTTCCTTCGTTACATTCTCTTTAATTTCAACCACTTCCAGTTCCAGTACTCCTTGCTGTTCCAGTAGGCTAGCTTGTTGTTTCTCAATTTTTTTCATATAAGAATACAGCTTCTCATAACTGCGTTTGCAATAACATTTCCAGTCCAGCTGCTTACCTGCTTCCTCTTCAACCATGAAGTTGTAAACTGCTTCAGGCACATTCTGGCACTTAATGTGGAACCACACTTTACAAATGTCACAATTTAAAGCTAGGTCACTTTCACCAACCACAATTTCGCAGTTACCACAATTGTCATCTTCCTTTTTCTCTTGACGCTTGTTTACATTCAAATCGTCGGTGTTCCCGCTTGTAGAACCCTCCGTGGTTGAAGACTGTCTTGCCTTAATCCTGGTAGACACTCTGTTGTTTTTGTCACCCTCAGCGCCGCTACCTATTACACTCGCCATAATTCAAATTTGCCTTGCTTTAACTTCCTTCAACTTATTTCTCCACACTCACTGGGATCTTATAAACATTAGAGGCACTTTGAATAGCCCGTATATCACAGTAAACTTTGTTTAATGTTGAAAATGCTCAGGAGCTCAACACAGTACGCCTATCACGCTCGCCACCTGACACCAGGCCCTCTTTTCATTTCATTTATTTCATTGCATAAATTGTGCTGCTCACAACTGCTAGCGCTATAAAATTTATGTTTTTTTTTTTGGGGGGTGGGGGAGTATTGACTTTCCGTTACTAAACTGCTCGCTATTCCACTCGAACTCCATGTTAAGTAATCGTTTGTAGTTCACCTTCCAAGCTTCCCTGAGTTCGTCAGCATTAACAATGGCCCCATTGTCATTCTTGACTATGACAACATATCGGGGCCAAGGGTATGTGTAACTTCCTCAAACTTACGCGTACCTTCTTTAGTTACGTGTATGGTTGTAATATGAGTGATATTGCGTTTATTAGGCAAATCAATATTCTAAACTACATACTTATGTCATTAATTTCAATTAAATATTTAATTCATGTCTGCAGGGTGTTAATTGTATAAAATATAACAAATTCATAGGGAAAAGAACCATCATCATTCATCAAATGTAAACAAACCTCTTGGTCGTTCTCGGGGGGCTGCGGGCACTGGTTCTTAGTTCTTACTGTTTATGTGATTAATTAAAGACAGGTATTCCATGTTATTTATAGGTCTGTAGTGTTAAAATTCCCCAAAGTTAGCCTAGCCTATATACGTTCTTCCAATGTAAAGTCTGTTTTTACCGGAGAAATTACAGTCTCTGTAACTCGATCACTGTCTAGGCCTAGGCTATTGCTGGATGCTGGTAAAAATTGAGAAAGAAATCGACACCTTCTGAGAGCAAGGATAGATATGTTTTTGGTTAGATTAGAGGCCTAGTCTAATCTAATGAAATCTCAGAATGATTGTTAGGTTACTATCGATCTTACTAGGCCTAGGCTGTATCCTAACTCTTCTTTCCCAACCAGGCTAACCTAGACAGTGTTAGGGCTAGCCTAGGCTTAACCCAACATTAGGCTAATAACTAATTGATTAATATTTGATTTTCGAAGTTTGAGGAAGTTACGCGTACCCATGGCCCCGATATGTTGCCATAGGCCTGGTATTAACACTCAACGAGCGGCTAGTTTTGTAACGCTACTACCTGCCCAGCGGGTAGTTTTACCCTAAACGAGCTTCATTCCATGCTCTTTTTCATGCATAAAGAAGAGCCAGGGCGTAATACAATTATGTATCCGTGAAAGGGCGATAATTGAGCTTTACAATGACACCTGAACCATCCTTGTACGACCAAGGGTTCTCTTAAAAAGATTGTGCAAGACGAAGGGAAAATCCCTAAAATGCAGTAATTTCGTCAGTTTTTACCCTGTATTGCAGGACCAGGGATGTGGTGGGATGTGATGTAACCGTCAGTGGCGGGACTGGGTCCATGCCGAACGGTCAGAGCCCACCCGCGCTCCTCCCACCGCTCGAACTCTCTCTCAGAGCCGATTGTGTGCTAAAAATCTCATACGACATAAGGCGGGCCCCGCTTTTTAGGCCTTGGTTCTCTAACCGACTTAAGGCGGGCGCCGCCAAAGAGGGGTTAAACACCTAGGCCCGAATTCAGAACAGTGGTTTAAACCTCGCTGGTTTAACCCTTGTCTAGCGGGGGGTTTTGGGCTATTACATATTCAGGCCCTCCTGAATGATCAATCAAGCATCTGCATGAAAAGAAATGTATTCAGCAAAAAACTAGGCGCTAAAAGCTTCAAAATGAGACCAGAACGAGCTATGTAGCACTCGTCGTTCTCACGCAGTGGTACCACAAACATGGGAGTTTAGCGTATAGCGGCATATTTTTTCCCGCTACGCTCACTACTGGCAACACTGCCGACCTCTCGAGAACAGAGGGAGCATGAGTCAGTGGGCGGCGGTATGCCCTGGGTGTCGGACGTGTGACCTGCTGCGCTCCCGGCCATTTGCACTCGATTTTAACCCTTTAAAAGCCTTAATAATGCTCCTAACTTGCTGCAAATTGGAGCCCGACTTAAGGCGGAACCCGCCAGTTAAGGGTTAAACCCGAGATTGAAACTCAATCCAGGACTGTCGGTATTCAGAATAAAATCCTGAGCCGCTTATCCAGTCAATCCGCAGATTGCTCAATCCGAGGTTTAACACCTAACGAGCGGCCTAGGCGGTAATTTATATGTACCGCCCAGTGGGGTGTTTTTACCCTAAATAGGGTTGTTTACGTGATCATTTTCATGCCTAAATAAGAGCCAGAGCGTAAAACAAGTATCTATCCCTGAAAGGGCATAAACAGAGCTTTCCAATGACACCCCAACCATCCTTGTACGACCGCTAGTTTTCTTGCAATGATCGCGCAACACGAGTGCAAAAACCATGTAATTAGGTAGTTTCCCTACATAATTCCCTGTGTAGCGAGTGTGTGAGGGTGGGGGAGGGTGGGATTCATGTCAGTAGGTCCGCCGCGGTGGTCTGGAGCAGTCATACGCTTGCTACTCTCCTGCCACCACTTATCTCTCTCTCTCAGCAACATTACGCGCTGAAAATGGCACACGACATAAGTTGTGAACCGCCACTTAGTCCAAATTTCTTTCACACGACATAAGTTGCCAATAAAGAGTTAAACCTGCGGGAGAGTAGGTTTGAAGTTAGATCGAAGTTATAAAAACCTCAAATTACTTATGATAACTTACACTAATCCATAAGGAATCCATAATATAAATTAATAAAGACTGGCACTGACTATTTGCAGTCATTCTAAGCAAGGATTTATATAAATAATGGATGACAAGTTTAAGAATGCAGCTCGGGCAGTCAATCCGAGGTTTAAACCAGCGGGAGGCTTGACAGACGATCCATCGAAGGCTTCCTACTCGCCACTAAAATGTCTTATTATTACTTCCAACTAACACAAACTGTCATTTAACCGTTTCTATTATATTGTAAAAACGGCAACAATATTTATATTACGTTGGAAATTGTCTAAGTATACGAACAAATGCATAATAAGTGCCAAGGGAACGAAGCATCGCCGTAGCCTAATCACTGATATGGTTATTCGATAATAGTTGTGTCTTGATAACCTGAGATGCCTCTATGCTGAATAAAATTAATTTTATAATTAAATGTCCACGAACATATATTATATGTTAGTATTTTATTAGTTTATCATAGAACCAATAGTATTAGTTCACTACATGTTGCACAGCAAATAGGCTATATTTATTCACTGTATCCATGCAGTTATTAATCCTTTGTACGAATTAAAATATATAGCTTATATAAATAAGGAATCACAAGTGAACCATTGTCTTCAAATGCATTTAATAAGTAGCCTAGGATAAGAGATAATTTGTATGAGTTGTCTTTTTCATAGCCTAGTAGATTGCAATGCTGCATATATTAAATCACGAGTCACATTGGTAACGGTTTTCGTCTACATACTTAATGGTTACAAATTATTTCAGTTGAGCTATTTATCCTATATACATGTGTCCAATTGAGGGAGTATTAACAGTGCTGAGCATGCTGGATGCAATATCTTAAGTATAAGCTTGACTTACTGTACCTAATGTAGCGGCCTACAGTATTTGGTTTAGCGTTTTAGTTATCATTATCACTCTTAAATATGTGAATTGATAGATTATAAGTCGAACCACGGAGTACACATTAGTTCTGCATTAATACATAAGCCAATATCAATATTTCGAACAGTAAATACACTGAGAGTGCTTTCTTTTTATGATTAGCTTGGTGACTTCAAATGTATTAATAGCCTATGGTTGCCATGCAATTGGTGCGGATAAATGGAGCAGTTGATATCCGTACATGTAGAAATCAATGACCATTTATTTGTTGATAATTGATTACAAAACAAAAAATAACAGGTTGCAGTTTATCACAGTACTGGAGTTTGGCAAAGCTCGATTGATTGTATTTTTCCTCTGAATAGGCTACCTGCCAATATCCAACAGTAGGCATATATTTCATGACATACACATACTGTACATATATTTCATGACATACACATACTGTACATATATACTCGTAAATTAAATATTATGTCCGATATATGCCATCATCTATAATTATGCTCAGATAAATTTTCAAATTTTCGAAACTCTCAAAAGCTTGAAGTAACTGACATAAATAGGAGGAAAGTAGCGACATGTCAGTAGAAGGCTACTCTTACAGTATAGGCTACCCGGTACCGGATCATTTATAATGCTATATCCATATTTGTTTAAGAACATAAGAACATAAGAAAATGGGAGTCTGCAAAAAGCCGATCAGCCCATACAAGGCAGATCCCTGTCACACCCAACCCCAATTATAGACCAATCTCACTAATACCTTGAGTACTGACCCCACCAAAACGGTCAGAAATTTACACAAGATTAAGGGGGTCTGCTGAGCGCCGATTGGCCCACACCTGGTAGATCCCCCTCACACCCAACCCATCTCGTCCATATGCCTATCTAATTTTATCTTAACCCTCCCGCATTCTTACGACGCGATCAAGTCATAACGCCACCCCTCCAAGAGTGGTCGTATGACACAATCGCGTCATAATGCCACCTGTAAGTTAGAAATATTCGCCAAAAATGAGTTTATGACTCGATTTTGACTCAATTTGGACTGGTAAGTTAGGCATTAGTAAGTTACAAAAGGAAGTATCTAGCAACCCCATAGCGTCCCTCTCTGAGGAGCCCGGGCCTTTGTTAAGTCAGTAGTTTCCCGGCCCCCAGACTGTGAGGCAGGGTCCGGGCCCTTTAAATTCTGGGCTCCCTCCCTGCCTCCCTGCCCACCATGCCTAGCTATAGGCAGGCAATTATGGATTATTTCATCTACCCAGTGGAAGTGTTTAGTGAATAATTCGAATTATATATGTATATAAGATGTTACTTGTGACTTTTGGTGACTGAGGGGAGTGAATCTTGGTTAACCCCTTGAGTATTGATGAAGTTTTGTCTAGGTATCAGATGACTTTACACTATTTTTTGCTTGAAAGACAAATATATTTATCAATAAATACTGCCTACGAAATAAATACATTATAATCACGAAGATGTCACAGGAATGCTTACAGGAAGCTCACAGGAAGTATGGTAAGTACATAACATAAGAACATTAGAAAATGGGAGTCTGCAGAAAGTCGATTGGCCTAAGCAAGGCAGATCCCTGTCCCACACAACCCCAATTACAAAGCCCAATTATAGGCTCAACACTCTAATACCCTGAGGATCATCTTACCAAACGGTTAGAGATTAACTCAGGATTACAGGGTCTGCAGAGCGCTGATTGGCCCAACCCGGCTGATCCGCCTTCACACCCAACCTTTCTCGTCAATATGCTTATCCAATTTTATCTTAAAGCTCCCTATCGTTTTTAATCCCACTATAGCACTTGGTAGTCCATTCCATCCATCTACAACTCTGTTACCAAACCAATATTACCAAAGCCTATATCTTTTCTGAAACGAAATTTATCTAATTTGAAACCATTGGTACGAGTTCTTTCGCTATCACTGAGCTTTAGTACATTTGTCAGGTCCCCTTTGTTAATCCCACTAACCCACTTGAACACCTCTATCATATCCCCTCTAACTCTGCGTCTCTCTAACGAATGTAAGCCTAATTTCTTCAACCTTTCTTTGTACGGAAGATTTTTAATATTATGGATAATTTTTGTCATTCTACGTTGTACTCTCTCCAATGAATCTATGTCCATTCTGTAATAAGGACACCAAAATTGAACAGCATAATCCATAGGGGGTCTCACTAATGACAAGTAAAGTTTTAAGATAACATCAGCAGTTCTGTTACTCACACTCCTAGAGATGAACCCGAGAATCCTGTGTGCCTTGTTTCGAACGCTTATACACTGTTTTCTAGGCTTCAAATCATTGCTAACAAACACACCTAGATCTTTCTCACAATTCGAGTTTTCTAATTCCATATTAGCTAGTTTATATTTAACATTTGTATGCATCTTCCCTATCTTTAACACCTAAAGAGCGGCCTAGGCGGTATAAAATATGTAGCCACCAGCGGGGTGTTTTTAGCCAAAATAGGGCTGTTTACGTGATCATTTTCATGCCTAAATAAGACCCAGACCGTAAAACAAGTATCTATCCCTGAAAGGGCATAAACAGAGCTTTCCAATGACACCATAACAATCCTTTTATGACGGCTAGTTTTCTTGCAACAACCGCGCAACACGAGTGCAAAAAGCATGTAATTCGGTACTTTCCCCATACAATTCAGTATGTAGCGAGTGAGAGAGGGAGGGAGGAGGTGGGATTCGTGTCAGTAGGTTCGCCGCGGTGGTCTGGAGCAGTCATACGCTCGCTACTCTCCTGCCACCACTTGTCTCTCTCTCTCAGCAACATTACGTGCTGAAATTGCCACACGACCTATGTCGCGCGCCGCCTGATAGTCCTGACTTTATTATACTCGACTTATGTTGCGCGCCGACAGTTAGGGGTTAAATACCTTGCATTTGTCAATGTTAAACTTCATCTGCCAATTTACTGACCATTCGTGTAAGGTATCTAGATCCCTTTGGAGGCACTCTATATCTCTATCTGAATCAATTGTTCTCCCAATTTTGGTATCGTCTGCAAATTTACTTATCCTACTAGTTATACCTAAATCAAGGTCATTTATGTATATAACAAACAACAGAGGACCTAATACAGATCCCTGGGGGACACCACTTTTGACTGCTCCCCATTCTGACTTCGTACAATTTATGCTGACTCTCTGCTTCCTACCAATTAGCCATGACCTAATCCATCCCAACAACGCCCCACCTATTCCATGCGCCTCAACCTTTCTCATCAATCTCTCATGGGGGACTCTGTCGAAAGCTTTACTGAAATCTAAATATATTATATCATATGACTTGTCATTATCTACTGCTTCATATACCTCTGAGAAAAAACTAAGCAAATTAGTAAGGCAAGAACGTCCCTGAGTGAATCCATGCTGAGAAGAATTTAGTAAATTAAATGTATCTAAGTGGGTTCTAATTTTACTAGCAATAATTGACTCTAGTAGCTTTCCTATGATTGATGTAAGACTAATGGGACCGTAATTGGATGCTATTGATTTGTCACCTTTTTTGAAGATCGGAACTACGTTTGCAAGCTTCCAAGCTTCTGGAACTATACCTGTCTCTAATGACTTATTAAATAGAAATGTTAATGGGTAACTTAACTCATCCCTACATTCTTTTAATACCGGTACTCTAGCATATACCTCATCAGGACCAGGCGATTTATGAGGTTTCAGTCTGTCAATTTCCTTAAGCTCATAATTTCTACTTATAGTAACCGTACTTAACCTATTTTCTATACTATCGCTATATACCTTACGGACTTCTGGAAACTGTGCCAAATTTTCATTAGTGAAAACGGAAAGAAATTGACTATTTAATGTACTGCACATTTCTAAATCATTTTCTGTCATTTCTCCTATCGAAGTTTTACTCTATGGAATTCAGAAATATGGAATTTTAGTTATATTACAGTATATATTATATATATATATATATTATATATACAGTATATACAGTATATAGCAACCCCAAGGTCCCGAGCAAGCCCAAGGCCCATAATCGAGTATTTCTATTATTATTATATTTTGTATTTTATTTATATATTTATTTATTTGATTTATTACTGTTTTTATTTATTTTATTTTATTTATTTTATTTTATTTATATGTTTATTTTATTTATTTTATATATATATATATATATTTTTGTTGTTATTCCTGTTCCCCAGGGTGTCTAGCGGATCAGCCCCAAGGTCCCGAGCAAGCCCAAGGCCCATAATGGAGTATTTATATTATTATTATATATTGTTATTTTATTTTTTGTATTTATATATATATATATATATATATATATATATATATATATATATATATATATATTATTATTTTTATTTTTTATTTTATTCCTGTTCCCCAGGGTGTCTAGCGGATCAGCCCCAAGGTCCCAAGCAAGCCCAAGGCCCATAATCGAGTATTTATATTAGTATTATATTTGTATTTTATTTATATATTTATTTATTTGATTTATTACTGTTTTTATTTATTTTATTTTATTTATTTCATTTTATTTATATTTTTATTTTATTTATTTTATATATATATATACCGCATAAATATATATATATATATATATATATATATATATATATATATGACACCTTGTATGTATATATATATTTTTTTTTTCTTTTCTTTAATAAATACGAGGTTGAAAAAAATGGCAATTTCTGCGTTGGAAATTTTATTATTCAAAGTTTCCAGGTCTCTGATGAGTTTTCGCTGGGTGGCAGGAAGTAGATGAAGGAGATGAGCAAAATTCATGGTGGTACAGGGTTACATTAATGTACATGATGATACAGGATATACGACGCGTTTCACTGGACAACCAGCATTATCAAGTAAGGATAGAATGATATAAAAGCTAAACAGGAAGGGTATATATAGAGGGTGCAGGATCAGAGGAGGCGAAATCCTCCACCCTCTATATATACCCTTCCTGTTTAGCTTTTATATCATTCTATCCCTACTTGATAATGCTGGTTGTCCAGTGAAACGCGTCGTATATCCTGTATCATCATGTACATTAATGTAACCCTGTACCACCATGAATTTTGCTCATCTCCTTCATCTACTTCCTGCCACCCAGCGAAAACTCATCAGAGACCTGGAAACTTTGAATAATAAAATTTCCAACGCAGAAATTGCCATTTCTTTCAACCTCGTATGTATTAAAGAAAATGTATTGCCTGGCTTTACTAACATATATATATATATATATATATATATATATATATATATATATATATATATAGATACCCACACACACATACACACATTTTTGTTACCATTCATTATATTTTGTTTGACACCTTGTATATATATATATATATATATATATATATATATATATATATATATTACTTTATTTGTGTGTACAATAAATTATTTCTGAATTTATACTTGAAGATAACCTGGCTTTCTTGTTTTGTTTTTTCACTGTCAACCAAGGAGCCATTTCCCTTCTCGTTGGAAAGGGTTGTGGCCCTATCAGGTAAGTAAAATTGACAACCTTCATGACTGACATGTGTTCTATGAACATTATACAATTATTGGCAAGGAAAACTATATAAAAGTGTTGTACATTGTGGCAAAGATATACAACTGTATAAACATTCTCATATATTTACATAACAATAACAATGCATGGAAACAATTGCGCATAGCTCGCGAACCAATTAAGCTATATTATTTTGGTTTTCACCATTAGAAAGAGCACAATTTTCCGATTCCGGTGATATATACAGTTATATACATATCCGAGCAAATAATGCAACGACGAGGTGAGGAACAGCTCGGAATCCGGCTAGCGTCGGCAGAACAGAGACGGGTGAAGCGTAAATATTCGCATTTTGGCTCTTTATTTCAAATATTCATAGCGCAAAAAGTATTTGTCGTAGGAACTTCTAGTTTTTTTTATACTCATCAGCATTATTTGCCGTATTCATACAGCCTAAATTTAAAACCATACACTTCGTAACAACGAAATAAATCGAAAATGTTATAAACCATAGCAATCAAAATCATACTTTTTTTGTTGGTCACTGCTTGAGAACTATTGAAGATAAACTATTTCTGTTTTCAGATTTGGAAAGAGGAGAAAAAATACTATTATTTGAGCAAAACAAAATATATGGTCATCACTCACAATTTAGAGATAGTACGGTGTGAAAACACTTGCATGGGAAATAATTATTGTATTCCGGACTCATTTACACTTTCATATTTTGATTTATTTACATTTTTGTTTGTTTTATCATGTACTATAAATATTCCTCTTTCCATTGACATATGATACATCACAATAAAAAGCATTCTAGTGGATGAAAATACAGAAAAACTCAAGGCTTCGAAAACTCGCCCAGCCAGGTATTTCATGGCAAATTAGAGAATGTCTTACCATAAGTTAGGGGAGGTGTGGTGGAGTGGTCATGCCACTGGATTGGTAATCCAATGGACCCGGGTTCAAATCCCGATATATCAATGGGAAGATATTATTGGGATTGAATTTGTGCTGTACCTAGAGTATCAGTGCATTACCACAAAGCCCACCGAAATGAACAAAAAAATACCCTCATTGTTCCCTGATTAAAATAACACTGTATGAATATTCCCATATTCAAAATATGTTACAGGGGGACAATGCCTAGTGAGTTCACTGTTCAATAGGTGGCATTCTGAGAGTGAGGGTCTGAGTCTAGAGGGTGAGACGGTGAAGCACTTGAGCGAAGCAACCGGCCGCTTCAGAGATGGAGCTGCTTCGAGCCATGATGGATGCTTCACATGTCTCACTGCCCAGACTGGAACAAGACCTCACGGGCTTCACCGTGTTGAGCGGTGGAATGTACAGGCTCTCAGCCTATGCCCGAGAGGGAGTAGTTGGAATATAGAAAACAAAATAAAAAAATAAAAAAGTTGCCGGAGGTGGGAGGGTTAAAGTTCTTGATCCCACTATATCACTTGGTAGCCTATTCCACCCATCTACAACTCTGTTACCAAACCAATATTTGCCTATATCTTTTCTGAAACTAAATTTTTCTAATTTGAAACCATTTATACGAGTTCGTTCGCTATCACTGAGCTTTAGTACATTTTTCATGTCTCCTTTATTAATCCCACTAACCCACTTGAATACCTCTATGATGTCACCTCTAACTCTGCGTCTCTCTAACGAATGTAAGCCTAATTTCTTCAACCTTTCTTCATACGGAAGATTTCTAATATTATGGATCATTTTTGTCATTCTATGCTGTACTCTCTCCAATGAATCTATGTCCATTCTGTAATAAGGACACCAAAATTGAACAGCATAATCCATATGGGGTCTCACTAATGACAAGTAAAGTTTTAAGATAACATCAGCAGTTCTGTTACTCACACTCCTAGATATGAACACGAGAATCCTGTTTGCCTTGTTACGAACGCTTATACATTGTTTTCTAGGCTTCAAATCATTGCTAACAAAGACACCTAGATCTTTCTCACAGTCTGAGTTTTCTAATTCCATATTAGCTAGTTTATATTTAAAATTTAATGTGTTTAATGTGTACTCTCTTGGTAAAACAACTTATTACCGAATATTATATAATTTATTTTGTGGATTGGTAATTACAAACTAGAATTCACCGGGGCGAAAGCAAAAGACGAAAATAAGGACATATATAGATAAAATGGCTCGTTCGTGTTCTTATTGGCTGACTGCATTCCTTACGGCACTGTGATTGGCTGTTGCAAACCTTCGATTTGAACAGAGTTTTAAGCCGTGGATTACTCGATCTCGATCTTAAGCCCGTGTTCTGAATACGGATAAACCTTTGTTTTCGATCCAGGATCCAGTAATCTCAATCCCAGGTTTAAACCTGCTCCGAAATCCGAGGTTTAAACCGGTGTTCTGAATTCGGGCCCTAATGACAGGGAAGCCTCCTGGATCACTACCACCAGGTTCGAGCCCCTATACTGTCAGGTGGGGAGTGCAAGTCGGGGGAAGCAGTGTGCACTGTACTCTCTGGATACCTTCGACCAGGTTGGCCCCATGGCGCTAGCTCCGGGCCTAGGGGTGTAATATCCTGTGCTTTCCCAAATCTACCTTGAGTGAGTGGGCTCGAATCCTGGTCAGGATACCTCTCTCCCAACCTGTCCGACATTATCATTAAATGTTGTTTATTTTTTGTATTTTTATTTTTTTTTGGGGGGGGTCCTTCCTACAGTCCACTATACAAATCAGATTAACCACAACTTATTGTGATCGTGATGGAAATGTTTATCCCTCGACAATCGTACGCCAACATATCTGACTCTCTTATGTGGCATGAACACAACTGTGCACTATTATTAACAATGCAAAAATCAAAAGCATGTGATCAAGAATATTATAGTCCTATTCTTACATAAATATTGTAAGAAATCATGCTAAGGTAGTGATATAGCTCTGCAGTAAAAACTTCCTTCACTATCAAACTAATATATAATACCAGTAACCCAAGTAACAAGGAGATATGTTGGTCAATTCTTAATTCTTTCAATTTCAAACTAAATAAATCATGATCCTTATATCTACTAACATTTGCTGATGATAATCCTCGCTGGAAAGCTAATGTTCTTGCAAATACTTTCGTCTCAATCGCTACCTTGAAGACTATGAAAACGATAGTTCTGTTCTTGACTATGTCTGGCTAATAATGTTCACCACATGCATTTTATCACCCTTCGACAACCTATCAGTTAATAAGGTACT
Organism: Paralithodes platypus; assembly: GCA_032716605.1. NCBI lineage: Eukaryota > Metazoa > Arthropoda > Malacostraca > Decapoda > Lithodidae > Paralithodes > Paralithodes platypus. The sequence continues at coordinate 19,810,746 of CM064549.1, forward strand.
AGGCTGACATTTAGTTCATCCCATAATTTTGATTAACGCAAATATTTAAAACAAATAATTATACCGGTAATGAAAACATAATATTAATAATAATAAAACAAAAAATAATAATAATAATAATAATAATATATATATATATATATATATATATATATATATATATATATATATATATATATAAAACAAAACATAATTAATTAAATCAATTCTATTACAGTGCATTCATTCGACATAATATATCGACAGGCCCCGCCCGCTTCCACCAGCGCCGTAGACGAAGTAGAGCTTATCATACCGAAATCTCGGACAAGTCACTTGTCACCTTACCACGGAGCTGATAAGAGCTCCAAGTAAAATTAATTATAGGATGTAAGAGCGCTTTAATACATGCATATTTGCAGTTATTCTGTATTATACAATATTACCATATACCATAGTACAGAAAAGTAAACTCCATTACCATTGTTACCTCGTCTACTTGGGCAGAGCAGAGGTAGAAAAATATTAAGCTAGGCTGAGCGAGCGACTGCGTTTGGGTGTATAGGGTACGGTACCGTAACCGTAATGCCTCCTCTCCCTCCCTCTCTCTCTCTCATATTGTGAAGTGATCCAAGTTGTCAATGGTCCAAGTATGGGTGAAAGCCGTTGCTGGTAAACTGGTGAATGAAAGACTCCTTCAATCTTCCTGCCTGAGTTCTGATCTTATTAATTAATGGCTGTGAAACTTTCGTTGCCTCAGAGGTTTTCTTCACCACCACATCAACTGGCTCAGTTTTCTCCTTATCAAAATACATGAATACATTCAAGACAATATTCCTGGCTTGACTGACAAGTCGGGGAGAACCAGCAGGTCTGCCAGGGGTATGGGCAGGAGACGCCATCTTCCCCCTTCAGAAGACAGGAGGGAACTGAACTCAAACTGACGTTTGAATGGCAACGCAGTGACAGTTGAAACCTTGAGAGAGAAGCGTTGCCAATGTAGCTACCTTACCGCTAGATCTAAAAGTATTTACTTGAACAAGGGAATGGAGCTGTTAAAGACAGGCTCCAGTCTTAACATTTCTTTCTCACTCGTTGATGTAGAAAGGTAGATGGCTTTGTAGGCCATTTTTAATAATTTAAATTGATAAATTAATATTGACTTCATCTAGCGGCAATATTTTACACCTAGCAATAAGAATGCTGGCTATACTCCGAATCTTTTAGCACATGTTATCAATATTGGAATAATATTCTAGCAATATTAGGTAGGCATTTACTAGTTTGTATTTTTCTAGTTACTTCTGCAAACAGATTAAATAATATTTTTGTGCTGATTTGGTAACCCTGTTGGACACCCCTATCTTGCACAGTCATGCCAGCCGTATGATAACGGTTGGGGAAGTGGGCGGGGCCTGTCGATATATGTCGAATGAATGCACTGTAGTTAATACATGTGGTACTCCCAGAATTCGAACCGAGGATACGCACATAGAAATCCAGCGCATTAACTATTACGCTATCAAGGCATAAAGCATATCTTACAAATACATGGGAGTTCTACAGTATCTACCAATCTGTTACCATACGAATCCTCGAGAGTGTCCCAACGAATAAATCTTCTCCACGCACTTTTGTTAGCCAGCATTCCTCCTCCCACCCAATAAAGCTCTTAATTCCATTCTTCCACATCACTCTTGGTCTCCCTCTTCCTCACAACCCTAGTACTTCACTCTCATACACTATTTTAGTTATTATCGCATTATCCATACGCTTCATATGCCCCAAACACCTAAAGGTGGTTCTCTTCACACTTTCCAGCACGTCAACATCCACATTACAATGCTCTCGTACTTCCTCATTCGTCTTTCGATCTCTTCATTTGACTCCACACGCCTCTCTCAAGTAACTAATTTCTACACCTCTCACTCTTGATTTGTCTCTCCAACAACGTCCATGTTTCACTCCCGTATGTCGAAGGTGGGATTACCATGCTATCATGCAGTGACTTCTTTACTTCAATGTTCACCACCCTGTATATTGTCACTGCTTTCAGCGTTCATATAACTCTCTTCCCCTGCTGTACCCTCTCTCACACTTCATCCTCTATTTTCCCATTTTTACTCCTCACTCTGCTCAAATACTTAATTGAGCTGACATTCTCCATTACCGAACCATTCAACTTCCCTTTCCTTCTATTTACCTTTGTAAGTGGTTAGATGTTAATGACGTTGCAGACTGTATATGAATAATAGCATGTAATCTGCCTTAATAATATATCTGAGTATTTTAGTACTTAGCTTTGGCTTACATAGTGAGGTTTGGTTTAGTGCAATAATCAGTGTATTGGATATTCTTATGTCGACACGGGATATGTACAAAGAGTGTCTACTAAATTGGTAACTTTCTTGGCAGTCCAGTAATAGAGCACTGTTGTCCTGTTTAGGAGTCCCGAGTACGATTCTCGGCAGTTGCAATCATTCATCATTTAATAACCCTGCATAATTACTAATGTTTTGGCCTGGAATCAAGCCAAATCTGTTATTCGGCTCACCAAAAAACTCTTTCATCAATAATCAATGTTCTAAACCTTCCAATTCTAGTTCTTCCCAAGCTTTCTGGCATCTAGCCAAAAACTTCTCTAAAAAATTTAACTTCCTCGTCTTTCCCTCCTCTTTTCCACTCTGACGGCACTACCTTTATGTCCTCCTCTGACAAAAATGAACTCTTTGCTCCAATTTTGGCGAAAAACTCCACCTTAGATGATTCTGGTGCTAATATTTAGTGTCCAACTCCCTCATTTTTACTTATGCCTAATATCATAATCTCTTTTAAGGGATGTACTTTCTGCCCTCTTTGGGCTTAATAGTAAGAAGACCTACGGACCGGATACTGTTCCTCCTGTTGTACTCAAAAACTGTTTTTCTGTGCAGACTCCCTGCCTAGGCAAACTCTGTCGTTTGTCTTTCATCTAACGTTTTTCCTTTTTGCTGGAAGTTTGCTCTCATTCAACCTGTCTCAAAGACGGGTGACTGCTCTCAACCCTCCAACTATCTTCCAATTGCTCTAATTTTTTGCAACTCAATAGATTTCGAAACTATTCTTAATTAATGTTTTTTTAAGCATTTATCTTCCCAAAATCTGCTTCCCGATCACTAGAATGATTTCCTTAACCCGTACAGCCCCAGCGACGCGCCTGACGCGTCGGCGATGTATGTAACGCACAGCCCCAGAGACGTGCCTGGCGCGTCACCCTAATTGCGCCGACCGTAACCTCAGGTGTAGCCACTCAAGAGGGCTCAGATTTGTATGGAAACTGTGTACGTATCCCACGCAACCGTGCCGATGGTTGAAAACTCTCAAAGTCCACGTGCGTGCGCGCGAGCGCGCAAAAACCTGTTTTTTTGGGATAATTGCCTTCAATTTTTTACTCTTATAAAATCCGTTTTCGGGGGCTCTGTAGGACCATTTTTTAAGCTTTTTGAGCGGTTTTTCGTGGTTTTTCCTTCATTCCTAACCCATTCGCTATTGTTTCTGGAATAAAACCATTTTTTGAAAACCGGCCGGGTTCTGGTGCGCAAACATTACAAAACTAGCCGGGGCTCCACGGGTTAAGGCCCGCTCTACTGGTGATCTTCTTTCTTATTTTACTAACTCTTGCTCATCCTCCTTTCTGGGCTTAGGTGAGATTTGTTCTATTGCACTAGAGAAATTGAAAGCCTTCGATAGAATTTGGCCCAAATCTCTTATTTCTTAACTACCCTCCTTTGGTTTCCATCGCTTCATTTGTACCTTTATCTCTATTTTTGGTCTGGCCATTCCATAGTTGCAGTTGAGGCCGGTAATAGCTCACTTCCTCAACGAATCAACTTCTGAGTTCCTCAGTGTTCTGTTGTATCTCCAGTTTTATTTTACAATATTCCTTAATGATCTTCTCTACTGTACATCTAGCCCTATCCACTCATATGCAACGACTTTACCTTACACTATTCAACTAGCTTTATACACCATCCCACAAAGCAATCACTCCTAAACTCAGTGATAAAGCTATAGCACGCCTATCTGATCTGTCAACTATATCTGATTGAGGCATTGACAATCTTGTTACTTTCAATGCTTCTTGAACCCAATTTCTCCATCTATCTACCTGTCACAAATCTTCCACATGAATATTCACTCACAAATCAACCCTTCGTCTTCTCTTAATATTCTTGGTGTCTATTTTTCTTCTGATCTTTCTTAGAAAGACCAGATCACCATTCTTGCTAAAAACAGCTTCCCACAAGTTAGATGTGTTCAACCATCTCCATGGATTGTATACCCTTGCACAGCTTTTTGCTCTTTACAGGGGCTCAGTGCACCCATGTATCGAGTACCGGTACTGTTCGCATGTGTGGGGAGGTTCCACCCATACCGCTCTTCTCGAAAGGGCAGAGTCAAAGCATTTCAAAATGTCTAATTAACTTACATCCTCTTGCTAATTCCCTACAATCTCTCAATATACTCGAATGCTGCAATGTTGCATCTTGCTCACTCCTTTACCGCCATGACTATAAACATTGTTCTTCAGAGATTTTCCAGTGTGTACTGTGTGTGGTTATTCCTTATCAATATGACTTAAGTGGACTGTTTGTTTTTTTGTTTTTTTTTGTTTTTTTATTACAACTACTCCCTCTTGGGCATAGGCTGAGAGCCTGCACACTCTACCGCTGAATATGGTTAGGCCCGTGAGGTCTTGTTTCAGTCTAGGGAATGAGACATGCGAAGCACCCATTCACGGGTCGAAGCAACTCCATCTCTGAAGCCGCTTCGCGGCTTCAGAGATGATGAGAGTGATGATAGATGATCAGTGAATTGGTGGAACTACACTATGAGATTAGTACTAGCGTGGTAATGGAATGTGATGAGAGAGAAATAGTCGGCCTTGTTGTGGTGGGGTTTTGCGAGCGAGTGAGTTCCCAGTTGAACAGTGGGAGCCCTACTGTTTCACGCACGTGCGAATCGGTTGTGAAATTTTTACTCTTTTATAATTATTACGTAAGTTCATAGGAATGATATTATACTACCCAATAGCCAATATAGAACATAATTAAATATTCTTCCCAATTATACTAAATCATATTATTATGAATCTTAACCCGGGAACTGCGGGGAGACTCTTAAGAGTTCCCCCGGCGGACTGCGGGGAGACTATTATGAGTGAGTGAAAACAAAAATCAACTTTTGACATCGAAAAAAAAAAAAAAAAAAAAAAAAAAATATATATATTTTGTTTTGGCCCCTGGGCCATGCAAAATCTCAGTCCTCTACCTCCCCTCCTTCCCCACTTTCCTCCTCTCCTTCAGTTATCACCTATTTTCCCTGTTATTCCCTTATTCTGAGGTATATTTTCGTGCTAACATTAGCGAGTTGCAAGCAGGGTGTTGTCATCACTGATGGCAAGCGAGTGCAAGAGAGAGAGAGAGAGTATCGATCGACTGTGTCTCAGTGGCCTTGGGGGAAATTGGCGGGAAAGCAGTTTGCCTCACCCATACATTATACAACTCGCGGGCTATATCTCCGATTTTGACCATCCAAACGCTGTTTTCACTCGTTTTATTGTTGTTTCAGGTTAATACCTTTATAATCAACCCATAATAGGTGCATATGGATAAGTATTAATGCTATTAACCCTTTATTAGCGGCTCACCACATAAGTCGAGTTAAATAAAGCTGGACTATGTGGCGGCGCTCGACATAGGTCGAGTGGCAATTTCAGCACGTAATGTTGCTGAGAGAGAGAGACAAGTGGTGGCAGGAGACTAGCGAGCATATGACTGCTCCAGACCACCGCGGCGAACCTACTGACACGAATCTCAGCTCCCTCCTCCCTCTCTCACTCGCTACATACTGAATTATATGGGGAAAGTACCGAATTACATGCTGTTTGCACTCGCGTTGCACGGTTATTGCAAGAAAACTAGCCATCATAAAAGGATCGTTATGGTGTCATTCGAAAGCTCTGTTTATGCCCTTTCAGGGATAGGTACTTGTTTTACATTCTGGGTCTTATTTAGGCATGAAAATGATCACGTAAACAGCCCTATTTTGGCTAAAAACACCCCGCTGGGCGGTACATATAAATAAACCGCATAGGCCGCTCGTAAGGTGTTAATGGCACAATGAATATTTTAGTGACGGAAACACCTCAAATACGTCAGCACAGGGGGACGTTTCCAATTACCCCCATGCGCACTTCAGAGGTTAATCCTACAAGCTTATTACTTAAGATTACACTTAAACTTAGACTGTCCATGCTCATAGATTAAAAGTATGGACAGTATGGAGTGGCTGGCTCCTGCCATTCAACAGATGCCATCCAACTTCTCTCCAACTTCTACTATTAGAGTGAACCAATGTTCCCAGTATTTGTTCTGCTCAACATATATACTCTGGAGCTCTCTCCCTCAATCGATCTTTCAATCATCTTATGACTTAAACTGTTTCAAGCCCTGTGTGTCCAGACATTATGACTCTAATATACTGTACCTTGAATTGTGATATATCACTCTTTCAACCTTGCACGGGACACTTGTTAAAGGTAGCTCTGCATTTTTTCCTTCACACACACACGCACACACATTATAGGTTTGACTCCTGTAAGGAGATAAAGAAAACCTAATATTTAGTAGTGGCCCCGTAAGCATTGACGAACATGCCTATTACATAAGGCATCCTCTTCAAACACTAATCCTCCGTAGTTTGAATCTACCGCGCAGAGCATTTAAAAACTGAGGAGCCTTCATCATGAGCGCACGCGACCTCACTCATGGCTTCAGTCATTATGAATTGGGTTCTCACTACGAAAAAACTTCGTAAAAAATAAAAACAAAAAGAAAATAAGAATAACTATCCAATAAGCTTTCCATCATATCGTGGATGTACTTGTGTGGATTTCTGACCAGACGCTGATTCAGGCGTCATTCCTCCTTCACTGACATATCAAGTAAACCAAAATCCTTAATACATCAACGAATGGGAAGGGGACGGTCGGGAGGGCCCCAGTCGTCAAAGATTACGGGGGGACCACTAAATATTAGGTTTTCTTTATCTCCTTACAGGAGTCAAACCTATAATTTATTAGTGGCCCCTCCATCATTGACGAACATGCCTGATATCTAAGACTGGAGGGGGACATTCGTAATCATATCATAACTCTAGAAAAGCAGATAATAAAAACAACCACATAGTATTCTTACTTTTGAAAAATGTATTTAATACGGCGTAGGCCGGAAATATACAAGAAAAAGGGGTTCAGGCAGGTGCGTGCTTCAAAGAAGCCTGCCCGACAAAAATGGGTAACCCTGAAGATTCTGAACACAGATCTGTAGTTACAAAAGGCACCCCACTCAACGAGTGGTGACAAAAATAATAAGTTATAAGTTTATATGTGCACATCATAAACCCCAAAATACATGTGGAGATCAATTGCAAATGAACTCCATTGAACTAATATTACATTGCTTTCGCAGCTAAAATTACTATAACAACACCGTTGTTTTGTACTAAACCTTGTACTAGCACAATTTCTCGCAGAGAAATTTTCATATCACATTTTAACCTTAAATTGTATCACAGCTCTCATACTCCGGCGGGGTCTAGGGTGTCCTATGTCAACTGACTGCACCCCCCCCCCCTTCCGTGAAAGTAAACATAAGTGACTGCAGGGCCACCTAGACCCTCTGCCTTAAAGCTATACATGGTAAGGAAGGTTTGTCTAGAGCAACTGACAAGTATCTAGAGAGAAACGTATGATTAGACGCCCACAACTGTGTGGACGCAATATCTTCAACTGAAAAGTTTGTCAGGAAACGTAAAGAGGCCGCCCACTTGCGTAAATCGTGGGCCCTACCCACAACGCCGGGATTACTCTCTTTAATGACTTCTACCAGAAGAGAGGCTAATCGCCGTTTAAGTAAGCGTTTACCCGTACTCGCTACCCATAAAGCACCTTGGGGGTTTTGAGGAGCTATTCTCAAATATTTGGTTAGAGCTTGCACTGGACATAAATTTGATGCACCTTTCCCCTTTTTAACGCCGGCACCGTGAACTCAGAAAACACGTGTGCACTATGCTCATTCTTGGCTACAAACGCCGGGGAGGGTGCAATGGAAATTGAATCATTAAGTCTACCAAACCTAAGACAATTAGGTGTGTTGCTCATCGCCGCCAGCTCAGACACTCTGTTTCCGGTGGCCAAAGCCAAAAGGAAAACTGCCTTCTTTAAGATTAAAGCAAAGTCTGCAGTATTTTGATACAGACGAGAATGAAGTAAAGACAAAGCTTTGTCCAGAGACCAAGTAGGCATGAGCTGACGGGGAGGTGGGCGGAGTTTAAAACACGCTCTCATAAATCCTGTTTCCTCCGCCACCGGTATGGATAGACCTGTAAGGTCGAAAAAAGGGCACTCTAATCGCAGTTAAGTGATTCTTCAAAGTTACCACAGATAAACGTTTCTGCTCAAACAGATAGTTCAAGTAATTAAAAACCAATGCCACTGAGGGTACAGTTTGTTCCGTTCTAACAATCCAAGAAGTAAAAGCTTTCCAATGTGATTGATATTGTCGCTTAGTAGACTGAGTATATTGATTGAGCAATTTATTGGTCACATCCCTACCGTATGGTGCTAGCCACTTGGCCTCCTGAATGTCCATAATGCAAAAGTCAGCGAGGTCGCTAGGTTGCCAATCGTGTCTAAGTGGAAGAACCCGACCGGGAGCGATACCGGGTCCGGGCACCACATTATTAATTGCTGGTACCACACCTGCGCCGGCCACATGGGCGCGATTAGCGAGACTAAGCCTCGATAAACTCGTAGTTTGTTCACTACGTGGCACATTAGTGACGCATCTGGCGGCGGAAACAGATAGATGGAGCTCCATCTGTTCCAGTCTGTCACTAGGGCGTCTGGCCCCCCTGCCGGCGTTATCGCCCGGCGGGTGAGGTATAGAGGGAGCTTGTGAGTCTCGTCGGACGCAAAAAGATCCACTTGTGGATGGGAGAGCTCCGCAATCATTAGGTCGAAAATGGGTTGCTTGAGCTCCCATTCTACTGTCGTGCTCTGTCTCCGGGACAGAGCGTCTGCCCAGACGTTCGCTACGCCTGGGAGATAAGATGCGTGAAGATAAATATCTAGACTGCTGGCTAGAACAAAAATCTCTTCCGACACGAGTAGCAACTTCCTTGACCTCGTTGACCCTTGTTTCTGAATACAGTGAACTGCATTCAGATTGTCCATTCTGAAGGCCACCGACTTGCCCCGTAACGCCGGGCCGTGAGCCTGAAGGAAATACAAGGGGACTAGTAACTCTTTGACATTTATGTGAGAGATTTCTAAGTGGGACCAAAGCCCCTGACCCTGGTGCCCCTGATTTGACTGAAATCCCCACCCTATGGTGCCTGACGCATCCGTGTCTACCCATACCGTTGGAGGAGGAGAGGTCCATGAGATGATTGAGTGCAATGTTTCCCTCTTCGCCCAGACCGCTAGTAAGGTGTGGATTAATTTTGGTATGGGCCATAATTTTCCCGCCGGTAAGAGTGGGAAATATTTGTTGCCTTCCAATATTAATCGTTTTACTTTCAACCGGCCCAACTTGACAGTTAGCTGAATCCAGTTGAGAGAGCCGACCAGAGACTCCCAGACTCTTCGTGTCGTAGTCAGACTGTGAAGAAACCTGAACAGTTTCCTGCGAAACCTGTTGCGATTGTCCACACTCTGACTCAGAGTGAGAGCGGCGGTGTCCCAGACCAGCCCTATCCACTGAATTACTCTTGAGGGAACAAGGTTTGACTTTACCAGATTTACCTTGAAGCCTAGAGTTTTGACATGATTTAAAATGATATTGACATGTTTTATGCATAATTGTTGTGTCTCTGCCACCACCAGCCAGTCGTCTAGATACCACAACACTCTGATTCCCTGTTTTAACAACGGCATCAGGGCTTGCCGGACTAGTTTCGTGAATAGTCGAGGTGCTAGGTTCAAACCGAACGGCATCCTCTGAAAAACAAAATTTTGGTGCCTGATCCTCAAGGCCAGAAACCTTTGAAATCTTTTGTTGACCGACACATGCCAATAGGCGTCTGTCAGGTCTAGGGAACACATCCAGCCTCCCGGCGGAAGTGTTAGCCTGATTTGATGAACTGTTAACATTCTGAAAGACTCGTTGTAAATGTGAAGATTCAGATAAGACAGGTCTACGACCGGCCTCATCTGAACACTGTCCCGTTTGGGAACCAAAAACAGTTTTGACGTGAATACAGGGTAATCTGGTGGGACCGGGATGATGACATTCTTGGCAATCATCTCCTGGACCAGCGACTCCACCTCTAATGAAACACAATTTGCCGTTGTCGGCTGACGTAAGCGAGGTCGCCGGAGCCACTGCCAAGTGATGCCTTTGCGTGCCACCATCCGTGCCCAGGTTTTTAACGGCCATGCTTGGTGACACGTTCGGAACGACCCAGTTAGCAGACAAGGGTTCGCCGGCTGTACTTCCCTCGGTTCCTCCGGCCTTAAGATAGGCACTGGGAGTGAGAGAGACTTTAGTTTTTTGATGGTGGGTTTGGTGGTGTTGGATGCTTCGCCGGCTGGCTGGTGTGGGCCGAAGACTGGCCCTGCCCCGGCTTATACTGGCCGCGTCCTCTCTGTCCTGAAAACCCTCTCTGTCTATGCCTGTACTGACCCAGGGGGGATTGGGAGGACTTAGGCGGAAGAAAAGGCTTAGAACCCCCTGGCTGAGCTTTAGTAGGAGGCTTAGGTTTGGGGAAGTTAAATGCAGGTTTCTTAGCCTGTGCGGGACTGTGCTTCACGGCCTGTGCCATGTTAAACACTGTTCGCCATACATCAGGGGACATTAAAGAAGGAGTAAGTACTGGGGACATTACCACCTGGTTAGCAATGCGATCAGGCAGCTTGCGAACTAATGACATCCTAAGATCCTGTCGTGCTCGCACCGCCTCAAGTAAGGCTGTGCGTATGTCACCTAAGGATTGAATCGACGACTGAAGAATCAGACGCCGGGATAACTCAACTGATCTTCGAGCATCCGCGTCTGCGATTGCCTGAGTAGACCGGAGTAAAGACTTAGCCACCTGCTGAGAAACTATGTACTGTGAAAACAGGCGGAAAGCTTTTCCCCTTAGCCTAAATTCTCTGTCTAGGTGAGTAGGGGTAGGGGTAGTGAATGGGTCCTTTAGTTCACAAAGATTAATCTTAGGGGCAGCTAGAAAAGAAAATAAAGCTGACGGAACTCCGCCGGCAGAACCTACCGGCATGTAGAACCATGAATGTGTATCCTGAGGGATCTGGTGGGAAGATTTAGAAGTGAAAGTGGTTGCAAAGTTTTGAGCCTCTACCTCCCAATCCACCCAAGGTCCTGGTCCCAACTGTCCCACCTTCAACACTGGATTAGCTGTCTCGTCTGTGACGGTCTGTAAATCTAGTTCAGGAGTAAGAGCCGACAGAGCCTTAATATCATTAAACCCATCCAGCTTAGACCAGTCTGAAAAAAGTTTTGAAGCTGAGGCAGGGGGTAAAGCAGGCTTAGATGCATAAACAAAATAATCCTGATGATAATAACTAGGTATAGCCTTGATATTTACGTCCAAAACATTACCCAAGGCATCCAATGCCCTTAATTTCTTTGACTTATTTCCCTGGATAAACCACTCACGTGGTACCGGGAGTTCCCCTGACAAGGTAGGCTGGGCAAGCTCTGGCTTAGAGGGGTTCAAAAGAACCCATGACTCGTCTGGCCCATAAGCAGGGGCATAGCTACCTTTCTAAGAGGCGCTTTGTCTAGAGGGGGTGGATTAACATCCGTGATGACCCTGACATTTGACGTAGTGAATGCCGCCGTAGCTGGCTTAGAGCTCCCTGCCGGTGACAGAGTAGGAGGGTTAGGAATCTTAGATAAATCGATTGACGTTATCAGAGGCCGTACCGCAGAACTTGTCAAGGGAGCCCCCAAGTCCATTGTGGGGTTTTCTCGTTGTTGACTAAAGAATTTAGATAGAGCATGAGTAAGTAACCCATCAATTTCTTGTGCTGTAACAAACTGGTTAGATGCAGAACTTTCAGGTGAATCAGTATTATCATGGGCGGCGTCCAGGCCTGAGCCTGACCCTTGTCCTTCCCTATCTGAAATTATTGACACTTCATCTTGTTCCTCCCGATCCTCCTGAGAAGACCCCGCCGAGGCAGGGGCACCTTGTTTCCAAGATAAGTCAGGGATAGAGGATGGGGTCGCCGCGTCCGTGTGACTCGTATGAGTCGGACGTGGATGGTCAGACCCTGGTTGAGCAAACCGCCAAACACCGAGGCTCTGGCCTACGCTCTCTTGAGAGTCTGAAACATTCTCAATTATTGAATTTCCTGAACTTTCCATTTCTAGGGTTAAAATATCAATAGGTAAATCTTGTTTAGGGACAGGCGCTTCACTATACTCTGAGGCTGTAACAGAAACATTTTCAGGTGTAGAGGTACGACGAGATGCACTAGACTTAGGAGAATGTCGAGAGGACTTCCTATGGGAATCCTTTTTGGAGGATTTGTGGCTACGGTGTGACCGCGAACTAGACCTAGATTTGGAAGAATCACCACCATGACCACTGGTGGAAGCTTCCGTCTTACTCTTCTTACTCGCCGGGGAAGAGAGGCACGACTTGAAGACTGCTGTCTGAGAGGTGACCTTGACCTCGATCTCGCCTGCGACGAGGAGGTGGCTGCCGGGGGAGTAGGCTCTCTCGGGCGTTTAGACGTATCCACAGACGATACAGAACCCTGGCTAGTCTCTGTCGGCTTAAAACCCGTTACTCTAGAGGTACGTTTAGGGGGAGGGTGCTCTGACAGCAACTTATCCCAAAGTGGGACGTTGTCACATTGAAGTGACTTATGTGCGACAATGGTAGTGTAGGCCGACATTTGTTGTCTGACCTCTCTCAACGCTACCGCCGCGGTCTTGTCATTGTCACACAGGACTTTATTGGCTAATTGGGAGCAAAAGGAACAATTAAGTGTAACCCAGAGACCCCTTGAACGGTCTAGACATTTAACACACCTTATGCAAAGGGTATGCGCAAAAATCGGGATACCCGCGCAAGTAGGGGTAATGCACAGGGCAAAAACTGGGGCCACAGTAGCCATGACAGAGACTGGTGTGAGGAAACTACCGCCGGGTCTGTATTGGTCCGCCGGAGCTCAGCTCTGGAAAAATAAAGAAAAATTTCCAGGAATTAATGCTCATAAGGTTAACCCTAGTGTTCGCATACAAGTGTTAATAACCCGCCGGGTAACGGGATGCAAAGACACAGCTAACACATCTCGCTACGCGGCGGGGTGTAAAGAGGCTAAACAAATCTTTTTAGCTAAAGAACATGAAGAATACCTTCTGATATAATGGTCCAGCATGGCACTTATAGTCTGTAGGAGGTGGTGACTGTCTCAAGATTCAATTTTGTAACAAAGCCCCCCTCATAAAGACGCCGGCCCTTGAAATATTTTAGTAGAATAGCCCAGGGCAGGAATATACGAGATCTGATTTTTTAACGAATTGTCCCAAAAGAATGTCGTAAAAATAGAAGGCGGCGATACTGAACGTATCACTAAATTAAGGTTAATCGAAATTGAATTTGTTATAAATTCCTTAGTTCCTCCACTTAGGAGCACCCGCCGGGTGTGGGCATCGATTTGGTTAAACCTCATTGAACCTTCAATTGCCGTAAGAGTAAAGGCAGCGATACACAGAGTATCACTAAAATGGATTGGTTAACTATATGAGACCTAAGTCGTTTATCCCACCCTGCTCAGGTGCACCCGCCGGGTGAGAAGTCTAAAAGTTAACCCCACAAGTTCCTGACCCCTCTTCTTTGTAAAAGATCGCCGGGGAGGAACGCCTAAACAACAGCTAGGTTTTCCATGTGGTTGTCGTAAACCAGGTAGAAAAAACCTATAAAAACGAATGTTCGCAAGAACGTCGTTTTTTTATATATATATATATATATAAGGATGGGTACAGCCATCCCGCCGGGAATTTAAAGGAGGCCTGAAACCAGGCACCCACAGAGACGCAGTCCTGGAGAGCCACAGACACCTCCCCACGCCGGGGAACCAGCCAGAGTTAAAAACCACGTGTGGCCCAACACTGCTCATCGGTCAGGATTTTTCATGGTGAAACCGAGAAAAAACCCGCCGGAAGGCAAGCCCCACCCTGAACAGACACCATCTGAACAAGAGGAGAGTCACGCACGACTAACCAAGGTCACAACATAATCCGTGGAATTAGCCAATACACAACTAAACCAGGAAACAATTATAGTCCGAGGAATTAGCCAATACACAACTAAAACCCGGATACACATGACACAGTAGGGCATATTTATAAAATAAATAATAACACTAGACATGTGGCAAAGCTACGAGCGGCTGGCTAGGCCTAGGTAGACGGCATGAAAATAGTTGAAATATAAACACACACTGGAATATCACAACAGGAACCACCGCCAACACACCACCGTAGCGACAACTTCCCACCCCGGGAAGCCTGACAAGGACCCAGAAAAAACTTCACTAAGTGAAGAAAAATACGCTGGGAACGTCAGAAAAACACAGCTTACCTCATCAGAAGGATAAAAGGCAGCAATAATTAACGCGTAATGAAAGCCGCCTGCATCACAAACTAACACAACTGTGAAAAGTTCACGTGTCCACAACAGGACCACGAGGGTACATCCGAAATAGATGCCCCATACACACGACCCAAAATATACTGCACTGCGGGCAACCAGCCCAGGACACTCCTGCTACGCCTATCCTAACCTTACTCGATACATCCTAGAGTAAACAAATGAGAAAAACTCACTAGGGACGCAACGAATGCGGAACCAGCGGAGCGTGGAAGGTACGTCCGGGCAGGCTGAGCGCAGAGCAGAGAAGGAGGAATGACGCCTGAATCAGCGTCTGGTCAGAAATCCACACAAGTACATCCACGATATGATGGAAAGCTTATTGGATAGTTATTCTTATTTTCTTTTTGTTTTTATTTTTTACGAAGTTTTTTCGTAGTGAGAACCCAATTCATAATGACTGAAGCCATGAGTGAGGTCGCGTGCGCTCATGATGAAGGCTCCTCAGTTTTTAAATGCTCTGCGCGGTAGATTCAAACTACGGCGGATTAGTGTTTGAAGAGGATGCCTTATGTAATAGGCATGTTCGTCAATGATGGAGGGGCCACTAATAAATATATATATATATATATATATATATATATATATATATATACTATATATATATATATATATATACTGTATATATAATATATATATATATATATATATATATATATATATATATATATAGTAAAACTCGCTAGGAAATAATGAAACAATGGAACACTAAGCTTTCGTCTATCCTCTCAAGACATCTTCGGGGTAATACAAGAAAACAGGGGAGAGGTCCTGATGTGGCGGCATCTACGCCGTGGGGCCACCTCCCGAGGCTGCCAACCGCGGATGGCTGCCGACCCTCCACGGCCGAAGACAATATCAACGACCAGCGGAGGAAAACCGGATGCCGGCCGCGGGGAGCAGTTTCGGGAGCCAAACCGTCACAACCATCCCCTGCCCCCTCCCTGGGGGCACGGGTCCTTGGAGCGGCTTCGGTCGCGCCGGGAATTTCCACACCTCTCACACCACACACACACATCACACAGTTTTTCCTACACCGAGAAATGACTCTCCGGCTGTCATTTCTCGAAGACTTCTTCTAGCCGGAGACATTGAGAGCAACCCAGGACCCACGTACACATACATATGTCCAACTTGCTCAAAACCCATCACTTCGAGTCGCCATACTAAGGGTTCAGTTCTCTGCAATTCATGCGGGAACTGGACCCACTTCACCTGCACAACACTTGCCTCCAAGAAAACTACACAAACACCTGGACCTGTTCCTCATGCCCCTCCCTCTCCCAGTCAAATCCCTCACCTAAAACCCGTCCACCTCTCCTCCCCAACCCACCTAACCTTCCCATATCATCCACTCCCCCCCCCCTAAAACCAGTCCACCTCTCCTCCCTAACCCACCTAACCTTCCCATACCATCCACATCCTCAACTCAACACACCACACCCCCTCCTAATCCATTCCAACCCCCATCTCCTGCTCCCCAATCCCCACCCCCACCTCACCCATCCCTACCCCCAGCCCCCCCCTCACCCCCACCCCCACCCCCCCCTCACCCCCCCCCCCACCCCCTCCTCCTGCCGCAGCACCCCACATACATCGTGCACATAACATTAACATTCTTCAACTGAACATAGATGGGATCAACACAAAGAAACACTCTCACACTTCATCAAACAACACAACATACACATTGCCATCTTACAAGAAACAAAACTCCGCACAACACAAAAAACACCCACATTTCATAATTTCACCACCATCAGACAAGACCGGGCTGTCGGCGGGGGCGGTGGACTCATCACCCTGGTACACAAAGAAATATCATACATAGTAACCAGTGTACAAACCAAATCCCTCCTCCCCCCAAATGATAACACAACAGAAATACAGTCAATTAAAATACGCACTGGCAACAACTCCAACATAACCATCATAAACACATACATCCCTCCCCAAACATCCCCTACAGTACCAAATGAATACAGACCACACTTACAACACATCACAAACACCCCACACACCCCCCACATCATCCTGGGTGGTGACTTCAACGCCAAGACGTCGGCCTGGTTTGTCGACAACCCCGACACAGACAGAGGGCTGGTACTACCAAACCAAACCGATAACCTCATCATCCTTAACGACATCCATCAACATACCCATATTCCTCACCAAGCCCTCTATAACCCATCATCTCCAGACATCACCTTTTGCTCCCCAGAACTCGCCCCCACAACATCCTGGAGGGTGGTCAGAACCTTAGGCTCTGACCACCTCCCGATCATTATCACCACCAAAACCAGACTCACCCCAGCCAGCCACAAACACACATACACCAATTATAAAAGAGCTAACTGGGAAGCATTCACAAATGAGACAGAACAACACTTAACAACTCTAAACAGTACACCCATCACTAACATCAACAATGCTGTACACATACTCAATAAAACTATCCAAAACGCTGACAAGAAACACATTCCAAGAGGTAACAGAAAAAGACACAACCCCAACTTCACACCAGATATTCAAAACCTCATCAGACAACGCGACATACTGAAACACTCCCCAGCACCCCACACACAAGACATCACACAACAAATTCAAGCACTCAACACCTAAACTAACAACAAAATACAAGACCAACAAAAATTAATTGGAATAACTTCCTACAAACACTTGATCACAAAACAAATCCCAAAAAAACTCTACAAAACACTAAACAGCATCACACTTTCCAACAGCAACACAACACAATCACATGCTGCAATCACAACAACAGACTCTACTCCTTCATGTAAACAACAAGCAAACACTCTCGTCAATCACTTTTCACATGTCAGCCACCTAAAACCTCACAAAGACGACCGACGTGTCATCCGACGTAAGAGACAATTCCCCACAGACCCTGACTATACACCCTTCACCAATCACCAGACAAAGCATATCATCAACAATCTCAAGCACTCACCCGCCTGTGGCCTAGACAACATAAGCAACATACACCTCAGACACCTGGGACCACAAGGCATACAAGCACTCACTAACATATCAAACTACAGCTATTCACACAACACAATACCAGACATTTGGAAGCATGGTATCATCATCACATTCCCCAAACCCAACAAAGACCCCACGCTACCCTCCTCGCACCGCCCCATCACACTCCTTTGCTCCCCTTCCAAAGTCATGGAACGCCAAGTATTACAACTAATTACACCTGACCTACCCCTAGCTCCAACACAACATGGCTTTAGGCCACTGCACTCCACACACACTCTTCTCACAGACCTTACACAAAGAGCTTTCGACGGCATCAACTCAGCTAGACCACCACACAGATCACTATTAGCCACACTCGACATTAGTAAAGCCTTCGATGCCATCCCCCGCCACAACCTAACAAACAAAATCTACAACACAAACATGCACAACAACACAAAAAGGTGGCTGGCCAACTTCCTAGCAGGCAGATGTGCACACGTATCTTTTGCCGGTCATTCATCTAAAATCAGAAACTTTCCAAACGGACTCCCACAAGGATCCGTCCTATCACCCGCACTCTTCAATCTGTACATGCACGATATAGCTACACCCAATACGCCCAAAATAAACTTAGCCTCCTATGCAGATGACATAACACTCACATGCACACACCATGACCCAAAAAGAGCAACAGATCTCCTTCAACCCTATCTCAACACACTACATGGCTGGTGCACTACAAACAGACTTAATCTAGCCCCAGCCAAATCCACCGCAACCCTGCTCACAAGTTGGACAGGAGAACACGAATACATCCCTCAACTCACCATAAACAACACACCCCTAACACATACACACACACCCAAAATCCTAGGAGTAACATATGATACTCATATGACATTCAAACAGCACACCACAAACATTAAAAAGAAACTGACACCCAGACTTAACGCCCTCAGGTCACTTGCTCACACAAAATTTGGACACAACAAAGAAACTACCACCACAGTATATAAACAATACATAAGATCAGTGATGGAATACGCAAGCCCAGCCTGGGCTTCTAACCTAGCTGAAACACATCATAAGACCTTACAGACTATTCAAAACAAAGCCCTGAAGATCATTACAGGCTGCACAGCTACTGCACCCACAGATCACCTACATCAAGAAACCAAAATCCTCAAAGTCAAAGACCATCTGGACATGAGAGGCACTCAATTCCTGGCAGCAGCCTCCACGAACCAAGACCACCCACTAAACTACATGGCAACACACCCACAGACACCAAGAAATATCAAAACAACACCCAGCACACGGTATCACACACAATTATTGTCCTCTCTCCCTACCTGCCACCCCGAACCAACTTCCAGAAGCACATTCATACTCATATCTCTCACCGATCCATCCACTCACTCACAGACAAAACGCAGCTGCATGCACGATATCCCGAAATCCATCCTTCCGAATCCTCCCTTCCTCGCGAGGACAGAGTCCACCTGGCCAGGCTGAGATGCGGACATCATCCAGCTCTCCTGAGCTATCAGAAGAGACTGGATGACTCCGTTGTCGACGCCTGCCCGGGATGTAACACAGCACCCCATACCATTAAACACATCATAGAAGACTGCATTTCACACAACCACTTACGCCAACAACACAATCTACACTCAATGAGAGCTCTGTGGGAAAGCCCGATCGTGGCCATGGCCTTTCTTAGGGACTCGGGGCTGTTCGGCCAGGCAGCTTAGAGAACAACGACAACAACAACAACAGGGGGAGAGTGAGGCTTAAATACCCGTCCTAAATCACACATATCTTTGTATCATTACTTATACTGTATATATTTTTATGAAGTTCACTGTGTATGTGTGTATCATGTTATATTTTAATATAGGCTATTCTGTATATGTTCATACAAAATATTATGCTTTGCATTGTACTGAATTTTTAAAGTTCATTGATTTGTATTAAATTGTATAATCAACTCTGTGTAAGGAGAGTGGTACCGCCCCCCCGTATAGTGGTACATGCTGGCCGAAATGTCTGTCTGTCTGTCTGTCTGTCCGATAACTCCTCCTAGACCGTTCGACGGATTTTCACCAAACTTCACACGAACATTCGGTGCATGAATGCGACGGTAATAATGTTTTTGTTTTTTTAATATGTGCAATAGTTATAATTTTAGGTTTAAAATATGGTTTTCCCCCCCCCCCCCCCCCACCCCACCCCTCCTTTACCTGTTCCCAGGCAATGATGATGGCGTTCTGTGTGAGAGTGCCCAGTAGGGGCACTCTCAAACAGAATGCCATCGTTCAGGGGGTGAGAAAAACTTGCGACGCATCTGTTAGGTTAAGTTAGTTTAGTTGACATTAGAAGTGATGGTAGTAATAGTGGGGATAATGCTGATAGTAGTGATGATGGTGATAATAGCAGTGATATTGGTTGTAGATTTAGTGACAATGATGACAGTAGTGATGATGATGGTAGTGATGATGATAACAGTAGTAGATATGATGGTGACAGTACTAGTAGTAGTGATGATGGTCATAATAGTATTCATGATGGTGACATTAGTAATGATGATTGTAAGATGATGGTGACAGTATTAGTGATGTTGGTAAGTAGTAGTGATGATGGTGAAAGTTGTAGTAATGATGAGAGTAGTAGTGATGATGAGAGTAGTAGTGATGATGGTGAGAGTAGTAGTGATGATTATAATAGTAGTAGTACTGATGATATTAATGATGATCGTGACTAGTAGTGATGATGGTGACCGATCGCAGAGTTGGGTATGCCGTTTTGATGTTGGGCGAAACGGTACGTCTACTTTATTATATGATTACATTAGATTGTATCGTTAGGCATATTTCAATGTATATGCATATCTGTATAAGTATATATAATTTGTAAGACATTAATTTTGTATGTAAAAGAAGTATATTCCTAAAAATATGACAACAGGCAGTAGGATGGCAACACTGTTTGTATTTATATGCTAGTTAGCAACTCGCATGATATAGGAGAGGTATTGAAGCCTCACTCTCCCCCTGTTTTATTTTTATTTTTGTTCATCACAAGGTTTTGGGGTTATCGTATTGGGGTTCGCGATTAAGGAAGGCGTCTGGGGTTCTCGAGCAGGACAACCTCCTGGTTTATATTCCCAGTATACCTGGGGGTATAAACTTGGGGGTCTCGGGGACTCCGTCTTATGTTCTTCCTGACTTTCAGGTGGGCTTAATGATCCTCATGAGTCGATAGCCTCTAAAGTCCTATTTTAATTAACTTAACTAATGTTTTCTTTTCTTGAAGGGACTATAGGGTTCTCGCAGAGAGATTCTAGTCCTGAAGTTATTCTTGAATTACAGTGTGCTGGCTTAATAATCTAATACGGTTGATAGCCTCTGAAGTCCTCTTTTAACTAAACTATTTTCTAGTATTACCCTGAAGATGTCTTGAGATAATAGACGAAAGCTTGGTTTTCCATAGTTACATTTGTCCTAGCAAGTTTTACTACATAATTTGATCACATGTATTTCAGATTTAACCTCCATATATATTGTTACGAGGGGGTGGGGGGGGGGGGGGGGGGTGGGGGCGGAAACAGATGCTCAAATAGCCTAGCCCACAGCACTGGCAAAAAGACACCAATGCTGTAGACCTGCACCCAACACTGCCCACCACACCACACTAGCCCTGCAACAGACACACTCTTAATATCTGACTCAAACACCAAGACATGCAGGTTCTCTAGGAAAAATGGTTGTCTTCCTCTTGGCTCTATTAAAGCAGCAACAAGGAGACACAAAATATCTATTGCCCCCGAGTCTGGTAGATAATGCGTATAGTATTTAAGAGTACTTCTATTCTAGACTGCACCTAACTGAGGAAACATAACACTGCCAGACTCCCAGACACTTCATAGTATGCCCAATCGCTTAGGAATTAGGAATAACATGAATCAGAAACATGGGGAAAGTCTGAGCACTATCCTAACCTGAAACACAGTAGTTGGCATTCCAGTAGGTTGAGATACGCTACCTGTGAGTACGCCTCCAAACCACTGTGAATGTCAACCTCAATAATAAAGGATAAAAACATGTAATAATAATATGCAATGCAGTTAATCAATGGGAAAGAAATGCAAGGAAAACGGTATGAAGCTTATAGACTAAGATTGCCAAAGAAGAAAGGAATGCAGTGATTAATATTAAACTAAAGATGTTGAAACAAACACAATATGCTCAATATGACTCCAGCCCCTGCTATACTTCAATCAAACAATGGAACAAAAGAAATATGCGGTATTTAACGGGAAAATCAAGAAGCAAGCCAACAACGTCAGACAATGATGCTATCACGGTGAGAGGCGAGACTGGAGTGAAGCCCTGCAGTGGCGAGAGTCGAGCTAGGGGCCTCGCGTGGCGAGGAAGGGCTCCAGGCGTCCCAAGAATACTTAATTATCTCAGGGAGCCTGTGCTCTCATTAACAACAAAAGTAATCAAATAAAGCATAAGACAACATTGTGTAAACTTATGATAAACGAAATCAATTGCCCAAAGGTTAAACAAAAGAGGTAATTACACTTGAGGCAACAAAGGCAATGTGTTGCACAGAGAGGCGCCAACCTGACAAGGAGGCTCACGTGGGAATAAGAAAGAAAGAAAGCAAACTAGCCTCTCACGGGGCTAGGTGAATTATTATAACACACATAGAACTGAACTGGGGTTTTATAAGTTCAGGGGAATGTGACACCCTCACACCCAGGGGGAGTCTGTTGGTGCATCTTGAAACAACAGACTGCTCATACTTCAGTTACACTACAAGACATACACAACTACAGTATTTTTTTGTATTTTTGTATTTTTGTATATTTGTTTATTTAATTATTTTCTTCTATACAGAAACACAACAACTCCTACTTTACGACCATACGCTGGGCTACATAGGGCAACCAACAAGCACCAGACGTAAACATGCTAATCAAACCAAAGTAGGAGGCTACACCAACACTGACTGAACGGCGAGGGTTCTCCTTAACCCGTGGAGCCCCGGCTAGTTTTGTAATGTTTGCGCACCAGAACCCGGCCGGTTTTCAATAAATGGTTTTATTCCAGAAACAATAGCGAATAGGTTAGGAATGAAGGAAAAACCACGAAAAACCGCTCAAAGCTTAAAATGGGTCCTACAGAGCCCCGAAACGGATTTTACAAGAGTAAAAAATTGAAGGCAATTATCCCAAAAAAACAGGTTATTGCGCCCTCGCGCCGCACGCACGTGGACTTTGAGAGTTTTCAACCACGGTTGCGTGGGATACGTACACAGTTCCCATACAAATCTGAGCCCTCTTGAGTGGCTACACCTGAGGTTACGGTCGGCGCAATTAGGGTGACGCGTCAGGCGCGTCTCTGGGGCTGTGCGTTACATACATCGCCGACGCGTCAGACGCGTCGCTGGGGCTGTACGGGTTAAAACATACCCTCCCGTGACAAACAATCAGCCATAACATTATCAGGGCCCTTAACATGCCACACATCCAAACTGTGTTCTGGCAGCAAAACAACACCTGACACTGATAAACTGCCCAGTCCATCACAAGACTGGCACTTCTCTTCGCTCTCTCCGGCAACGGTACCTGCCAATAACCTTTCACTATTTCCACCTTAGTGATAAACGAGGCAGCCCCAGTGCGGTCTATGGGGTCGTCAACTCTGGGTATTGGATAGGCGTCTGTCAGGGATAATGCACTAACACTACTGCAATCAACACAAAAACGGATCTTGCCACTCATCTCAGGTTGCAAAGTCACTGGCAAAGACCACTCACGATATCCCTTATCCCTCAGACCCTTCTCCAACATATTGTCCAGCTCTGCGTTTAAGGCAGGCTGTCGAGCAGGATTTATACGGTAGGGAGCCAACTTGAGCTTTGCACTGTCTCCAGCCTCTATGTCGGGTGCCACCCCGGACATCAGGCCTGGAGAATCAATAACATGCGGAAGTACTGCCACAGCCTAGTAAACAACTCTTGGCGCTTAGGAACAAGAGGTTGCAACTTATCTCGAAGAACAACATTCTCATTGCCCTCCCACAACCCAGCCGGGACCGCAGCCTCTAAACTATAGTCTCCCTCCTTCTCCACCTCCGTCCCTAATACAGCCAGGTCATGAGAGAGACAATCTGTACCACCTGTGCAGTCACTCCCACAGTTCATAAGTGCCAAGGCTTCCCCGCCGATACCATACATGCGCACCCCTGCATTCCTTGCGGCTACACCTGCCTGCGCAGCATCACCGCCTTCAGCGCCACAGCCAGATGCAGTCGGTCTATGGTAGGGCTGTTGCATTTTACTACGGCAGCATTGGGAGGCTATGCGACGGCCGGGCAAATCTATTACATAGTTAACCTCACCAATCTGCTTAATGTCCTGATACTGACCCCAAAACTTAGCAGCCATGGGTCGACCCTGAACTGACAACCGTGCCAAAGCCTCGTCGCCCACCTTGAACACCCTAGATCTAGCCTGTTTGTTACAAGGGTCTCATCTTCGTGTTCATGCTGCTAACCGGGATAGCCTCCGGGTATCTAGTGGTAGTATCAATTAAAGTGTGCAAGTACTTATCTCCCAAACTGGTGGATAACAAGGGGCCAACCATGTCAACTATGACACGAGTCAATGGCGGTTCAACTGCAGGTGTAGGGATCAAAGGTGCCACGGGTATTCGTGGGTGGGATTCTCCAACTACCTTACCAATATGACACATCAAATAAGAAGCCACCGATGCGTGCATATTAGGCCACCAAAAATGAAAGAGTAGCCTATTAGTAATCTCACATACCCCTAAATGACCCGCCAGTGGTGCCACATGCGTTAGCCTAACCAGCTCCTCCCTGAACTGGGCAGGCACCACTAACTGCTCCTCCCCCAAGCCTGAGTTCGTATCCGGCGTCCACTGCCAATACATCAATGCCCCTTTTATAATAAAGTTCTCTGCTTGACCGTTCTTCCCACCAGTCGTACCAACCTTCTTAAACAGGAGGCCCAGACTCGAGTCCTCTTGCTGCAACTTGCTCAGTTTGTTTCTAGGTAGCTCCATCAAGACAGTTACCTCTGACCTCTCAAAAATATCAGAAGGTTGAGTCGGTATCACTATGTCAGACTCCTCGTCCGGCACTAGGTCACCTCTACTAGTCATGGTAGCCTCACTGGGGTCAGCCAAGCCCACAGCTGTCTCCGGACCAGTGTCATCTAGTAGCGCATCATGGGATGGCCCGCACTTATGGCTGTCAGCCCCCGCATCCACTAAATCATCCACCTGTTGTGCCAAATGTGCCACTGATTGGATCACTGCACCAACAGGGTAGATAGAGTCCATGTTATCTTCTTGCAAACAACCACCACCAGGGGGCACAAAAGCAGCCTCAGCGACGACTATAGGTGGGAAAACTACATCCCCTGCCAAGTCAGTCCCGAGCAAAAAGTCCACCCCCTCAACTGGCAGAGTGTCCACCATAGCCACCTTACACTCGGCAGTCAAAAGTGGGCACTCTAGGGTCACCGGGACTAAATCACAGAATTGTTCACTGTTGATTCCCCTGCACATAACAAACTCTCCCGTGCTAATAGGTCCCCCTGTCAGGTTGCGACACATGGATTGTCGTGCACCAGTATCCCTAAACACCTTGACAGGGTAAGTCTGCTCCCCAACCCATACAAATCCATCATGTATGAAGGGCCGACACCAATCAGGGGAAGTCTGGTTGTGCTCAGGTGGTGACACCATCTGGGGCGGCAAAGTGCTTACTACCCTGCTTCGCACTGGCCAACACTGCCCCCCAAACTCACCAATACCTGGCTTGCCTTTCACAGGCACCTCCCCTAGTGTCGCCACCAACTGGACAGCCTTGGGTTCCGGGGTAGCCTTCCATTTAGCACACTGAGGTTTAATATGACCCTCTTGCTTGCAAAAATAACATCTCACTTCCGTAGAAGCTTGCTGGTTGTTAGCCTTGGTATAATGTTGTGTTTTATTTGTGGTACCTTTGGGTGATGATGGGCGAGCTGATACTGTGGCTGCTTGGTGCACAGGTCGGTCTCTCCTGTTACCAATGCTCCCCATGCACGTGCCATGCTGGGCTAGTGCAAAGTCCAAACTTCTACTTCCCTTATTGATTTAAACCGCTTTTCTTTTCATTTTACCCCAATGTCCTTTTCAACTATGCTTGCAAACTGCTCCATCAGCCAAACCTCACACGCCGCCTCAAAAGTACCGGCTGACTCTGAATGCAGCCACTTAGCTAGAGTATCGCGCAGGTACCTGGGACATTCCACGTGCGAGTCCACCTGCCGCTTCCAAGCCCCCCTGAAGGCCAACCTGTAAGCCTCGGGATGCAGCTCGTAAGCTTTTAACACAGCCTCATTAAGTACATCATACTCTAGCTCCTGCACTTCTAGGCGATCGTATGCATCAAGAGCCTTGCCTTTTACAACATTAGAAACCAACGCTGCCCAGCGGTGCCTCGGCCACCGATACTCGTGGGCCTTCTTCTCAAAACGTAAGAACCACTCTGTGACCTTAAGGGGACCGACCGGTTAATTTAGGCTTAAAAAACTCGAAATCCTGAAAACACCAATAGGTGTTTACTCAACAAGAGTCAACATCCCTTCATAAGCCAGTGAAATGTTATAAGTGAAAACCCATTGGAAATAGTATTTTTTTATGTTTTCCAAACTTTTCCTGTAATTCTAAAAACGTTATATAGCGAACTTTGAAATTAACATGCTCAGTAACTACTGGTCGTACGAGGAGCATACCTATATAAATCGAAAGAGCGTAAGCTACTCTACAACCTACCATACGCTTTATCTTCTACTTTGCCATGTTCCCGCATAAAATATTGTAAATCTAAAAAAACAAAAGTAAAAATGTTCACCTAATGACCTTAGACTTTCACCTGTTTTTCTCAGAACCTATATTGCCACACTATCGGATGTTATTTTACAGTTATTATTGGACCTATAGGAATGGTGTATATACCATTGGAAAGGTAATTAAAAACACTAAAAGGCCTATAAACGAAATTTACTCTAATAATTTAAAAAAATTCACAATATGTCGTCAAAGTTGTAATTTTTGTATAAATATATTCGCCTGAATCCGTCATCACCTAAATCGAACAAATACACAAAATATATAAAATGTGTTTTATAGAAACTATAGATACACCTTTTGTGAGTTGTTTGATCACATAAAACATGTGCTATGGGGATTTCTGTAGGAGTTTATCATTTTCTGCAGTACTGTGATTTTCAACATTTGTTTACCTAAATTTGCAAGAAAAAAGCAAAAATAAAATAAAATATATTTTTTTTTATCTAGTTTTATGGTCATATACACCTGTGCCAAATTTCATTTAAATTGATAGTAAGACCTGGAAGTAGCGTAATTATCCGGTCGGTCCCCTTAAGTTCATCGAAGGCCGCCACGAATTTCAGCCGTCGAGACAACAACACCTCTTCTGCCTCCTCCCTAGATGCATGACCAGCATTATTCCCTTGTCGTTCCTGCCCATTATTTTCCAACTTGGTCTTCTCCAAATCTACCAGTATTCTCTTCTCCTCCAT
The DNA here is from genome assembly GCA_032716605.1 of Paralithodes platypus. NCBI lineage: Eukaryota > Metazoa > Arthropoda > Malacostraca > Decapoda > Lithodidae > Paralithodes > Paralithodes platypus. The sequence goes on from CM064549.1 coordinate 19,838,067, forward strand.
CTCTAGCCTCCTCACCTCAAGCTCTCTATCTTTGTCTCTCTGTCTCTCTTCTCTCTCTGCCTGTAGGCCTATTCTCTTTTCCTCTATCTCCAATCTCTTAAGCTGAAGCTCGACCTCTGGACTCCTTCTCGACCCTATCGGGGTTATAGGAGAAAACTGGGCATAAGGGGAAACATTGTGCTGAGCAGCCACCGTATGAGTGGCAGTGAAATGCTTGGGTGTGGCCCACAACACATGGGGGGAAGAAGGAGGATAGTGGGGATTGCTAGCATAACTTGAAACAAATGTACTGGCCATAGGGGCATGAACATAGCCCTGTGAAAATGAAGGGGCCGTACTGATAGGGGTAAATGTTGACGGTGGAAGCGTGGTGGCAGGTGCGGTGGTATTAGTAGGAGACTGTCTAAATACAGTATCACCTTGCTCTGGAGTTGTTGCTCCACTCCGGGCCCCAGTAGAATAATAGCTAGCCTGACTGCTAGGACGCTGCGGCACATGCAGGATGGTGCCATCATCCACAACACAAGTACTAGCTTCAAAATAAGGACCACTAGGCTGCACAGCCAACTTGCACACCTCTTGAACTAACTCTGCCTTAGACATACCACCTGCACCTCCACCCATACACCTCCAACACACGTCTTAATTCATCACTACTCCTGCTAGCAACCTCTTTTTGACTAGGTTGGGTTGTAATAAACTGCAAAACGTCCTCATTCCCCACAATATGAACAGGAATGTAATCAATATGCGACATCATAGCAATAGTTGTGGACACGGGTTAATGAAATAAGAGTACTATGTCCGTAGACTTTCAACTGCAAGAAAAAATGACTGACAACCTAAATATAATTGCTTCACACCACAAGAACTCTATACTATCACACTGTCCTAGGCGAGGTCGCCACTATTACGAGGGGGGGGGGGGGAAACAGATGCTCAAATAGCCTAGCCCACAGCACTGGCAAAAAGACACCAATACTGTAGACCTGCACCCAACACTGCCCACCACACCACACTAACCCTGCAACAGACACGCTCTTAACCCACTGAACCCCAGCAACGACACGTTGTCGTCGGCAATGTATTTTTCTGCCAACCCCAGCGACGACAACATTGCGTCACTGTTAATTACTCCGGTCCTATGGCACCTAGAGGGCTCAGATTTATATGGGAACTGTGTAAGTATCCCACGCAACCATGCCTATGGTTGAACACTCTCAAAGTCCAACCGCGTGCGCGTGAGCGCACAAAAACCTGTTTTTTTGTGTTTTTTGCCTTTAATTTTCCCTCTTGTAAATCAGACTTTCGGGCGCACTGTAGGACCCCTTTTTTACTTAGGGGATCGTTTTTTTTGTGGGTTTTCCTTCATTCCTAACCCATTCCTGGTGTTTTCTGGAATATTTTTTTTTTCTTCAAAACCTGCCGGTCCCTGGTGGTACATTTATTCTAAACTAGCTGGGGCTCAGTGGGTTTATATCTGAATCAAACACCAAGACACGCAGGTTCTCTAGGAAAAATGGTTATCTTCCTCTTGGCTCTATTAAAGCAGCAACAAGGAGACACAAAATATCTATTGCCCCTGAGTTTGGTAGATAATGCGTATAGTATTTAACCTGGCAACGGCGAGTAGTATTGAACTAGCTGCCTATGGGCGAGCATATAGGCTCCATTCAGGCCTATAATCGTCATTTTACGATAAATATCGTTATTACTTATTCATATGAGCCTATTTTACCTTCACTATGAAGATAGTAACCTGTAACAACAATAAAACAAGTTAAAATATAATTTTTCTGGTCAAAATTGCGAACATAGATGGACCAGCCCATTCATGAATTATGGAGAAAATTGAGGCAACCCCTCCCTCCACGAGGCCTCAAGCCACACTGAGCTTACTCATACACACACTCGCTTATGTAAGACACCCGCTAGGCACGTAAGCACATCCTCCACACATTTTGCTAATGTTAGCACCAAAATATACCAACGAATTAGGGAATAACAGGGAAAATAGGTGATACTTGAAGGGGGAGGGGAAAATGGGGAAGGAGGGGATGTGGAGGAGTGATATGAGGTATAGGGAAAAGAAAAAAAAAATATGTTTAGTGCTACTGGGGCCGTTTAAATGCTTTTTTTAGGCCTCCCTCTTAAGAGCTTTGCCGCCCTCGCCCAGTAAAACTTCTTATGAGCTTTCTCGCCGTTTATGGGTTAAGAGTACTTCTATTCTAGACTGCACCTAACTGAGGAAATATAACACTGCCAGACTCCCAGACTCTTCATAGTATGCCCAATCGCTTAGGAATTAGGAATAACATGAATCAGAAACATGGGGAAAGTCTGAGCACTATCCTAACCTGAAACTCAGTAGTTGGCATTCCAGTAGGTTGAGATACGCTACCTGTGAGTACGCCTCCAAACCACTGTGAATGTCAACCTCAATAATAAAGGAAAAAAACATGTAATAATAATATGCAATGCAGTTAAACAATGGGAAAGAAATGCAAGGAAAACGGTATGAAGCTTATAGACTAAGATTGCCAAAGAAGAAAGGAATGCAGTGATTAATATTAAACTAAAGATGTTGAAACAAACACAATATGCTCAATATGACTCCAGCCCCTGCTATACTTCAATTAAACAATGGAACAAAAGAAATATGCGGTATTTAACGGGAAAATCAAGAAGCAAGCCAACAACGTCAGACAATGATGCTATCACGGTGAGAGGCGAGACTGGAGTGAAGCCCTGCAGTGGCGAGAGTCGAGCTAGGGGCCTCGCGTGGCGAGGAAGGGCTCCAGGCGTCCCAAGAATACTTAATTATCTCAGGCATCCTGTGCTCTCATTAACAACAAAAGTAATCAAATAAAGCATAAGACAACATTGTGTAAACTTATGATAAACGAAATCAATTGCCCGAAGGCTAAACAAAAGAGGTAATTACACTCGAGGCAACAAAGGCAATGTGTTGCACAGATAGGCGCCAACCTGACAAGGAGGCTCACGTGGGAATAAGAAAGAAAGAAAGCAAACTAGCCTCTCACAGGGCTAGGTGAATTATTATAACACACATACAAGTGAACTGGGGTTTTATAAGTTCAGGGGAACGTGACAAAATATATATATATATATATATATATATATATATATATATATATATATATATATATATTCTGTATATTATATATATATATATATATATATATATATATATATATATATATATATATGGCAAGTGAACATATATTGTCGTATCACATGTTCTCCAGGATTGTGTTATTAATGAGATAAATGCATATTTAGAAATGTAGCAAGGACTTAACTAATGTGGTTAGCAGAAAAATACTAATTGTTAGACACATATTTACTTAAAAGAGTATGTACACTCGGATACCATAGTCTCTACCCAACCCCACTCTGGCACGAGGTGAGGCCAGGACCCTTTCTGGACGGTGGCCCACAGTGATAGCATAGACTACATATAACCTAGACACGAAAGAAGATGCCACAAATCTGTAAATAGGGATCCGCGCGTTCAAGCGATGGCAGCACGATCGCAAAGGACAATGGGTGGGGAGGGTCCCCACAAAGACATTATATTGACTATCCTTGTCCTTAGTCCTCATTAATTCGTAATAATCCCTACCTCGTACTAATAACGCTATTAATAATCATGTGTGTAATGTGTAAGAGAGCATGGGTCTGTGGGTTCAAGGATTGTGTGGGTGAGAATGAAAGTAGGAGTACACACGTGGGTGATTGTATGTGTGACAGAGGATATACTTGAAAGAAAGAAAGAGGAGTTCTGGATGAATGTGGAGGCGTGCTTGGAGAAGTTTGACAAGAACGAAAGAATATTTCTGATTGGGGATATGAATGGTAAGGTGGGTGATAGGAAAGTTGAGGGAGTGGTGGGAGGGTGGGGGGTACCATCAGAGGTGAATGGGAATGGTAGTGCACTTGTGGACGTATGTGTGGGGAGGAGGCTGTGGATAGCCAACACCTTCTTCCGACACAGAATGATCCACAGATACACGTGGAAACGGATGTTGACGATGAAGGATAAGACAGTGGTGGAACGAAAGTCATTGATTGATTATGTATATGTGGATGAACGAATGAAGAAATCTGTAGACCGAATATGAGGTGGAAGGATGGAGTGAGGAAGTACATGAACGAGGGCGGTGCTGGTTGGGGGGAAGGGCGTCGACTGACTGGGGACAGAGGTGCATGGGGGCGGTTCGTTCGTGGCCACCAATTCGGGGATCACGGCGTCAGGCAATAGATAGATAGATAGAATAATCAATTGAACATTATCCAGAGACTCTGCAGACATGACATAGTTAAATAGACATAAGTAGAGGCTACTGTAAAGGTGCCAGTCATCGTGTAATTGTCGTCATTATGAGGAGGTACACAAGCAAAACTCCTCCAACACCCGCCATTGTTAATGTGAGATTCGGGAGTTGCCAACGTCAATGGTGGGACAAAATATCCCTAGATGTCATAAGTATAAATTGTCCAGTTTTAGTGCTACTTGACAAATTAACATCTACATAACATGTAACATACTAATATATATTCAAAATGAAAATCTAATTCTTGTTGTGTTGCTTGAAGGTATACAGCTTGCATCATATATGAGTAGCCTATGTTTTATAGTGTATATGTATACTTAATGTTTTCATCTTGTTTATATATATATCTAATTTATACTAAATAATTTACAAGTGTTTTTACCAACATTAATTAACTCTTAACCCTTATTTAGCGGGGTCGGACTTAAGTCCGATACGAGAAAATTGGACTAAATGGCGGGGTCGGACTTAAGTCCGTGGGCGTATTCCCGCCCTAATTTAGGTGGAAAGCGAAACTTGGTGGTCAGGCGGTGTACTACAAGGGCCCACCCACACATCTCCACTGCGTGACCGTGACTAAGTGACCCTCAAGCAGCCATAATGGAAGGTCAAGATTTGCCCGTGTTCGATTCGGTGGCCGCCAATCCCTAGTGCGTCGCGCCACCCTACTAACCACGCCCGGCTCACCACCCAGAAACTAGATATCATGCTGAACTCTTCAGAACTTTCTAATAAGCTGTTGGATGAAACCGTCGAAGGTCTGGGTGAGAGTTTTGGTAGTGTGGATGACTCGGAAGACGAAAATAACCCGATCATAGGCTTTCACCCCAAGCATAATTTGCGTGGGGTGGATGTTGTGGTTGATATTGGACAGACCCTTGAGCAAATTGGAGACGTTCCTGACGAAGAACATACTGGTGTGGGTGTTGGTAAGTACAATTTATATTTTATAATTGCTTGAACATGTGATTGCAAGCATTTTATCACCTTACGAGCGGCTGGTGGAGTATATTTCACTGTGCCGCCCAGCGGGTTTTTTTTTTTACTCTAAATGGGATTGTTCCGTGCTCTTTTTCATGCATAAACAAGACCCAGAGCGTAATACAAGTATGTATCCTGAAAGTGCGTAAATTGAGCTTTCCAATGACACTCGAACCATCCTTTTACGATCACTGGTTGTCTTTCAACGATCGTAAAACACGAGTGCAAAAACCCTAAAATACGGTAATTTCCTTATAGAATTCCCTGTGTGGCGAGCGGTCTTGAGGTAATTTATGCTCCTAATCATCGCTCTGCTCTCTCTCAGAGCACATTACGTCCTCAAAATTGCACTCTACAAGAAATTTCCTTTGCATTTTATAGCGTATTATTTGCAAGCGTTCGGTAAATTTCTTACGGTAATACAAACAACCAAAGATTGAATATTTGTGCTTGGCATTATATGATTGTGGAGAACAGATGTAGGCCTACCGTATATATTATGTTTTCATATATTATATGATACATGTGTAACATTTTTTATATCACGACTATCTCTCTCTCTCTCTCTCTCTGTCTCACTCTCTTTGTTTGTACTCCTTTGTACTCTCTTTGTCTGATGTAGGCCAGGGCAACGCCCCTAACTAATCTCTTCCCTCCCAGGGGAAATCACACCTAGCAGATGTTTTTGACCTCCCCTCTCTCTCTGTCTGTCTTCCTCTCTGGGTCTACCTATACTGCATGTGACATTGAAATTGCTTGAGAGTTTGATAGCAAGCATTTTATAGCGTATTATTTGCAGGCGTTCGGTAAATTTCTCACGATAACCAGGGTGTATGGTACATTTCTCACGATAATACAAGCAACAACAAAGCTTGGCGAAGATTGTGGTCTACAATATACCTTTTTATAATTGCATGTGACCTTGTAATTGCTTGAAAGTTTGATTGCAAGCATTGTATAGCGTATTATTTTTAGGCGTTCAATAAATTTGATAAATATATCAAAATAAGTCCTGTGGGACTATGAAATAGCTATTATTGGACAAGGACAATATTTTGTTCATCCCTCCACTGGAACATCAACAACAATGTCAACAACGTATCGCCGTCGGCAATCGTAAGATTCAGAGTCGTAAAGATTCCAGGACGAGCTCAATAGAAAATGAATGAATGAAATGAATGAGTGTGCAGTACTGCCAATACGTATAGCGACTTCCGCTAGATCTAGAGACCTTTACTTCGATCTAGCAGCAATGACTTACACTAGCGGTTTTGTTTTGAAATTTCAGAACAATTTCGAAATGATATTATATGGATTTTGCCAATTCATATTTCTAGTGGTATTTATCATGTCTTACATCTAACAATATATGCTAGCGGATTTAATTTCAATTGGTAACCCTCCCGCTCTAGTCGGCTCCAAGAAAATCGATAATGGTGGCACTTTAGTAAACAGGTGATAAACAAAACCTCATGCGGATCAGTTTGGTGTATCGGTATTATGGTAAGTTGGCTACCTACTATTGTTTATACGATATAGTAAGTGATGATAAGTAAATTATTATATATTATATATAAAACAAAAACAAAATTCCTGCAAAGCAAGCGAAACAGAGAGAGAGAGAGAGAGAGAATGCAGAAACTGAACTGAAGAAAGAGTGAAAAAGATATAATAATACAGAAATATTACAAGCAACTAAATGAAATAGACGGATTAGTTAGAGAAAATAATAATGAGAAATACATAATACGGATGAGGAAGAGGGAAAGCGAGCGAGCCAGAGAGAGAGAGAGAGAGAGAGAGACAGGAAGAGTGAGAGAGATTAGAGAAAATAGAGAGATTGCAAGCATTTTATAGCGTATTATTTGCAGGCGTTCAGTAAATTTCTTACGGTAATACAAACAATGAAAGATTGAATATTTGTGCTTGGCATTATATGATTGTGGGGAACAGATGTAGGCCTACCGTATATATTATTTTCATATATATATGATACATATGTAACATTGTTATATTATCACGACACTCTCTCTCTCTCTCTTGTCTCTTCCTCTCTGGGTCGGTTACCTATAGCCTACATTTATAATTGCATGTGACCTTGAAATTGCTTGAGAGTTTGATTGCAAGCATTTTATAGCGTATTATTTGCAGGCGTTCAGTAAATTTCTTACGGTAATACAAACAACCAAACAACGAAAGATTGAATATTTGTGCTGCACATCCCTCATACGAAATACCATTCCCACCGTATAGAGAGAATACAGAAACTGAACTGAAGACAGAGTGAAAAAGATATAATAATACAGAAATATTACAAGCAAATAAATGAAATAGAGGGATTAGTTAGAGAAAATAATAATGAGAAATACATAATACGGATGAGGAAGAGAGAAAGGGGGCACAAGAGAGGGAAAGCGAGCGAGCCAGAGAGACAGACAGACAGGAGTGAGAGATTAGAGAAAATAATAATGAGAATTACATATACGGATGAGGAAGAGAGAGAGAGACTGAGCGCGCGAGAGAGGGAAAGCGAGCAAGCCAGAGAGAGAGAGAGAGAGAGAAACAGACAGACAGACAGGAGAGAGAGAGAGAGAGAGAATACAGAAATAAGGAGAAATAAGAGAAAAATAAGACCGATTACCGAAGGAATAGTAGACGCCCTAGAGGCCGAAGTCAGGCCAAAGCGAACGCAACCGAACGCGCCTGGGAAATAGACCAAAAAGTACCTCCTCTTCCTCACCTCTTCCCACCCTCCACACTCATTCATAACATCCATTCATAGACTTATATGGGGAGACGAAGAGTTGCTCTTTCGAAAAATGATCGTTTCGTTCGCATTGGAGCCATAGTAACGGCGCTAGGGCGAGTGAAATTGAGCGAATATTTCGGGATTATGCCCGCTGAGCGGTACAGTGTAAAATACCTTACCACCCGCTAAATAAGGGTTAAATACGTTCCCTCTTTAATCTATTGCTCCCTCTTTTTGCGGATATTCCCTTAACTTTGGAAACACTGCAGCAAGCTAGCTGGCTGGCGCACGCGGCGCACAGACTATCTATAATAAGGACAAGCCACTGAGGTGCTTTGGTTGTTGTACAGTACAATAGTGCTGCCACCAAATCCCTAGGACGCGCGGCAAACTAACCGTGTGACGTCACGCTTTCGTGTCTAGGTTATATGTAGTCTATGAGTGATAGTTACGGCTGGGGTTTGGGAGAGAGAGAAACGCACACACGAACACAGCGTGAAGCATTTGGGACAGGATTCGAAGTCTTCAAATGCTTCACACTGTGCTCGTATGTGTGTTGCTCTCTCTCTCAGACCCCACCTCTCACCATCACTGTGGGCTGCCATCCAGAAAGGGTCCTGGCTTCACCTTTTGCCAGAGTTGGGTGGGCTAGGGACTATGGTATCCGAGTGTACCATTTGTAACTCTGTTCACCCGGTAAAATGCTGATGCCCAATTCTGGGTCGGATATCCGAACGCAGCATAAGGTAATTCAATCGTATATGAAGAATAGTTCTTGATTCATAGATTAATTGGGGGCTGATCGTTCCTATGGTGAATGAAATTCACGGAAATGTTATGTTTTATGTCTCGGTATAAAGATTCAAAGATTAAAAATATTAGGTATGCTTGATTTCTCAAAACTGTATTAAATCAGTTGGTGGGAATGAAAATTCTTTCAATAAATATCCTCTTATTGCACTTTAATGACCATGTACAATCGGGGGTATTAAGTGTTGTCATAGATTCCAGTGGTTTTCGCTCAACAAGTGTTATTGGTATCTTTATAGTTACTGGGAAAAGTGCTTATCCCTCAGAGTATTAGTCAGTGTCCGAAACTTTGTGAAATATCTGACAACACTTATTAACCTCGACTGTACAGTAGTGAGAATTTATTCCGATCGATTTTGAAGTTTCGAACTGACAAAAAAGATCTCTGAAATACAAATACCCAGTAAAAATTAGTAAGGAGATTTAATTACACCTGAGACCGCTTCGAATAAGTTTGTATATAGATTAATGTTCACAACTGCACAATCAATTAAATAAACATTAACCTGTAACTTTGCAATGCCCTCATTGTTTGGTTTTATTTATTATTCAACATTGCTTTTATTCACTAACATATGACAGTAATGTCTGCAGACCACTTGTGGATCGTAATTTGATTAAAATAAGATGCCTTCGGTCTTTCCTATGTTGAAAGGAAAATACAAAAATGTTTGGTAATAACACAAAATAATTTGAGTTGTAAACGGTTTATAAAGGGAACATTATTTACATTATTTCACCCCGAAAACTGATGATGTTTATGATTCAATATTCCTGGGTATAAATTAGGAGATTGGGGGGAGGGAGGAGGGGGGGGGGGGTTGGAAGAACAATGCCAGTGTTTGGATTATAGCACATGCTTGGACGACACTGAATATTTTACTTTATGTCCTTTTAATCATTAATTATTAATCATTTTGCATTTAATTATATAATAAAGTTAACTTGTTTTTAATCGGTACTTAGCACTTGAAGTCGTAAGCTATTTTGTAATACACCCTGTATATATATATATATATATATATATATATATATATATATATATATATATATATATATATATATATATATATATATATATATATATATACAGTATATATATAACATGTCTTTGTTACGTTTGAAAAGGGTCTTAATTTGTTCCAGAAACACAAGTGAATACTTATTAAATGAAAATTGGTCTTAAACAAATCTGTTAGAACAAAAGTGGATATTTGTTCACTCCCGTGTGGGGTTTGTGGCCAATTGTGCCTCGAGATGATAAGATTTCCCAAATGGCATGATTTTAACTTGTCCTTCCACCATGTTTAACTGAATGAAATACCTATGGGACTTAAGTGGACAGAGAGAGAGAGAGAGAGAGAGAGAGAGAGAGAGAGAGAGAGAGAGAGAGAGAGAGAGAGAGAGAGAGAGAGAGAGGGGGGGGGGATAAGATATTTACTGGTAAACAAATCGTCTGACATTTCTGTCATGGAGTTCCCTTGAATGTGCAAGTTGCCTTTGATCAACAAGTAGGTTATCCTTGTGTAATATTAGTAGATTATTTGATTAACACTTACCATCTTGTTGCAATCCTTAACCCTAATAAAACAATTAGCTTACTAAACACCGATCATAAAAACACGACTATGGCAAGCTATCACAGCTGTAGTGCATCACCAATTAGCCTTAGAATAGTTTGTACCTCTTCCTGATATTCATTACTAAAGCACTTTGTCCATTATATTTGTCATCTAACCAACATCATACATTCATATCAACCCATCACTCAGAAGTTTCCCTAACCAATGAGTATATTATATTACTATTGCTCTTTATCCCTATTTAATCAATCTAATTAACATGACAATCCTTGCCAACCTGTCATCCAGCCAATGACTGTATTCTACTGTAATACTATTGCACTTTATCTGTATTTCATTCATCTAACCAACATGATAAATATCTTCTTGCCAACCCGTCAGCCAGATCTTTCTCTAGCCAATGTCACCGTGGCTACAAGTCTTTGGCCCGGCTCAGTGAGGGATGGATAAGGCCGATCGACACTGCAGTTTAAATTCAATGGAAAAGTTAAATTGGAAGCCGCGTGGGAGAGCCGTTGGTGTGGTGAGTGTGATGGTGCGGAGTTAATGGTGTGCTGGTGAAGGGCTAAAGTGCTTTGGTCGTGTTGATTTCAACGGTTTGGTGTTACCCTATTCTATTTGGCAGTGGTTGTGTTGTAGCCAATTGTGTATTTGCTGTGGTGTTTCGATACATGGTTTTCTAATATCACCTATTTGGAAGTGGTAGTTCAGTGTGGTTGTTATGTTATTAATTGTGTATTTGTTGTGGTGTTTCGATATGTGGTTTTCTATGATTGCCTTCGCAATGCTGATGGTTTTATCTCTTTTGACCTAGTAAGAAAGGCTAAAAATATTCTCCAATATCTTAATTAACCCATCAAGTACCAGCGACAGCTCACATCCGCCAGTAAAAAGTTACGTGCCAGTGCCAGCGACGGTTCTCATCCGTCAGTAATATCCTTGTTCTGCTAATCTCTAGTAGGAGATGCTAACATGACTTGGAGGCACTGCTGTGAGGAGTTGGCAACACTTTTCATGGTCCCTCTAAGCTATTTCAGGCCACCGGAGTCAGTCACCCACAAACTCTTGAGCTGCGAGGGTGTTGTTTCATTGCTTTTGGCAATAAGTCTGGTACTGGAAGGTACTTTGAATCTACTATGCAAAGGTACAGTAGGGGTTAATAAGCAGAGTCCTCAGGAATTGACATTGCCCTTGACATGGTTTCCTTGTTCTTATCTAAGATTGGTTGCATTAAAATCGGCTGAATTGAGAAATTATATACTGGAACTTGATCCTTATGTTGGAACCGACCCTGATGTTTATTGTCCTCTCCTATTTAGAAGCTTGCTGTGGTTGTAGCAACTAAATTGGCTGTAGTATTTTGCCTACTCTTAAAGTCTGATAGTTTTTGTCCTTGCTAATGTAAGGCTAATATTATTCCTATTCCAAAAAGGAGCTACTGCTTCAAAATTTCGACCTGAGTATCATTCCTAATCTATTATGCCAATCCGCTCTAACATTTTTGAAAGGCTTTTAGCTAGACACTTTTCTTCGTACTACAATGATTTTAATTTGATGTCTGATGCACACTTTGGTTTTCACAAGGGTTTGGATACTATCCCGAGTTGTGACGTTTGACTTTAGTGCTTCTTTTGATCAATTCAACCATAAAGCCCTCTTATATAATCTGCAACTCCGTGTTACTGGTGGAGATCTTTTTAGAATATTGAAAGATTATATAATGAACTAATCTCAATGTGTTGTCGTTGATGGAAGTTATTCTGCTTCTGCAACTGTTGTTTCAGGTGTCCCACAAGGCAGTGTTCTCGAGCCTCTGTTTTGTATATTATATTTACCCTCTCCGTCATATATGACACGATTGCGTCATATGGCGGTTTGCCCAAAAGCTTTTTTTATGATTGCCGAAATAGTGATTAACCCTTAACTGTCGGCGCGCAACTTATGTCGTGTGAAATAAATTTGGACTATGTGGCGGTTCACAACTTATGTCGTGCGCCATTTTCAGCACGTAATGTTGCTGAGAGAGAGAGCTGAGCGGTGTGAGGAGCGTAGCAACTGTATGACCATCGCCCACCACCGCGGTGGACCAACTGAACTGTATTCTAACTTCCTCCCCCTCTCCTCACTCGCTACACAGGGAATTATGTAGGGAAATTACCTAATTACAGGGTTTTTGCACTCGTGTTGCATGATCGTTGCAAGAGAACCAGTGGTCGTACAAGGATGGTTTGGGTGTTATTGGAAAGCTCTGTTACGCCCTTTCAGGAATAGATACTTGTTTTACGCTCTGGGTCTTATTTAGGCATGAAAATGATCACGTAAACAACCCTATTTAGGGTAAAAAAAAAAACGCTGGGCGCTACGGTCAAATAGACCACCTAGCCCGCTAAATAAGGGTTAAATGTTAGTCGTGCAATGAACAGTTTGATGTGTTATAGTTTAGATGTTTTAGTATCAGTCTATATCCAGTTGGTAGTATTTGTGTCTATTCCCTCCTCATATTACTTATTGTTAAATTGCTTAAACAACGTTTATATTGCATTAACGGGGGCATAAATCCAGGAGTATGGAATTGAAATGATTATGTTTGTAATATTCTTCTCATGTACGGAGTATTATTGAATTGAATTTTTTTGTTTTGTTATGCCTGCATCCTCAAAACAAACAAAAACAATAGCAATAACAACAATCAAGATTACAACAATCAAGATTACTTAAATACGGATGCCAACCACGGGAAAGGAGAATAGAGAAGTCTGCCACCCACCATATTCTATGAACCCAGAAAAGAACTCTACCCCACAACAAGAAACATCCATCCCCTAAGCAGACACCTACACTACCTGCAAAGACTACAACAGCATCAACAAGGTCACCAGCAACAACATCCACATCAGGGGAAATAAGAGAGTCCATCCTCCTACATCCTCTACCAAACAGCAAGAGAACTTCACCCGGCATGAATCTGCCCCTTGTGGAGTCACACCACTCGGGCTACCTGCCAGCTGTACTCAGGTAAGCTCCTCAAAGAAGCCGACCACTTCCGGGCAGAAAGGCCCCAAGTCCACCACCTCACACCCCACAGAATTCGCCCCTGTTTCACGGTCATCGAAGAAGAGCAAGAGAAACAAGAGAGTTAATGACTAATGGATGAGATAATTTCTCGATAGCTTTTCTTCTCCAAAGCCCCTTGGCGCTTCCAAAGGCCAAGATATAGGTTTTTCCCAAGACCAAATATTTAACACAGGTACCTCCCAAGGCCTGAAGAGTGTTTCCCAAGACTCAACACACAGTGCTTCCCATGACTGCAACAGCGCTTGCAAAGGACAATTGATGGGCGCTTCCCAACACCTAATAGGTACCTCCTAAGGCCTAGAGAGTGTTTCCCAAGGCACAACCCATGGTGCTTCCAAAAGCCGCCACCACCATTCTAAAAGACAACCCATCACTGTCCCAGGATCACCCTCGACACAGACACAGACGTGGCCGAGATGCCAATAGGAACAGGTGGCTACAATGGACAAGCCCCGATGCACTATGTCGGAGTCTTCCTGTATGGCCGAAGATACATACTTCCCCCATCTCACTTATCCCCGAACCAGCCAACCCTGATAATCAAATTCCTATCACGCCAAGGAAATGTATAAACTTTGTGTAATAATAACGTAACTATTGACCTCCACTTAACCTGAGGGACGTAACATTGCCCTAGGGGCTAGGGTACTTATTGTGTGTAATTTTAGCTTTATTTTCTTACAAAATTAGTTATATTTACAATATATAGCATATTTTTGTCTATGTTCGTTTATTTTACATATATGATGAACATATGAACCATGAAAAGCGATAAAACCAATGGGAAAAGCATTTGGGTGGTGAAAAACGTAAAATATTTGCCACCCGGTCGTTTGCCAAGGCTGGAGAGGAAGAGACATACAGCCTCCCGTCTCGCCATCTCGCAACACACTGACGGCCCCGGGAGAGATTTCTGTGTTGCATAGGGTCTCTAAGCGAGTCATTGGTGTGTACGAAACCGCGTGAGAGAAATTTGAGCCGAAAATAGCCGATAAATGGGGGAAATATGAGGAAATTAACCAATAATTGAGTAGGGGAAAAGGGGGGGGGGGGGAAAGGTAGGGAAAGGGGGGGGGGGGGAAGGTTCAGATACATGAGGATGAGTGTTAAGAAGTACTAGAGGGGAATTATCTCACCTAATGACATATTCCTTCTTTTATAGAGCCCCTGGGGTGTATTGGAACGTTTTTTTGTTATGGTCTTGCTTCCGTGAGGCCTAACACGTTCGCTAAGGTGATCATTCCGTTAGGCCTATCACGCTTCTCGAGTTGAAGGCCCCTTCTAGTCACAGAAAGTAATATGTTTATATATAACACACGCTGTATGTGCTACCATACCAGGAATAGTTATATCTTGAATACCTCAAAGACGAATCCACCTTTGTTAGTGAAGATATATATATTACTTTATTGTTAACTTCCATGCAACACCTATATACATATATACAGTATATATAATAGTATTTTCACTGCAAAGCCACCATTTCTCTAGAATAAATAGTTAATTTTGCAGTGGACTTATATTATGACACCGTATGCAGAGATACGTCGAATTTCCCCTATCGTTGAGATATTTATAGCACTAAAATTTGTGTTTTATTTAACACATTTTCATCTCAATAAACTTTTGTCAGTTGACTGAGTATAATTCGAAGGCACATTTCGCTATGAACATTTCTAGTTTAATATATTTTCACCTTTGTTGGTGTGGGTTGTTCATTCTATTAATTTTGTTCGCTGTTGTTTCGACGAGGTTCGAACCTGTATAGGTGTCGCGGCGTTGTGATATGGTAGTTGCCAGTGATGAAGCATGTCGCCGGTAGTGAACACGGGATGCTCTTCATGAGCCTTTTCATTTTGTATTGTATTATCATGGTTGCTTTGTTATGTTCGTTTGCTTACGGTGTACCATATTTATTTGATGAACAGCTTGAGCTTAAGTATTTCACCTATAGTAGTTTTTATCAGTCTATTTCGTACCTCTTGTACATATCACAGTTGACTGAGGAGAACTAATAGAATAGTCAGTACTTCCTCATCCAACCAACTATGAACACCCAACAACAGTAGATGGCCAATCTACTGTTGTGGTGGGTTTTAACTTTTACCTCTTATTGATATTAATTTTAACTGCACTTAGCGTAACGCACAAGCATAGAGTTACACGGTTATTCTGAATCGGCTCATTGTTGTGCACTGCATTATTTCATAGAACATATCTGTTATACTCGTTTGCACTCAGACTATCTCGCTGGTGTTGGATGTTACTGCCCGTCTGTATACATATATATATATATATATATTTGTAATGTACCTACTCTACATTCTTATTAAGGTCATTATTGATATTACAGTCCTTGTATTGTCTTCTTTATATTGTCTTATGTATTCTGTTAATATACCCATATAATCTATCTATTTATATATTGCCTGATGCCATGTTCCCCGAAGGGGTAGCCCCTAATGAATCACCTCCATACACCTCTTCCAGCCGGTGCCCCTCTTCCCACCCAACACCACCTTCATTCATGTACCTCTCAATTCCATCCTTCCACTTCATTCTCGTTCTGCTTCTTCCTCTTTGGCCTTCCACCTCACGAGTCGCTCTTGTACACTCTCTTAAGGTCGTTGCACACTGACACGACAGCCCCTTCAAGACTGGCACGAACACCCACGACACATACAAATCCTGCGTTCTGCCGAATTTACTAGAGATCACAGCGAAAATGGCTGGCATCGTTAGTCTTATCTCTACCGTATCTCTTCCTCACTACTTGTTAAGACTCTAGCGATGCCTATACGGTGGAGAAACGAATGCTACGAAGAATGTAGGAAAAGTCGTGCGAAGGGTACACGACTAATCCACGGAAAAGATACGACCCAAAAGACTGCGATACAACTCAGAAGAATCGTATCGACGCCGTGAAACGTGCAACCGGATTGAGGCTAGACGCGCGGTTGCCAACTCGACCGTTGCCATTTTTCCGCACGGAAGAGTTACGGTCTGCACGGCAGGCTTACGCACCAGACGACGTTGATACGGGCCATACAGCTTTGATACGGACCATACGTCTTTGATACGAACCACACCATTGTGATATAGCGAGTTTGTGATGGAGACCTGACTCAGACAATTTTTTACAGTTGCCGGGGGATTCCCACGAACCTTTGAACAGCTCAAAATCTCGTATCGACCCCCGATACGTCGCTTGGACCGTGAGAGTCGCCCACAGCTAATTTCCGATATCCACGATTATGTTGCCGATTCGCCTTATCAGGCTGAAATTTCGAGTCGGGAACTCGCCAGGAGGGGCTTTCGTGTCAGTGTGCAACGACCTTTAGTAATTTTCTCGCTCCCCATATGTTCCACATGCCAGAATCATCTATCTCTATCGATCACTATGATGCTGTACGTCTTCCCATCTCTGCTTAACCCTTTCACGCAGAGGTTGCCAGATTAGCAATAATAAATACAGTTCTCTCACTCTTATAATTTCCTCTCTAAAATTAGTTTTCTGCCCACAGCTAACTCAAAGACAACTGCAGAGGTTAAAGTAACTAAACTAAAGGTTTCTAAATACCCCTGATTGTAACAAAGGCTTTAGAGTATCCCTAATCGGCTCAAAATCGCGTCATATGTCGGAGCGGGTTAAGAGAGTGTGTGATAACGACACACTCCTTTCTCCCATTTACCCTTATACAAGAGGAATATTATGCCCGATTTCCAGTTTTTTGGGACACTTTCCTTCTTCCATATTAGTCTACCTATATATATTTGTTGTAAACTAAATAGCTCCACTACAGAGTATAAGAGTCTATGTCTGCGCAACTTTGACCAACCAATAAACACTAAAAAGAAATTTTTGGCTGGGTATATTAGCTTTGCTTATTCATTTTGTCTGGTTTGCATTATATATTATCATCATGAAATTAATGTATATTTGTAGTATTGTCTGTATTAATTTAGTAGTATTGTAAGTCATAAGTTATTTGTTTATGTTGTTAGTAAATCAGTGCTGTCTATATAATATTAATTAAAGTATTGTGGTTGGCTGTGTGCATGCTTGCTGAAAATGTTTTGTGTCTTATAATATGCAGGTAAAACAGTAACTATAGAACTATTTGATGACAACATGGATTAAATGTGAACAAAATATATTTTAAAATGGGTTACACAATCTTTACCTTTTTTATACAACTACTGCGGTTATTGGTTATCTTCTAAATGGTTTTATCGCTCAGGCCGGGAATTTCACACTATTATCACTCAACATTTCCTTTCCGGCCGATCCATAGCTGCGGTTGTGGACGGCCACCATTCATCTCCTCAACATATCAACTCTGGTGTTCCTCAGGGTTCTGTCCTATCTCCAATTCTCTTCCTATTATTCATTAACAACCATCTCAACTACGCCTCCAGCCCCATTCACTCATATGCTGACGGCTCTACATTACACTATTCAACTAGCCTTCCACAACATCACTCACAGCAGGAAATCCAAAACTCATGTAAGGAAGCCATAAACAACCTATCTTCTGATATTTCTACTATCTATAATTGGGGCAGAGAAAACCTTGTTACTTTCAATGCTTCCAAAATTCAATATCTCCATCTGTCTACTCGTCGCCCCCTTTCATAAATGTATGACTTACTCTTCAACAACAGACAAATTAACCCTTCAACTTCTTTAAATATTCTTGGTGTCTCTTTTTCTTCTGATCACTCTTGGAAAGATTATATCACCACTCATGCTAAAACAGCTCCCCAGTAGCTGGGTGTGCTCCATGTATGCTGACAATTGTGGGGAGGATCCTCTCGTACAGCACTTCTAGACAAAGTAGAACAAAAAAGCCTTCCATCTCATTAACTTACATCCACTCACCAATTCTCTGCAGTTTCTCTCTCTTCGCCGCAATGTTGCATCTCTTTCACTATTATACCGCTATTACATTAATCAGTGTTCCTCAGAGCTCTCTCAGTGTATACCGCCCCCTCTTCATAGAGCACGTAGCACCTGTCTTGCAACACAATCCCACCCCTACTCTGTGCAACTCTCCAACCCAAGGGTGAAACGTTATTCTCAATCTTTCTTCTATTCAAAATCAGAATTAGTTTTTCCCTCTTCCTATGACTTAAATTGCTTCACACTTCGTGTGTCCAGGCATTTTGGCTCGAACGGCCCTTGATTTCGGCCCTGTCACTCTTTCAACTCTGGGGGAGGCACTCACCACAGGCAGTTCTGCCTGTTGTCTCCCTCTCTCACATAGAAAAAACAAAATCCGAATTCACTCCCATGAAAGCATGAACATTGCCTTTATTCGCAGATAATTGTGTTTTATCAACCCTTTTAAGCCACTGGCAAAGTAATGACTCGTCAAGGGTTGTGATATTGGAGAAATACTTTATATTTAAGGTATTTCCTAATTATAAAGCTATAATCTATGTCTAGATTTAAATATATTTAATTATTTCACATTTGTAAGAGAGAGAGAGATACGTTACTTCCTATCCATTGAACTTTCTTCCTATTGCACGCTCTCTCTCTCTCTCTCTCTCTCTCTCTCTCTCTCTCTCTCTCTCTCTCTCTCTCTCTCTCTCAAACACACACACACACACACACACACAAATACACTCGAGTTCCTGCATGCTAGACTATTTTTTGTTTTCAATTATACTATGCATACTTATTTATACATAAATTAATTGCTTAGTTTATTTATCATTCCTATTTGCACATGCAACCAATCTCTTCTCATTTTGCTCTTTCTCTACATTGCTATTCTCTCTTCTCTTCCCCTCTCATTCTTCGCGCTTAAGAGGACTAACTCGCCAGGTATCATTGGGACTTTCATATAGAAATGTATATGATTAGGTTACTGTGATCGATGAATGAATATGTGAACAAAGCATATGACCAACTAAATAAACGACTTTCTGAATAGATATATAATCTAATTTATTTATTTCACTCCTAACACCAGTCACCTCCTAATTAAATTTATGAAAGCATGTGATCAATGACAGGAATATATACACTGAAATAATTAGAAGAAGAAAGCTAGTTAATTTGCAAAAATTAGTTATCCAAGTGATGAATGTTTATCATTATAATTAGCAATTTATATACAAATCTAGTTAGACTTAGTTTAGGCTATTCTCAGAAGATAATAAGCATGCTAAGGTGAATATAATATAATTTATTTAAGCAAAAATACTATGATAATATTTCCAGCCGATTGCCTGTGCTACCACCTCCACTGACGTTATTTTCTCTCTACCTGGCATCCTGGAGAAAAAATAACATAAGTGCAGCAACACTAACACAGTCAACCATGCAATCCAGCAATGCTCTTCACACCACAAAATATGAGGACCTGTGCTTCCAGCCCAGCTGACATTAATAACCCCTTTACCTGATACCCCGGAGAAGAAAGGACATAAATCCAGTCAGGTCCAAAGGGTAACTATAGCCCCTCTTTCCTGGAAGCCACAATAAGCATGGGACACTGGAAAAGGGTACAGGATCAGATGAAGAGATTGCTTGGCAGTTTTTCCACTCATTGGAGAAGTCCTACTTCCAAAGCACACTTGCTGCATCTGTTGAGCGAGGCACCAGTGCATCCGCCAAATGGTTGTGTGATGCTGCATCCGGCGAGCCTCCCCAAAGAGTTGCGTTAGCCGAACTCTCGAGAATTGCATCCGCTGAATTCTCACCCGGTGTTGTGTCCTCCGAAAACTACAATATCATACTCGCCTAGCAAGGAACCAGAGCATATTGTTACACATGGATGGTACAAAAAAAACTTTGTCAAGTGTACCGACAGTCCAGCAGATTAAGCCTGTAGCACTAGAGAAGGTGCCACGACTAGACTACAGCCATACCCCAGACAAGCACAAGAAGAAGCTCAATACAAGAAGCCCTGGTCCATTCTTGCCCGAGATCATGGGACATCTAAACTTTGCAAGTTAGAAGCCAAGGTAAAATTTTACCTATAGTTGTTCTGAATGAGATCCTTTGTCATACCTAAATTCACACAACCCACACTCTATCCCTTTGCCATATTAGCCAAGGAAAATGTATATGTATTTTGTTTTATAAACATCGCCACCTATATTACTGAGTGAACAAATATCTTTCCTATTTACCTACCAAATATATATATGCTTAACATCAGATCTATTAGTAATATTGTTCGTGTGCCTTTAACCTTACTTTACATCCATATCTACTTTCATTTGTAACTTATGAATAACACATTACATAGCGTGGCTGTGGACTCTGATATAGTCTTTGTCTCCCAGTCAAATATATGATACATCACACTCCTAATAGGTTATTCTATGTACAGCTGTCAAAAGAATTAATTGGTACAGAGCAACTTTTAATTATGCTATTTTAGCTCTACTACAGTATATTATCAAGACACTAAAAAACACAAGTTTAAGATTAGAAAGATAGTTTAAGGCTGTTTGTGTGCCATTATAATCATCATAGTGGGTATAATAGAATAAGTAAACTTAACTCTGTTGGCGGGTGTACCATAAATATGTGGTCTTGTAACAGTTTCACTGAAGTTGCCATACAGGTACGTCCTGGAAATATTCTGGAATTGTTAGCCCATTAAAGCCTATGGAGATGAGTGTGGGTGATCAGGAGCGCAGCAGGCCCCCGTCCGCTCTCCGGCAAGTCTGCCATGGCACAGAGGCTCTGTGGTGGGGTCTCTCGAGATATATTCAGTGTTGCCAAAGGCAAATGTAGCGGAACATTGCTAGTTATTAGCGAATATTGCACACCACACTTCATTCCTCCACACAAACATTATTTTTAAAATTGTGAATTTTAGCAAAGCCTCGGAGTCCCCAGGGGGGGGGGGGGGGGACATAAATGTCCCCACACCCGACCGACCATCCCCTGGCGACCCCACAAAATTACCTGGACCTCGGCCTGTTACTCTTTCTATTGATTTCTGCAACATTCGTGGACTTTCCTCTAACTTTCACTCTGTTGAACACCATCTCTCCTCCTACAAACCTGATCTTCTCTTCCTCACCGAAACTCAGGTGTCTGTAGCAACATCCAGCAGCCCCTTCTCTGTATCCTCCTACTTTCTCTATCCTAGTTTCAAAGCCAAAGGCGGATGTTGTGCATATGTGCACAACAAACTTACTTGCTCTCGTGTTCCCGATTTCGACTCCTCTGAATTCTCAACTTTATGGCTCAAACTTTCCTGTCATTCTCTTACTAAATATTTCTGTGTTGTCTATCTTTTCCCTAACTCTACCAACTTTTCCAAATTCTTTGACTATCTAAACTCTACAGTGGAACACATTCTATCTATTTCTCCTTTCTCAGAAATCTCCATCTTAGGAGATTTCAACGTTCACCACCGCCAATGGCTCTCCTATCACACTACTGACCCACCTGGTGAACAAGCCTACGTCTTTTCTATCATAAATGACCTAGAGCAGTTAGTTCAGCAACTCACCCGTATCCCGGATCGCATCGGAAATTGGCCCAATATTCTTGACTTGTTTCTAACTTCTAACCCTTCTTCTTATACTGTCGATCTTGTCTCTCCTTTGGGCTCCTCCGACTATAAACTTATCTCTGTCAACTGTCCTATCTCTCCAGTACGGCCACCCGATCCTCCTAGCCGGCGGCGCTTGTGGCACTTTGGCGCTGCCGACTGGGAGGCTCTCCGGCAGTATTTCTTTGGTTTCCCATGGAATGATTTCTGCTTCCGTTGCCGGGGACCCTCGGAGAGTGCTGAACGCATTACCGAGGTAATCCTATCGGGCATGGAAGCATACATTCCATTCTCTTTCTCTCAGACTAATGCTAACAAATCTTGGTTTACTCACGCCTGTTCTACTGCTGTCCGCAATAAGGAGGAAGCATTCAAACGGTACCGACGCCTTAAAACTCAAGACTCTCATTCTTCCTATGTTTCTGTCCGGAATCAAGCCAAATCTGTTCTTCGACTTGCCAAACACTCTTTCATCAATAATAAATGCACTGAACTATCCAACTCTAGCTCTTCCCAATCTTTCTGGCATCTAGCCAAAAACCTCTCCAACAATTTCTCTTCCTCGTCTTTCCCTCCCCTTTCCCACTATGATGGCACAACCATCACTTCTTCCTCTGACAAAGCTAAACTCTTCGCTCAAACTTTTGCTAGAAACTCCACCTTGGATGATTCCGGTGCTATTCCTCCCTCTCCACCCTCCTCTCTCTTACTTAAGCCTAATATCCTAATCTCTTCTAAAGATGTACGCTCTACCCTCTCTGGGCTTAATACTAATAAGGCGTACGGTCCGGACGGTGTTCCTCCTGTTGTTCTCAAAAAATGTGCTTCCGTGCTGACTCCCTGCCTAGGCAAACTCTTTCGTCTTTGTCTATCCTCTAACGTCTTCCCTTCATGCTGGAAGATTGCTCACATTCAACCTGTCCCAAAGAAGGGTGACCGCTCTCAACCCTCCAACTATCGTCCAATTGCTCTCATCTCTTGTGTTTCTAAAGTTTTTGAAACTATTCTTGCTTCCAAATTTCTTAAGCATTTCTCTTCTCATAATCTGCTCTCAGATCGCCAGTATGGCTTCCTTAAGGGTCGCTCTACTGGTGATCTTCTTTCATATCTTACTAACTGTTGGTCATCCTCCTTTCGGGACTTCGGTGAGACTTTTTCTATTGCACTAGACATATCGAAAGCCTTCGATAGAGTGTGGCGCAAATCTTTAATTTCTAAACTACCCTCCTTCGGTTTCTGTGCCTCCGTCTGTGCCTTTGTCTCTAATTTCCTTTCCGGCCATTCCATAGCCGCGGATGTGGACGGCCATCGTTCACTTCCTCACCCTATAAACTCAGGTGTTCCTCAGGGCTCTGTCCTATCTCCTATTCTCTTTCTAATTTTTATAAATGATCTCCTCAACTGTACCTCAATTCCCATCCATTCATACACAGACGACTCAACCTTACACTACTCCATTAGTTTATCAGAACGCCCCAGCCAGCAATCCCTCAACGACAAACGTAATGAAGCTATAGAACTCTTAAATTCTGATCTAAATACTATCTCCAATTGGGGCAGAGAAGACCTTGTTACCTTTAATGCTTCCAAAACCCAATTTCTCCATCTATCTACCCGTAAGGAACTCCCAGCGGACTATCCCTTATTCTTCAACAATACAAAAATCA
Organism: Paralithodes platypus; assembly: GCA_032716605.1. Lineage (NCBI taxonomy): Eukaryota > Metazoa > Arthropoda > Malacostraca > Decapoda > Lithodidae > Paralithodes > Paralithodes platypus. The sequence continues at coordinate 19,861,818 of CM064549.1, forward strand.
ATCCTTCATCTTCTCTCAATATTCTTGGTGTCTCTTTTTCTTCTGCTCTCAGTTGGAAGGACCATATTATCAGTCTTGCTAAGGCAGGCTCCCAGAAGCTGGGTGTGCTCAACCGCCTTAGGGGTTCTTTTTCCCTGCACAGCTTCTTGCTCTGTACAGGGGCATAATGCGTCCTTGTATTGAATATTGTTCACATGTGTGGGGAGGTTCCTCTCACACCGCTCTCCTAGACAAAGTTGAAAGGAAGGCCTTTCGTATCATTAACCCCCGTTCACTCACCAACTCTCTGCAATCTCTATCTCTCCGCCGCAATGTTGCATCTCTCTCGCTATTCTATCGCTACTATAATAATCAGTGTTCCTCAGAGTTTTCCCAGTGTATACCACCTCCTTTACGTAGGGCACGTGGTACCCGTCTTGCAACTCAATCCCACCCCTACTTTGTGCAACTCTCCAACCCGAGAGTGAAACGTTACTCTCAGTCTTTCTTCTTCTCAACAGCAGAGCTCTGGAACTCTCTCCCAGAATCAGTGTTTCCCTCTTACTATGACTTAAATTGCTTCAAACTCTGTGTGTCCAGGCATTTTGGCTCGAACGTCCCTAGATTTTGGCCCTTTCATTCTTTCAACTATGGGGGAGGCACTCGCTATAGCCAGTTCTTCCTTTTGCCTCCCTCAATCACATAGAAAACAAAAATAGATGTCTGTAGTAACGCTGCGGGTTAACCCCGCTAGCTAAGGAGCTCATTCTGCTGTCATTTGAAAGCTCTGTTCTTGTAGATATTTTGCTGCAATCATTTCATTTCATTCATACACTTGCTTAAGCAATCAGGAGTGCCTGAATGAGCCCTATTATAGCGCAAAATCACACGTACTGATCGGGCTAATAATACTAATACCAAAGTGAAAAATATCCTCTGAAAACTTTAATGGTTTACATTTCTGACGGTAATAATTATGGTTATATGGTAGCGATGATAAAGTTACCTTGGACTAGAAAATTATCACAAGTTTTGCATGGTGTAAGAATTACATAAGGTACATTGAGTGAGGACAGGTCCTGTCCAAGCAATTTCTGTCTTGGAACTTTTAATTTTGTTTCAGTTCGGGCTCTGTCTCAAGTCGGCCACCTCCAGTTATGGGGTATGTGCCTGAGTATATACATACCGGGTACATACATACATACGTACTGTAGATATTACACAATTTGTAGGCCTATGTGTTGTGATCAATATAGCGATTGTGGTAAGTGTCCATTTTTTTATTTTAATGTATGCAGTGTTTAATTATAAACGAATGCAATTTGTTAAAGATGGCGAAACGTTGGAATTTGCAGTGGATGTCACAACTCTTACTCATGCTGAATTGAAACAAAAATACCCTGATATAGATTTTGACTGGATACTATCACCAGATGGGAGATAATACTATTCCTTGGTAGAGACGAACTTAAATAAAAAGATGAACCTAAATAAATAGAAACAGCAAGGTGGTCGGCCCACCAACTTTTCTCTTCCACTGTCCTATGTTCTCTTCCCCCCACCCACTCTGTGGTACCTCTGCCCCCCCCCCCCCTCTACCTCTAAAAAGAAAAGAAAAACACAGACAAAGAAATGAGGAGTTCTTGTATACTTCCTAGGTCATCAGAATCAAATGATTAAAACGATTGACTGCATGAGTTGTGTGTAGTATCTCCGAATTTAGTAATACATTGGCAATTGTCATTAGCCAGTAATCTGCAGTCCACTCTAATTTTTAAAATATGAAGGCGGAACCTTTAGGCTATTCCCTAGCCTATATTATACAGGGCACAAGATTAAATTAAGTAACAACGACACGCTTCTCAAAAGTAGGCCATGTTTCGCACTCTCTTCAGTAATTCTCCCAAACCAATGGCAGAGCTCTCAAACTCATAGTTGACTACATATAATCGAGTGTGATGAAGTAATTTAAAATTTACCAAATTGTTTTAAATAGTCTTGAACTTGTCGATTTTAATTAATTTCCAAATTTGGTTGAATGCAGATTTGTTAACAGTTTAATATACTTACTTTCTCATCTTTCCATTGGCACTGTTTTCACTAAAGCTCTAAGCCCATATTCTAAAGTAGACACAAGGTGCTACAGCGCCAAATATACACTCTCTTTCTCTCTCTGTTTCCAGAAACAAATCTCACCTGATAATCCTTCCTTGATGAAGAGAGATGAACGTGACATAAACTTATCCCTTTTTGAGAGATCACCATACAATAATTAATAGCCCGAGCTTCCTTACCTAAAGATAAATTCTGTAACAGATATATTCTTCTAGTTAGTGTTTCTTTGACGGAGATGGATGCTTGGTACTAGGGTACAATTTGTCTTCATGAAAGCCTTTCACTGTTTTTATTCAAATATCTAGCCTGGTTAATGTGTGCATAGCTCTCCTTTATTTTACCATGTAATTTCATGTATTGAACTAAAGTCCATATTTTCTATATATTTTGACATTAATATAGTCAGATGTACCAATTGTTTCATTGTTTCTGCATAAAATTATGATCATGCTTCTCTATAATTGTACATATGGTCAAGATTTGGGAATATAATTCCACTTTATTAACATATCTTCTTGATTATAGCATAAGTGGTAGCATGACAAAGCTATCCCAATCTGATACTAATATGAGATAATTCACCTAGTTTATAGTCAAATTTCACATAACTCAATAACATCACAAATTACTATTAATACATGCAGTAACATACCATTCACACACTAAATATGTATTACCTTCCAGGGATCTTTTCATTTTAAAATATGACAATAAAAGTCTCCTACTGATATCTCTCACATACTGCTTCACATGGCTTCTACAGCTTCAAACGTCATACAGATATAGTCACACCATTCCCTTTGTTATATCCTTTATTTGTTTCTCCTTTTAAAAACCTTTTCCCACTATTATATATGAAATGCTGGGTGCGAAGGAAATTTAACCCTCCTGAAAATCTCCTGGCCTGGCGCGGTCTCGAACCCTGGTCAGTAGGCATGCCAGATTCGCGCTGTACCACTGTACTACCTCAGACATACAATAGAATAGAAACCTTATTTCTCCTTTAAAGAAATTTGCACCGAAAATGACCCGATAAAAGGGGGAATAAGAGTAAAAATAGGTGATAATTGAGAGGGGTGGGGGGGGGGGGGAGTGAGAGGGTTGAACACATGTGGAGGAGTGGTAGGAGAGATGGAGGGGAATTATCTCACTTAATCACATATTGCATTATTTTGAGTGCCAGTGGGGTGTTTTGAAAGTAATTTGTTATGCCTAGCCTCTTAAGAGTCTTCGCCCAGTAAAACCTCCTAAGAGTCTCGGCGCCTTTCCTGGGTTAACTGGGACCGCGATTACAATTTTCGAATAAATGTCCACGAAAGTTAGCACAAATCGGAAGGAGTTAAATGCAGGGAATGGCCCGACGGTATTGAGTGACAAGAGTTGCCACGGCATTGTTGCCGTTATTGTGCCGGAAGGGCCAGGCGTATATGTGGTATCTTTCCCTCCCGCACAGGCTAGACATGACTCTACAGATACTTAGTATAGACGAAATGAATGCCATTGCCGTGGTGCAATAGTGAGAGTGTGTGTTTTGCCTCTTTGGGGCTTAGAGTTATATGGCCAGACTCCGTAAATAAAAAATCGCCAACGAGAGTGAGGGAAGAAAAAATGTCTTGCGGTAGCCAGCCTGGTTTTTCATTTTCGTCCCACGTGGAGATGCTGGCTAGGGACGCGGGAGACACGGCCAGGAGGATTGGATGGTTGGCTGGGGTACAAGGGGTGAGGTGGGGAGGCGAGAGAGAGCGTCGGCGTTAGTATAGAGCTTCCCGGGCCTATATGTTATTTCAAAATTGAACTCTTACAACATCTCTCTCTACCTGATGATGAGGGCGTTCGGAGAGTGGGATTGCTGGAGTCATTGCAACGCATGGTGATCAGTTATTTTAATGGTTAATTTTGCATCCGCAGATATGATTTAAAGTGTTGCAGGGCCCAGACATTCCCTTTTTGTTGCAGCGTAGTTTGTCTTGGAATGCGTAAGGGTGTGACTTGTACACGCTACAATATTTTCCTTATTGTCAGTTATTTGTGCTAGCACCGCTCCAATCCCCATCAAGGACACGCCTGTGTATAGGCGGAAGGGCTGACTATAGTCAGGGAATGCAACAATGGGTGCTGAAGTCCCAGGTACAGGACTAAATCACGGGTTAAAGTACATTTTGAAGGTTTCAGATTGAGGCCGGCTTGGCGGATGCAGGTGAAAGTTGTCTAAGGAGCTGGATGTGTTCGTTCCAAGAGCTAGCAAAAACTATTATGTCATCCAGGTATGCAAGACAGGTCTCCCAGGTAAGGCTTTGGAGGATGGAATCCATTAGTCTAAATATGTCGCGGGGCCGTTAAAAATGCCGAATGGTAAGATGTTACATTCAAAGTGTTTGCCGCTGCTCGTGGAAAATGCGGTCTTCTATTTATGCTCTGGTTGCACTGGGACCTGCCAATAACTGTCCTGCAAGTCGAGAGTTGAGAAGATGCTGGCACCGCGTAGCGAGTCGAGGGAGTCGTCAATTCATGACGTCGTTGAGTTGGCGATAATCAACGCAAGGAGCCATCTTTCTTTATTACTAAAACTACTGGGGAGGACCACGGGCTGGTGAATGGATCGATTAGGCCAGCGTCTAACATTTCTTGAATTTGCTTTTCTTCCTCACAGAGTTGGATTGATTTTTACGACACAAGGGTTGCCTGTTGGGCGGGCCCTCTGTATGAATTGGGTGATCTAATACAGTGGTTTGACCGATATTGTCAGGGGACTGAGAAACAAGTGTCTTGAAATTATATCAATAATGCATGTAGTGCTTGTTTCTGGAATTCTGGCAAGTGTCGTCGAACGTCTATAATTCCCCGATCAGCAAGCCCTTGGGCAACCTTTTGGGGTGGTCCGAGATATTTGCGACCTTCAAAAAATTTAGTGACGGGTAGCAAAGTGGGTGAGGTCAAACAATGGGGGGTGATGTGGGAGGCAGGTGAAAACAAAAGTGGTGCGGTAGAAGATCGGTTGACGGGGACCCAAGCATGGTGATGGGGGACTGGGGGGTAATGGAAATGGCGGCAGTGGTGGTAGCCTGAGCAATCAGGTGTAGGGATTGAGGTTGGTTATCAAAACGTAGGCGTCGGCGCTTGCAATTGATTTGCGTATTAAATATTTGAAGCAAGTCTAGCCCGAGGTATCCGTCGTACGCTGTGTCGTGGGAGTAGATAACAACAAATTTATGGTCTACTATGGGCCCGTCGGGGGAGTGATCGTGACTGGATATGTTTCCCCTTGTATATGCAAAGGAGTGTTCCCGGCGCTAATTAATGTAAGTGGCAACGGTTTGAGTCGCCAAAATTTTGGCGCAGACAGTGATGAAAATGTGTGTGCAGGCATGATCGGCCGGCGCCTGTGTCAACTAGGAGACGGACTGGCAACCCCTTCAGTTTCAACTAACGATAATTGGGTTGTTTGTGCAACATGAGGAAAGGGGCCTGGGGTCGTGTCTCATGTTTGAGGGTGATACTGAGGGGAGTATGGGGGCAGGTGCGGTTTCTTCGTAAAGGCGCTGAGGGCGTGAGTGGGGGATTGTGGTACAAAGTCTGGGTCTGAGAGGCATAGTAAATATTTCTGGGGTATACTGAGGGGGTGGGGAAGATGGGGGGTTATACAGAGAGGAAGTGAGAGGATGTTGAGGAAAGTATAGGGGTGGGGGGTTAAACGGGGAGGAAGTGGGAGGGTGCTGAGGAGGGTCGTATCGATGGGTAGTCTGGGGTTGGTATGTCGGAGTGACAGGGGTAGGTACGGGAGGCTGTGGGGGTGTGCCTGAGGGCGCAAAGTAGGTCGCTAGAGTTATGGAAGAGGGAGAGCAATTTCCTTAACGGGTGTGGTGGTTTTGTGTATAGCGAAGTACTGCCTCACGTTGTTGAGTAAAATTCTAATTAAATTATCAAAGATGACTTTATTGATCTATTCTGTGTCATCTGGGTATGCAATTTGGGCACACTTACGGATTACAGCAAGGTGTCGTCGAAATCCCAATTATATGTGACTGAATGCAATATACTATGAGCGGAGACGCGACCGAGTGAAGGATGGAGGGTTGTGATTATGTAAGTTTTAAGTTCATCCCAGAGAGTCTTGGTGGTAACTTTTCTGGAAATTTCTCGGGTATACTGAGGGGGTGGGGGGGATGGGTGGTTATACAGGGAGGAAGTGAGAGGAAAGTATGGGGGGGGGGGGTAAACAGGGAGGAAGTGGGAGAGTGCTGAGGAGGGTCGTATCGAGGGGTAGTCTGGGGTTGGTATGTCGGAGTGACGGGTAGGTACGGGTGGCTGTGGGGGTGTGACTGAAGGGCGCAAAGTAGGTCGCTAGAGCGACTGGAGAGGGACAGCAATTTCCTTAGCAGGTGTGGTGGCTTCGTGTATAGCGACGTACTGCCTCACGTTGTTGAGTAAAATTCTAATTAAATTATCAAAGATGACTTTATTGATCTATTCTGTGTCATCTTCTGGATATGCAATTTGGGCACACTTACGGAGTTGCAGCAAGGTGTCGTCGAAATCCCAATTATACGTGACTGAATGCAATGTACTATGAATGGGGACGCGACCGAGTGAAGGTTGGAGGGTTGTGATTATGAAAGTTTTAAGTTCATCCCAGGGCATCTTGGTGGTAACTATACCAAACAGTTTGGCGTATGTCTGGAACCAGATATTTGTCAGCAAAAAGGCGGTCCTTTACTTCTTGGGGTACCCCTTGACAATGGTGGGGATGCCCATCTCCAGGTATGTGCTAATGTCCATTGTGTCAGGGCAGAGAGCCGAAATGGGCAAGTTGGACCCTTTTCCCGACATGTTGACTTTACTAGGGTTACGTTATTGTCAAAAAGGCAAAACTTTTAACTTCAACCCTTTTTGAATAGCTCTAACACTACTTCCAGCCTCGCATCCCACTGCGGCCACCAACGAAATGCTGAGTGCGAAGGGAATTTAACCCACCCGAAAATCCCCAGGCCTAGCCCCTGGCCTGGCGCGGTCTTGAACCCTGGTCAGTAGGCATGCCAGATTCGCGTGCTACCACTGTACTTCCTCGGATGTACCTTAGTTCTTCTTGAAAGAACCAGGTGATATTCTTGAGGTAGCTGATCACGTGATGGGTTTATTAGACTCACCACCTACAACTATTTTACGCTATTCCAGACGTCAACTCGGCGAGTGCAAGGCACGCTCCTTTCAACACAGTCCCACTCCTATTCTGTCCAACTCTCCAACCTAAGAATCGGCACATTTTCTCAAGTTTTCTTCTACTCCCCAAGTGAACTCCGGAACACACTCCCTCAATCAATCATTTCTTCACCCTATGACTTAGATTGCTTTAAACATTGTGTGTCCCGGCAGTTTGATCTCAACATCCCTTGAATTTGGCTCTCTATCAATTTGTTGGCTTTTGGAGAGACACTCGTTACAGGCAACCTGCCCTTTGTCTCCATAATGCACAGACAAAAACATGTATATTGACCATGACTTCCCCAGGTAAGCTTGGCATCCAATATAATACCCATAATTGTTATTAGTAAAGCATCTTTCAATTTCATGAGCAATTAATTTTATATATATTGTTTTCTACCATTTTTGTTCCCAGATAAGATAATATACGGTTGTTAGTATTTCCATCATTCATTGATAATATATTTGTGATTAACCACTTACCTACATTGGTTCATGCATTGTTGACGCTATTGAACAGAGTGTTAATATCAGGAACAGATTGAACAATGGTTGCTATATCTGTGAATAAGACTAACTTTGACGTGGCAGAACATTTATAAGGTCATTTACATATATAATGAATTATATAATCCGTAAATTTGATCCCTGTGGCAATCCAGTGGTTTGTCTAGCTTATATGTGTACACATATTTGTATTAGTCATATAACTCTTTACTAAACTAAGAGCCATATCCCTAATTCCATAATAGCTAAATTTTGCGAACAGAGTATTACTATATATTGTGCCGAATACTTTACTTAGAAATAGCCTTACTCTGTAATTAGTATTAATTCATAATCATAAAACCATCATTATGCCATATACTGTAAATCCTCCAGACTGTTATGTATAGGTAACCCCCCCCCCCCTAGTTAGGGTGTCACTAATGAATAAACATTGTTCTCCCTTAATGGGAAGCTATGGTAGCGATGAACAGCCAGTATGTCACATGTAGGCTAACAGGTTTTAAAGCTACAAACCACGTGAATCATGTTCTGATACTCAGAGGGTTAATTTTACACTTAGCGAGAGAGTAATCTCACTATTTATTTATACACAGCACTGAACACAGGTCAACAAATAAAGCTTGACATATTAATGGCTATTGCCATTGCTTCATATATGCCCCCCTTACTTAAAGGCAAATCTTCCCCCTCTCTCTCTATATATATATTTTCTATTTAAACTATTCTCAGTCGGTATTACTTATATTATTTACATCAATCATATTGTATTCACTCTTTGTCCCTCTATCGCTTAGCAATATATTAAAGTTATTAGATCTCTCTCTCTCTCTCTCTCTCTCTCTATATATATATATATATATATATATATTGCTTTAATATGTCGATTATATTCTTGGGTGTGTTATATGCACCTTACTTGGCTAAATATATAAATTTGAATATACTTTTTATTTCTGCATATTAACCTTCCATCCCTATTCGATCTCCAATCTCCACTTTGCCCTCCTTCTCCTGCTCCATCACCATAAGTTGTATTCTTTATAGAATCTGAATTCTCGGCGTGCCTCTTAAAAACCCATGATCCCTTTCTCATGACCCCACGAATCCTATTTAGAGTACGACAACATACCAAACCATCTTTTAATTTCAAATGCTTTTTTCAACTGTACTTCGAGTAAAATGTTTATGATAAGTTGAAATAGGGCTATCATATATATATATATATATATATATATATATATATATATATATATATATATAATATAAAAAAGTTATTTAACATTATTTAAACAAAATATATAATTGCCAAACCGTACGGAGCTAATGAACCTATAAGTATGATGATCCTAAATTGGTTAAGTATATTAAGGTGCCCTTTTATGGTAATATTAGATTCGGATTTTGGAAAATTGCACAACATTTATTGACAAATTCATTCTCAGCAGTTAACTTTAATATTGTCACATATTACTTCAAAATTGGTTCATATTTTAATTTCAAATACTGTGCGCTAGACCCTCTATATTCGAACATCGTTTACAAATGTTCTTGTCCTAGCTGTAATGTTGGCTATTTTGGATGTACTAGCCGTTCATTCAAGATAAGGTGTTTTAAATATATTTTGCGAAAGTTACAGGTCAGGTAGATTTCCACAAACGATATCATTTTCAGCTGCCCGTAATCACTCCCTTGAAATTGACCATTGTTTTTTCTAATAGAGATTTCCAAATAGTAGCTACATTTAGTTATCATACATTGGTGAACATTTTCTCATCAAGAAGATTAATCCAAACCTTAAGGTTTCGAAGAACTCTTAAATTTATTGTTTTTCAAATAAACTGATTCAGTTTCTTGTAAAGTGTTGTTCCCTTCACAGCTCTACAGTAGCTTGAGTTATGACAATGTCTTAACTCCCACACCCAGTTTTATGAGCTGTCTGGTATTTTATATTCCCTGTACTTACGTAAGTTTATGTGTATTATTTGATTAATAATTTTCAAATTCTTTAGATGGGTGTAGCCTGTTCATAGTATACAGTAAACTAACGTAAATTACGAAATAGCAATATTTGTTGTTTAGTTTAATTTGCATTTAATACTTTTCAGTTTCTACTTCTAACTGCGATTTTACAGTAATTTTGTATATATATATATATATATATATATATATATATATATATATATATGTGAGGTACACGGAAGGGGGCTCCAGTCTTGAAGCTATTCTTGACTTTGTTTGCTGGCTAAATAATCCAGAAGGGTTGATAGCCTCTGAAAGTCTTATTTCTACTAACTAATTACTTACAGTATATACCAAGGGACTGGAGTTCTCAAAAAGGGCTCCAGTCCTGACAATATTCTTGACTTACAGTGTGCTGGCTTAATAATCCTATAGGGTTGATAGCCTCTACTGTATATATATATATATATATATATATATATATATATATATATATACATATATATATATTTTGAGAATATATCACAAATACACGTGAGCCACTAAATGTTTCTAGTCTCTAGTCTCTAGTCCCTTGATATATATATATATCAAGGGACTAGAGTTCTCGAAAAGGGGCTCCAGTCCTGACGTTATTTTTTACTTTAATCCGGGAAAGGCGCCGGGACTCCTAAAAGGTTAGGCATAAAAAAATGTGTTTCAAAACACCCCAATGTTACTCAAAACAAAGCAATATGTGATCAAGTGAGATAATTCCCCTCCATACCTTCTATCACTCCTCCACATATGTCTAAACCCCCTCCCCCCTCAATTATCACCTATTTTTCCTCTTATTCCCCCTTTTATCGGGTGATTTTGGGCGCGAATCTCCCGCCTGCGGTCTCAGGGGAGGTAGTTAGAGATCCTACCAACAGAGTGACTTCACTTGCAAGACATGAGTATCAATCGGGAAGTGAGAGAGAGAGGGTATACGTCACGCCGGCTCTCCCCTGCTGATACAATCGGTCGGCAATAATACGTCTTTTTCACCCCCAAATACTATTCCCACTCGATTTATTGCTATTACATGTTCATATCTTCATATTAAACGTAAAATAGATGCATATGAATAAGTAATAGTGATATTTATGGTAAACTGACGATTTTCATCGAGAATGAACCAAAATTCCTTCGCCTGGCGGGACGTTTCAAATACCATAGCTTAGCCATTTAAAGGTTAAGTGTGCTGGCTTAACACCTTACGAGCGGCCTATGCAGTTTATTTATGTGTACCGCCCAGCGGGGTGTTTTTAGCCAAAATAGGGCTGTTTACGTGATCATTTTCATGCCTAAATAAGACCCAGAACGTAAAACAAGTATCTATCCCTGAAAGGGCATAAACAGAGCTTTCGAATGACACCATTACGATCCTTGTATGATGGATAGTTTTCTTGCAATAACCGTGCAACGCGAGTGCAAAAAGCAGGTAATTCGGTACTTTCGGTACATAATTGAGTATGTAGCGAGTGAGAGAGGGAGGAGGGAGCTGAGATTTGTGTCAGTAGGTTCGCCGCGGTGGTCTGGAGCAGTCATACGCTCGCTAGTCTCCTGCCACCACTTGTCTCTCTCTCTCAGCCACATTACGTGCTGAAATTGCCACTCGAGTTATGTCGAGCGCCGCCACATAGTCCAGCTTTATTAAATACGACTTATGTGGTGAGCCGCTAATAAAGGGTTAATAATCCAATAGGGTTGATAGCCTCTGATCCTATTTTAACATTAACTATATATATATACCAGCCAAACAAGAGTGTCATATACAGTATATATTACAAAATAGCAATATATTATGTTAAATATAATTTGCATTCAATACTTTTCAGTTTCTACTTCTAACTGCGAGTTTTCAGTAATTGTGTATATATTTTTAATCTGCACACACATACTCACACACATACTGTATACTGTATATTTATATATATATATATATACTCAGGCCCAATCCCCTATTTTTTTTGGGGGGGGGGGGGGAAAGTGGGGGCCCACTCAAGACAGAGCCCGAAAAGGGACAACATAACAGAAACCAATGAACACACAAAAACAAAATACAAATTCACGCACATCTAGGTCATCCAGGAGAAGACCCAGAGACCAGGGTCCCCAAGGTCGCTCCAGCACTCTACCGGCCTCCGACCACCCGTTCGAGGTTCCGATCTTAGCAGGCAGACATGCATCGAAGTCCTACTACCACAGCCCCGCCCACCACACTTTCAGGCACACCCTTCATATAAACCGTCTCCCCATGCCAGGCGCCTGATGGACTATTATCTAGTCCAACGTGCGCCCGATCCCTTCCCCCAAATGACCACATGTTCATTCATCTATTCACAAGCATTCTCCATTCATTCCTGTTTATTACCTCTTCCCTTGCCTGATCTATAGTCATTCCTCTATCATCCAAAGCTTGTCTTACACAGTATCTCCTTCTCAATGGGGGTCTTCCTTCCCTTCTATCTCCCCTTGTATCTGACGCACATATTCTCTTTTAAGCCTTTCATCTTCCATTCATTCAACATGACCATACCAGTTCAGCACCCTTCTGTCCACTCTGGCCGACAAATGTTCCTGCTGCCCCTCTCTCCTACGTATCTCTTCATTCCTCAATCTGTCTCTAAGAGTAACTCTACACATACTCCTCAAGCAGCTCATCTCCATCACAGCCAGCTTTCGTCTCTCCTTTTCCTTCAGAGCCCATGTCTCAGCCCCATACATTACTGTTGGCACAACAATTACTTGATGCATTGCACTTTTTACTTTCATTCCGAGATTTCTAGTCTTCCACATACTTCCCATTGCTCCGAAAACCTTCCTTCCTTCACACACTCTCTGTTTTACCTCCATTCCTGCTTATCGTTCCTCCTAGATATTTAAAACAATCTACTTGTTCCAATATTTCCCCATCCAGCCTCACATCTAGATCCACCCTACGATCACCCCTATTACACACCATTACTTTACTTTTATTGACGTTCACCTTCAGTTTCCTCCTCCCACAAACCTCACCTAATTCTTTGACTACCCGCTGCAGTTTCTCCTCAGAATGCGCCACCAATGCTGTGTCATCATCGAACAGCAACTGATTCAACTCCCAATCTCTACCATTCTTTCCTACTAAACCCAATCCTCTTCCCATATCTCTAATTTTCACCTCCCTCACCACACCATCCATAAATATATTAATCAGCCATGGTGACATTACACAACCCTGTTGCAAACATACATTTACCTCAAACCATTCATTCAACTCACCGTTTCCTACTCTAACACACGCTCTGCTCCCTTCATTAAAACTCTTAACTGTTTTTAACAAATTTCCTCCAATTTCATAAATCCTTAACACCTTCCACATTGCTTCACGATCCACACGATCATACGCTTTTTTCCAATTCCATAGAAGCCCAAAATATCTCCTTATGATTCTCTAAATACTTCTCGCATAACTGTCTTAATGCAAAAATCTGATCCACACACCCTCTTCCCCTCCTAAAACAACACTGTTCTTCTCCTATTGCAACTTCCGTACACTTTATTGTCCTCTCTATCAACACCCTGCCATACAGCTTTCCAACCACTGGTAATAAACTAATACCTCTATAACTTTGAACACTCCTGCCGATCTCCCTTCCCCTTGTACAATGGCACAATACATGCACACCTCCAGTCTATTGTTACCATTGACACAACAAAGCACACATTGAAGAGTCTTTCCAACCAATCTATTATGACATTTCCACCCTTCTGTATACACTCCACAGCAATACCATCCAAACATTCGGCTTTTCCCACTCCTATTTGTTTCACTGTTTATTTCACCTCATTTTCCTCAATCCTTTCATTCATTCCCTGCCATCTGGGTGGCCTGGGTAACCTATATCCATCAACCACTGCTTCAATCAATGATCCGCTTCCATGTCATGCATTTAGCAAAGATTAAAAATACTCAGCATATATTTTCCTTACTTCAACTCCTTCCACTAGTAATTCTCCATTTGCATCTTTCACTGACTCTTCCCTCTGTTGTCCTCCTTTCCTTACTTTATTTAGCTCCTTCCAGAACATCTTCTTTCGTTCTTCAAAATTCTCACTCAACCTTTGACCCCACCTTTCGTTTGCATCTTTTTTCGCTTCTCTAATTTTCCGTTTCGCCTCTCTCCTTTTCTCCTTGTACCTCTCCCATACCTCAACACTACCATCCTGTAAAACACTCTGAAAACACTGTCTCTTCTCCTCAACTGCCTTTCTCACTGTATCATTCCACCACTCGCTTTCCTTCCTGATACCTCTGCCTCATACTTTCCTTTTACCGCATACTACCTCTGCACTTACTTTCACTCCTTCCTTAACACACAAAGAGCGGGTGGTAGGGTATTTTACACTGTGCCACCCAGTGGGGGGTTTTTACCCTAAATAGGGTTGTTTCCGTGCTCATTTTAATGAATAAACAAGACCCAGAGTGTAAAACAAGTATCTATCCCTGAAAGGGCGTAGACCGAGCTTTCCAATGACACCCGAACCATCCTTGTACGACCACTGGTTCTCTTGCAACGATCGTGCAACACGAGTGCAAAAAAACTAAAATAAGGTAATTTCCGTACATAATTCCCTGTGAAGCGAGTGAGAGAGAAGGAACGAAGATGGTATACAGTTCAGTACGTCCACAGTGGTCGTGGGGAGCGGTCATAAGGTTACTACACTCGTCCCACCGCTCAGCTCTCTCTCTCAGCAACATTACGTGCTGAAAATGGCACTCGACATATGTGGTGCACCGCCACATAGTCCACATTTATTTAACTCGACAGATGTCGTGCGCCATTGGTTAAGGGTTAAACTGTTGCCATTCAACCTCTACTTCTCTCTCTTCCATCTCTCTCACTTCCATCCACTTTTCATTTAACCTTTCCTTGTACTCCCTCTCTTTTGCACTCTTCTCTAACTCACTAACTTTTATTACCTCTCTTACTTCACATTTGTCTCTCATTCTCCTGTAACTCCTAACTCTTAGCTTTCCCTCCACCAGGTAATGATCCGACGTACCCTCCGCCTCACCTCTCATCACATTCACATCCAGCAGTCTACACAATCTTTCCCTTGTCACCAGCACATAATCCATCAAAGCCCTCTCTACAATCTCTCCCCTCACAAGTCTATGCCATGTGTACTTGTGTATACGCCTTTTTTTGAAGAACGTTTTTCCTACACTAAATCTGCACTCTCCACATACATTTTTCAGTCTTTCTCCACTCTTATTTACAACATCCTTATTAAAAACAGTATTTGTTAGTGACCTGATGAAGCTATCTGCGAAACGTTGTCAATAAAGTGCTCTTCCTTATTGAATACTCCTTGATATCTGCGCGCCTGGCTTGTCTGCAGTGCTACCATAGTTAGGGAAAGTCCGCATAATGTAAAGAGGAAACGTCTTTATGAGTGAATTAATGTTGGTAAAAACACTTGTAAATTAATTAAAATAAAATAGATATATAAAAGCAAGAGGAAATTTTCAGGTATAGGCCTATCTATCGCCGGACACCTTACTCCCCTTACGAGGGTGGCCATACACAGAATACCCCCAAGCGGACCTATTCCCTGTGAGAGGGACAACCCGAGCTAGTTTAGTGGAGGACTTACAGGATTGACCACTCAATTTAGGATCCGTCCGACTCCGAGGCCCTCTGTGTATCTTGTTAGCATTATTTTTCTACAGTGGTGTTCGGCTAATCCATCCACTAACCTGCCTTACCCTTAAGTAAGCAGTACGGATTTGTATCAGGTTTACTCCCCTAGACAGGTTGCCAACCAAGGCTGACGAATCCCATCCACCCGGATTTGTATAAGGTTGTCTCCCCTAGATGAGTTGCCGACCAAGGCTAACGAGTCCCATCCACCCAGGTATAGGCCTACATATACAATATATTAAAAACTTATATAGGATGTAAGCTGTATAACTCCAAGCTACACAAACACAGTTAAATTGTAGTTTTGAATATATATTATTAGTTTCATGTTATGTAGATGTTAATTTATAAAGTTGCACTTGTTACGACCTGCACTACGAAATAAACAAGGACACTTAATAATGGACTAGAAGATAGGCTATATCTGCAACAAAGGTACGCTAATTCCAAACCCTCGAACTATTACGCCGGTGAACAAAACACTTAAACCCTCCAGAGTTAATCTACTGGATAACAGGGTATCAATTAACTGGGTTTTAGTGCACTTCTACAAAGGCTTTCCGGTGACGGCAAAGCCTACTCACAACAGGAGTACTTTACGTTCATAAAATGCTCTTAAGTAAAAACAATGCTTGAATAAACTATAACAAGATTTAATAAAGGAGTATATGCTTACGTTAACTTTAGTGTGAGTCTGAACTCAACACTAAACTCTTCAATGCTCTATGAAAACACTGGAAGTCTAGTCCTACAGCAATCAGATAAAGAATCTTCTGAAAACGTCTGATGCTCTAAGATGCTCGTCAATATAGAACAGAAATAATGCAGGGGCAGGACACCAAAGCGTGTATCTTAAATACACCAATAAGTAGGATACATATATATAAAACAAGGGAGTGCAACAACTCTGTGACAGCACTAATAATAGCCGCTCAAAACAGTACTACTTTATCCAAGGTAACAGCCAAACTGGGTTGTGCACTATGCATCAACCGAGGCTAAAATAAGGCGTGAATAATTCCTAAAGCATACACAATTAAAGTTAATAAACACAATGCTGTCTTTCTCACTAATAAAGTCTAGCAGTGGCATAAAAGGTACCAGGAAACTAGTCAGAGCGCAAACATGCTCGGAGCCTACTGTCTCCCCTTGAACAGATTTCCCTTATGTTACGTTAAGTGACTTGGAGGCTCTTATGGTAAGTCCAGATCTCAAGTATCTGGTCTTACCCTGGCGCTCCACCAAGGTCAACAAAATGAGGTAGCAAGCATATAAGTGAGAGTAGGCAAAAGCCCTTCACTTGTATACTGCTACACTCGCAAAGGAAAAATATGCACAAGGGTTACAGGCTACCTAGTTAGTCGAAGTCGTACAGGCTCTGACTTGCCACACACATAACTCAGACAACGACCAAAGATACCCTCCACTGTCTAGCATTAAATAGTAGGAAAGAACAGCTCAATAACTAGAAGCACCCCAATACTATGCTACCATGTGACTATGACTCTAATAATCCCTAAAGCTAGTGCAAAACATATATGTGAGAACTGGTGCTGGTAATACGACTGGCCGACTATGGAAGTCGTATGCAGAACCAGAAGGGATAAGTAATTGAATAAAGAGAAGAAGTATTGGAAAAGAAGAAGTTCAGAGAGAGAAACAGTAGTACAGGGGGTTAGATTGGGGACAGATTGCAAAGGACATGTAGGACCAAGCAAGCTATGCCAAGCTCTGCAGGAGACACGCGGGCAGGAGCCCCCCAGCACTAACAAAGACAGCGGCACCCAATCACAGACGACTACGTCATGAGGAGCAGGCGTCATATGACGCGCCAGGCCCGCCGGCCAATCACAAGCGGGGGAAACTCCGCCCGAGCAAGGAAGGCACACGTACATACACACGCACATAATACCACCACGCTGCTCGCTCTCTTTCTCCTTACAACTTCACACAACATATCTTATACTCTATCAATGATATAAAATACTTCCAAGTGTCACAGGCAAGAATAAAGACCACCACTGATCTGTCTGTGACAACATGAACACTATGAAAGAAAGAACATCGTTCAACGAATATTGTAGCCCATTTCACTGCCCTGGCGAGCGCTAGCGAGTTACGAGTACATTCTGGCAAGCTGGCCAGCGTAACACACTATAACAGGAAATTTCACGAAATACGTTCTTAGGTTATATTTATGACATCTAGGGATATTTTGTCCCAGCATGTTTGACGTTGGCAACTCCCGTCCGTCTCCCGAGTCTCACAACAACAATGGCGGGGGTAGAAGAGACTTGACTGTGAACCTCCTCATGATTATGACAATTTCACGATGATCTGGCCTTAACAGTAGCCTCTACTTATGTCTATTTAACTCTGTCATGTTTACGTTCAATTCATTATTAACCCTCGTCTAGCGGGGGGGTTTTGGGCTATTTTGGGCATATGCAGGCCCTCCTGAATGATCAATCAAGTATCTGCATGAAAGGAAATATATGCAGCAAAATACTAGGCGCTACAAGCTTCAAAATGAGACCAGAACGAGGTACGTAGCACTCGTCGTTTTCATGCAGTGCTACCACTAACATGGGAGTTTAGCGTATAACGGCATATTTTTTCCAGCTACGCTCACTACTGGCTACACTGCCGGCCTCTCGAGAACAGAGGGAACGTGAGTCAGTGGGCGGCGGTAAGCCCTGGGTGTCGGCCGTGTGGCCTGCTGCGCTCCCGGCCATTTGCACTCGATTTTAACCCTATAAAAGCCTTAATAATGCTCCTAACTTGCTGCTTTTTAGATACAGACTTAAGTCGGGCCCCGTTCTTTAAGTGTTAATATAGTTATTAGTTCAAGGTAGGGATTATTACAAATTAATGGGTACCCTCCCATTTTCTTTTGTGATCGTGTTGCCATCTCTCGAACGTGCGGATCACTATTTTCAGATTTGTGACTTCTCACTTTCTCCTTTATCCTACTTTACTCTATGGCCCATATAAAAAAGGGTGAAACTCCCTTGGAATGATGCTGCAGAATAATTTCTTATTGAGTCATACCGAAACTTTCATGGAACCCTCCCAATGTCTTATTAGACGAGAATTTCAACTGGGAAGGTCTCGATTAAGTTAGAGTTGAAATTTTTTAATGAAGTAAGATTATTTTTCCTTTCGTATTATTTCATCGTCCTGCTTTACTTTGTAGAGTGGTATTATTTTAAAATTATATTTGGTTGTAATGTTATTGCTTATATTAATATATATTACCATTATTATTATTACCACTATCACAAATAGATACATGTTTTTCGCGAAAAGGCCTTCCTTTTTATTTATATGAATTATGTAGATTAGTTCTTGACCTTAAGTTGGAAGTTTCTCCGATATATAATTTATTACACCCTTCACATTTTATTACATATACGCAGTTTCTAGTATTACAGTTCATGTTTGCATTTACTCTGAACGTGTAGTCATTAAATTTAAATGTGTCGCCTTCAATTGTGTGAGCATATTTTTTAGATTTGGTGGATGTCTTTTTTTTTATTTTATAAGTTTGCTGTTTTTATAAATAGCTTTTGTTTGTGGGCATTTTTGGAGAAACTCAAAGGTGTGTTATATTGTCTCTGATTGGTCCTCATAGTTAGGATTGTATGTGAAAATATAACATATATCTTTAATTTCGTTATTCTCAGTTTGTTGTTGACGTCTGAGCTCACTAATTGGAATCTTTAAAGCCTTTTCAATGCCATTTTTTATCAATTCTACGAAGCAGAGTGGTATCGCCCACACACATCCCGCCCATATACTGTGCACCATCAGTCAGCTTGTCTGTCGTCGTCCGTCGTCCGTCATCGTCGTCCGTCCGGAAAATGCTCCTAGGCCGTTCGATGGATTTTCACAGGTATATTCATTTGGTCAATGTGAAGGTCACTCAAAAAGAAATGTTCAATTTAACTTAAAGGTTAATGTCATAGGTCAAGGTTAAAAATAAGGTCAATATTTCATGTGTCTTAGTTTTTACTAAATTTTTGTAATTTTCACTATACAAGTTACCGGTAACTTCGATATCTTATTGACCAAATTTTAGATAAATATTCTAAAAGGTAGGGTCAAAGGTCAAGGTCAAATATCAAAATATTTTGTTTACTAGTATTTCTTATATGAACTGCTAGATTCTCACTAGACTTACCATGTATATTCAGAATACTTAGGACAAGCTCATACAAGAAACTATACAATTCCATATGCAAGGTCAAGTTCACAGGTCAAGGTCAAATAAAAGGTCAATATGCTAATTTCATTACTTTTCATGCAAACTTCACAAAATTTGGCGATATAGTTGCACTTTAAATGAATAGGGATAAAATATATTTTGAGACATCATTAAGGTCAAGGTCAAGGTCAACTATTCTATAAATATATATGAAACTAACTGATGGGTTTTAATGAATTTAGTCATGCTTATTTGATTTTCCTGGGCAATGTCAATGACATTTTTGTTTTACTCTTACATAAAGGTCAAGGTGCAAGGTCAACTTATACTATTTATTTTTAATTTTCATTAAAATGTCTTCATTTTCACTATACAAGTTACTGGTAACATTGATATCGTATTGCACAAATTTGATATAAATATGCTAAAGGGTAAGGTCAAAGTTCAAGGTCAAAGGTCAAAATATGATTTTTACTAGTATTTCTTATACTAACTATTAGATTCTCACTAGGTTTACCATGTTTATTCGGAATACCTAGGGCAAGGTCATACAATAAACTATTCAATTCCATATGAAAGGTCAAGGTCATAGGTCAAGGTCAAATAAAAGGTCAATATGCTATTTTCTTTACTTTTCATGCAAACTTCACAACATTTGATGAGATAGTTGCACTGTAAGTGAAAAGAAAATAATAAATCTTGAGACATATAATGGTCAAGATAAAGGTGAAAGGTCAAGGTCAACTATTCTATTAATATACAGTATATGAAACTAACTGATGCGTTTTAATGAAATTATGCATGTTTATTTGATTTTCATGGGCAGTGTCAATGCAAAAAATTGTACTCTTACATAAAGGTCAAGGTCACAGGTCAAGGTCAAAGGTCAACTTCTATTATTTATTAAAACAAAATACACAAAATTTAGAAAACTGGCTGTGTTATGGCTTATTACATAAATATCATATATATCAAATTTCACATAAATATTGTAATAGTTAAGGTCAGAGGCCAAGGGCAAAACAAGAGTATTTGTCATTTTCCCTAAACTCCTCCTTGACTGTTTAATGTATTGTCATCAAATTATACAGGCAAATTCAGTTGGTCAATGCGACGACCACCCAAATATATGTATTTTATTCGTAGTCAAAGGTCAAGGTCACAGTATATGATCACTATTTGTAATCAATAAGTTTTTATACGAATTACACCATATTCATAATGCTAGTTAATACGAACATTGTTGTTAAGCTAACTAAATCCTTGATAAGAAATTCTAAGGTCGAAGGTCAAGGTCAAAGGTGAAGGTTAAAGGTCGAAATATGATGTTTACTATTATTTCTTTTATAATGTAAGATTCCCATTAGGCATATCATGCATATTCGGAATGCCTAGAACATGGTCATACAGGAATAAACATAATTCCATTTGATAGGTCAAGGTCACAAGTCAACATCAAATATAAGGTCAATATGCTAATTTCTTTACTATTCATGTAAACTTCACATTTGTTGAGACAGTTGTGCTCTAAGGGAAAATTAAAATGTTAAATATTCAGACATCATGGAGGTCACGATGAAGGTCAAAGGTCAAGGTCAACTATTCCTTTAATACCTCTGAAACTAACTGATGATCTTTAATGACATTTGATACACATATTTGATTTTCTAGGGTTACATCATAGTAAACAAAAATATAATTGTACATAAAGATCAAGGTCACAGGCCAAGGTCATAAGTTAACCGTCATCATAAACAAATACTCAATTTTTGATAAGCTAACGACTGTTAGTTTCATTTTACTTAAATAACATATATTTCAATCATATACATATATTTCAATCACTGCTGGATCGCTACCGCTCGCCAGGAAAATATTGACACCTGGATGGGGGTAAAGGTCAAAGAACAAAAGAGTGTTAATAATTTTCTTTAAACTCTTCCTAGACTGTTTAACCCTTTGTGTACCGGTTATTGTATTCTAGCTATAATAAGTCGATTTTTGGACTTTGTGAAGGATCTGTGGTAATAAAAAGGGTTAAGATAGTTGAAAGCCTGCTAATTTTATGGAGGCCCTTCATAAACTAAATAAAATAGTCTTAATATCCAGTATGAAATGAAACCGACAGAATTGTACTGAACGGGTTACGTATCGTCACCAAATGTTGCTGTCAAATTCGGTTGGTCAATGCAACGATTGTCCAAATTTTGGGTTTTTGTTATTCAAAGATCAAGGTGAATGGTGAAGGTCACAGATTATGGTCACTATTTCTTTCTTATATATATTTTAAATTTGAATTACACTATATTCAAAATGCTACAAAATAGTGTTATGCTGACCTTATTATAGATAAATATTCCAATAGTTAAGATTCAATGTTATCATAAATGTAATTATATATATATATATATATATATATATATATATATATATATACTCCCAGGCGGACATGAACCACTAACAGTCAGGACGAGTGTCCATGCTTTAATCCACTGCACACAAGTATCCTCTATCACGCTGTGGTATAGTGGATTAAAGTATGGGCACTTGTTCTAACTGACGGTGGTTCAAGTCCGGCTGTGAGTATAAAAAATATTTACTAGCTTATGTATATTTGCGATATATATAATATATATACCGGTATATATATATTTTATTTTGTTTCTATATTCCAACTACTAGGCATAGGCTGATAGCCTTGACACTCTACCGGTGAACACGGTGAGGCCCGTGAGGTCTTGTTCCAGCCTAGGAAGTGAGACATGCGAAGCACCTATTTACGGCTCGAACCCAACTCCATATCTGAAGCTGCTTTGCCTCTGCGCTTCACAGTCTCATTCCCCAGGCTCGGACCCTCACTCTCAGAACGCCACTTATTGAGCAATGAACTCACTAGGCATTGCCCCCCTGTAGCATATTTTGAATATGGGAATATTCATACAGTACAGGGAACAATGAGGGTATCTTGTTTTGGCATTTCGGTGTGCTGTGGTAATGCACTGAAACTAGGTACAGCACAAATTCCATCCCAATAATATCTTCCCATTGACATATTGAGATTCGAACCCGGGTCCATTGGATTACCAGTCCAGTGGCAAGACCACTCTTCCACACCTGTATATAAACCGATTTTACCTAAGAGATTCAATAATACTTGCAGAATTATAGGTCGCAGAGATGCGTATGCATTTTTATTTTATTTGTTTATTTTGGTTATGCGAAAACCACACACCTAGTTTATTAAAACATCTGGGTAATAAAATTCTTTTAGAAAACCAGAAAGTTATGATAAGCGCCTATTTCTCCATTCCGACTTGGAAACCAATGTGCAGATCCTTCTGGCCAGGTTATAAGGACTATTGGATTTAATATGCCAGGGGTGATTGGCATGAAAAGCTAAATATTGGTGGTCAGTTGGTTTGTAAAATATGTCTATGTGCACTGTGTTATTATCTTTGATAATCTTTAAGTCTAAGAAAGTTACTTCTTTGCCAAATTGGTCGCGCTTAAATTTTAGGCGATCGTCTAATTTTTGCATTGCCTCTTCCATTAGGGATATGTTTCCTCTTTCCCTAATACAACCTATCCTGTAATAGCGCAAAGCTGCAACAACATGTTGATTGGCAAAACATATTGGAAGTGTGGTGCTCCAGTCAGTCCTGTACGGCTCAAGTATAATAGGATTTACAAAAACAAAAATAAATAAGTTACATAATATTGAAAATAAGGTATTTAGACATATATTGGGGGCACCGAGATAAGCACAAAGAGTGACCTTGAGAGGAAAGATATGAGTACTTACAATGGAAGCAAGAATTATGGAAGGAAGTATCAAATATTTCAAGTACTTAAGAGGAGAAGACAGTAATGATTTACTTAGGAGAATCACAGAAGAAAAATTAAACAACGAAACAGATCCTTGGACAGTCGATATTAAAAAAGTATATAAGAACTTTAAACTTAGGAGAAACAGATTTAGCATGTATATTGAATTAAGACATTAGGAAGAAAGTTAAAGCTTGGGATACAAGGACATGGCGGGAGGAGCTAGGGGAGAAAAGCAGTTTAGAAATATATAGGGCCTTTAAATCAGAAATAAAGGAAGAAGAAGAATTTGACGATAATACAGAAGCTTCAGTTATACTTTATAGGTGTAGAACAAATACACTAATTTAAACTTAAGAGACAGGAACAGGCATGTAGGAGGAGATACACGATGCCTACTCTGTAATGCTGAGGTAGACAATATCAACACTTTATTTGATGGTGCCCTATATACTGTATATATAGAGGAGTACAAAGGAGTAC
Organism: Paralithodes platypus; assembly: GCA_032716605.1. Classification (NCBI taxonomy): domain Eukaryota; kingdom Metazoa; phylum Arthropoda; class Malacostraca; order Decapoda; family Lithodidae; genus Paralithodes; species Paralithodes platypus. Next base: position 19,885,809 of record CM064549.1, read on the forward strand.
AAAGGAGAGAGTAAAGTAGCCCGCGCTACAACACTATACGTCGAGGAGGAAAATAAAGTTATTGGAATTCTACTGTTTAAAGAAGAAAACCAGGAGAAAGTGAAGAGGATGTTATATGGGATTTGGAGAGGAAGAGCCAAGAAAATGAAGGAGCTGGAGTAAGAAAAAATATATAATAATGCAACATATAAAAACATAATATAAATATATAACAGAGCACGTCACAAGATACTTACAAGAACCTCTCGGGGAAGTGCAGTTGTTAAGGCAAAACTTCCCGAATTACATCTGATATTTCCAGTTCCCATATGCACAGAATATCATCAAGATATATAAAGTAGTTATTTTTATGTTTGCTGTAATATTCGGAGAGAGATTAGTTGCAAAAGTTGTCATATAGTTTTACTACCAAGAACCCTAAAACTAGTGTAGTATAAGCAGGTGCAAATGTTGTTCCCATTGCCGCCTAGACTTTGTTTTTAATTTGTGGAGTTGGATTGGACGGTGTTATTTTCCAGGATAAGTTTGCATCCTGCGATTAGAAATTCAGATTTGAAACGTTCATCTAAATATGTGGGTTATTTTGTTAGCCAATTATATAAGGCTTGGAAGCCCAGGTCATGTGTTATATTACTATAAAGGCTAACTACATCAACAGTTATGAAGACTTCCGAGTTGGTAAGTGAGGTCGGAAGTTTATTTAGCAAATCACTGGAGTCCCTTATATAGGAATATATTAGTTTTACGAATGGTTGTAATACAATGTCTAGGATATGGCTTAGACGGTGGGTAGGACATGCTGGACCTGCTACTATGGGTTTTAACACTATATCTGATGGATTTTGTATGGAGACAATGTAGTTGTTTTGTTTTATAATTTCATGTTTATTTTTTTTCAGACTTGTGTATTTTTGGCAGTCCATATAATGTGCTTGTCTTGTAATCAAAATTGTGTAATATAGGCTTGATATTTCTGTTTTAGTTAATTGATTTTTGTATTGCCAGGTTAATTTCTTAATTTTAGTTGAAATAGTTAAGTCGTTGTTTGTTGGAAGCTTAGTGTAGGTGTTACTGTCATTAAGTAGTTCCATACTTTTAAGGTTGTACAAATCTATATTTAGAAGAACAATACTTGATCCATTATCGGCCTCTTTTATAACAATTTCATTATTATTTTGTAAGGTGTGGATAGCCTTTCTTTCATTCTGAGAGGTATTTACATTATATTTTTGTTTCACCGAAGTTGTCTGACTTTGTATGGCTATATATGAAATAAGAACAATTTAAAACTTCATTCCGAACAAATCCCAACCTCCTAATTCATAGGACTCAAATTTACGAAAACAGCTTAATAAGTACCATAATGAATCTCCGCGAGTTATTGACCAAATAAAACAAGGTTCCAAAACCATCTCTAAACCCATTTGAACCAAAATAATGCCACCTCAGGACACTAGAGGGCAGCAGTAACACTAATGTCTTATCACAGGGATCACTGCCACCAACCTCAGTCTTGCATTTTATGCCACTGATGATTCACTGAAGTGGAGAAATGCATTTGACAATCTTTTAATTGTGGCTACATATTTTAATTGAAATATTGTTTGTTATTAGAATACTCAGATCCCCCATTATTTCCCATAGAACTGGAGTCTATGCAAACCGCTCCAGTCATGGTATTTTTATCTTTGCATGACCTTTGACAACCACTGTGGTGGACACAATATTGTCACTTTTATATTGCTTTCTTATTGCATTTTAAACTGAACCTTGAGTATATCCATGCTTTTTTTTTTTTGTCCTGTTTTTTATTGTGTATATATATATATATATATATATATATATATATATATATATACTGTATATATATATATATATATACGGTACTGCAGTTAACACAGGTCAATAAAAATAGTAGCATGTCGTAGCCCCATGCAGTTAACACAGGTCCATACAAGTAGTGGCATGTCGTAGCCCCATTCTAACATGGTTAAAGAAAGTATCATGTAATACTTAATTGTCCTGTTTAATTATAATTATTAGTTCAGGGAAATCAGATGGATCACACTCCTTCAGCTGAACATGGGAAACCCCTGTGGCACAAATTCACAAGTTACACTTATCTGTGGATAAAGAACAGAATATTTGTAAGATGCGACGAGAGGAGAATGAGCCAACACCTCATCAGCCGCCACTTCAACCCCGCCATCTCGTATTGCGACAATACAAGAAGGCAATAGCTGCAATACCAGTGGGCAGCAACATGGCGGCAAATGGCGTAAAAAACAAGATGGCAGACCACCACACCAGGTAGCGAGCGTATCCAGATACGTAGCGGAAGGACGCTTGAGAGAAAATGCACCGGACAGGGGAAACCATTTTAATCTGCCCAAACAAAAGCCTGCTGATTCACCAGAAAACACTGTTTCCCTCACCACGACTGTAACTTGAGCCCAAGATACACCAAAGTCCGCCCACACATCCGACCCAAGGATGTGCACCTAGAGAAATAACAAGAAACAGAGTATCTCACCTCGCTCCCCACATAAAAAGCATAAGTATGATATCCACATCGGCGCAGCTGCCCCAAAACCCTCCACCCTTCAAGGCCCCCATAGACGAGTTACACTGCAAATCTCTCAACCCCGTTGCAGTTACGACCAAGCCTCCACAGCGTGAATAAAAAAAAAAATACCCAGAAGTTGGTCATAGACCAAATAATCATAATCAAGGGAGTCAAAATAACCTATGAGACTTTGGGAAAATGCAACCCACTTCTACCTCGAATATTTGCCAATTCTCACTGCTCTCAGACACCAACCCTATTCCGCCGCCTGCACGACTACTTAACCTATCTAAAATACAAATTACAACACATGCACCTTGCTCTATCTGCATCCTAACGAAAAAACAAGATGCCTACCGTGCTCTTGATGCCCGGGATGCCTGTGCACAGGACACCGCAGAAGAACAAGTCACTACTCACGCTGACCAACCCATCAGCAAGCATTCAGCCTGCTGGCTTTGATTCAAATTTTGAATCCATTCCAAGTAGTACTAGGGTACAAAGGACAGTTATAAACGTTGAGGTTTGTTATAATAGACAATTTAGGTGTCGAGAGTCAACCAGTTATAACGCTGGAGGCCGAGGAACACTGAATCGACTAGGTTGGAGTACCGGTCGAGCATTTGCTCTTTTTAATAATTCAGACGTAACTCATATCTTACTAAATCTTGGTCATCCTCCTTTCGGGACTTCGGTGAGACTTTTTCTATTGCACTAGACATATCGAAGGCCTTCAATAGAGTTTGGCACAAATCTTTAATTTCTAAACTACCCTCCTTCGGTTTCTATCCCTCCATCTGTGCCTTTGTCTCTAATTTCCTTTCCGGCCGTACCATAGCCGCGGTTGTGGACGGCCTTTGTTAACTTCCTCACCCTATAAACGCCGGTGTTCCTCAGGGCTCTGTCCTATCTCCTATTCTCTTTCTAATTTTTATAAATGATCTCCTCAACTGTACCTCAATTCCCATCCATTCATACGCAGACGAATCAACCTTACACTACTCCCTTAGTTTTTCAGAATGCCCCAGCCAGCAATCCCTCAATGACAAACTTAATGAAGCCATAGAACTCTTAAATTCTGATCTAAATACTATCTCCAAATGGGGCAGAGAAAACCTTGTTACCTTTAACACTCAGAGAGCGGCTGGTGGAGTATATTTCACTGTGCTGCCCAGCGTTTTTTTTTTACCATAAATGGCGTTGTTTCCGTGCTCTTTGTCATGCATAAACAAGAGCCAGAGCGTAATACAATTATGTATCCCTGAAAGGGCGTAAATTGAGCTTTCCAATGACACCAGAACCATCCTTCTACGATCACTGGTTGTCTTGCAACGATTGTGCAACTGAAGGGCAAAATCGCTAAAATACGGTCATTTCGTTACATAATTACGTGTGGAGTACATGTCAGTAGACCCACGGCGGCCGTGGCGAGCGGTCATGATGTAACCTACGCTCCTCCCGTCGCTCGTCTCTCTCTCAGAGCCAATATTGGGCCAAAATTGCACACAGACTTAAGTCAGGCCCCGTCACATAGTCCAGATTTTTAGATACGGACTTAAGGCGGGCCCCGCTAAAGAAGGGTTAATGCTTCCAAAACCCAATTTCTCCATCTATCTACCCGTAAGGAACTCCCAGCGGACTATCCCTTATTCTTCAACAATACAAAAATCAATCCTTCATCTTCTCTCAATATTCTTGGTGTCTCTTTTTCTTCTGCTCTAAGTTGGAAGGACCATATTACCAGTCTTGTTAAGGCAGCCTCCCAGAAGCTGGGTGTGCTTAACCGCCTTAGGGGGTTCTTTTCCCCTGCACAGCTTCTTGCTCTGTACAGGGGCATAGTGCGTCCTTGTATTGAGTATTGTTCACATGTGTGGTGGAGGTCCCTCTCACACCGCTCTCCTAGACAAAGTTGAAAGGAAGGCCTTTCGTATCATTAACTCCCGTCCACTCACCAACTCTCTGCAATCTCTCTCTGCAATGTTGCATCTCTCTCGCTATTCTATCGCTACTATAATAATCAGTGTTCCTCAGAGCTTTCCCAGTGTACTGTATACCACCTCCTTTACGTAGGGCACGTGGACCCGACTTGCAACTCAATCCCACCCCTACTCTGTGCAACTCTCCAACCCGAGAATTAAACGTTACTCTGTCTTTCTTCTACTCAACAGCTGAGCTCTGGAACTCTCTCCCAGAATCAGTCTTTCCCTCTTCCTATGACTTAAATTGCTTCAAACTCTGTGTGTCCAGGCATTTTGGCTCGAACGTCCCTTGATTTTGGCCCTGTCACTCTTTCAACTATGGGGGAGGCACTCGCTATAGGCAGTTCTGCCTTTTGCCTCCCTCAATCATATAGAAAAAAAAAAAAAAAAAAAAACGATCCTCCAAGTTCTGTAATATCACCTAATGAACTCTGTGTTTTGAGTACAAATCCGCCCCAACACTCTAAGGCCGGAATTGTCTTACAACACAATACTTGTTGCGAGGACCCCCACAAGCTTTCGGAACAGTCTCATTCTTGCCCTACTTTGTCCAGTACTAAAGACAAAGTTAAGACAGCGTGTGATCGTTTGCACAGTACCCCTACTAATAAGTCTAGCTTGCCTCTTACTCCTGGAAAGACTTAAATTGTTGATCTTAAAGTAAGGGAAAAGTTAGACAAAACCCACAGGTACAGCATGAGTGAGTGTCCGAGAGCCAGCCAGAAGAAAAGAAGAGAGAGTGATCGAGTAAAGAAAATATTGAAGTTATTCGACCCAGAACCAAGCCCGTGAGCGTGAGAGGGACATAAGTGACGCGTGCCCTGTCTCCTTACCTGACATTGTGCTCAGACGTCCCGGAACTTAACTTCAAACCAGTGTCTCGACTCGTTCTACCGGCCCTCATCTAAACTGACTCCTTTAAGTGCCTCTCTTAGTTTCGTAGTGGTAACAGTGATTATTGTGAGTGTTTAGACCCAGATATGCCAAGTATCTCGTATTTAATTTAACGTAAACCTCTCCGGAAACGTACTTTCCGTTTCCATATCCTTTGATAACCATTGTCCCATTTGCTGGGAAACAATACTATCCTGTTTATTATTCCTAGGGGGTAGAGGAGAAACGGATATAAATTAAATAACTAAACCTGGAAAGATGAATAGGCCTAGGCTATAAAAATTATACCGGGTCGGTATTTGACTTACTTTTAAACATGTATGTGTAGGTTATCTGTGGTAGTCCCAGTAATATCTATGAAGTACTTCTAGTATTAAAGGAACTTAGCTGTGATGCAAAGAGTGTCGATTAGGTGATGGACATGTCGGGAGGCAAATATCAGGGAAGTTTTGGTGTTATGTGGCAGCAGCTGGCGGTCTGTCTTGGCGGGGTGAAGTCTGTGTGAAGTGTGTCTGAGATTCCCTTTTATCTTGACAATATAAAATATATTTAAGGGTTCAATATCGTCCCCCGTGATTAAATAATAAGGGAAACTAAACTAAGATATAACCGGTGCAACCACAGTAATATTTATCCACAAAGATAAATAAAGTAATGCGTATAAACAAAAAGGAACCAGCTGTCGTGAACCCGGGAAATTCAAACTACGGTATATATACCAGCTAGATTCACGACATACTCCGCCACCAGCTATATACAAAGTATTTACAATTGTCCCATCCTGATCATGGATCGCCACAACTGGGAGGAACCCAAAGCAGCCCGACGTGACGGCCTCTGAGGGGTATCACCTCGGTCCGCTCCAGTAGCAGGATGGATATTATCAGAGTTCGGCTTGCTGTCGCCATCCACTACCTCTAAATCTATCTCTAGTGGGTATAGCTTAACCACTGGTCTGGTGGTCAAACCGGCTCCTGTTTTTACCTGAACTACCCTACATTCGTGGTCAGGACCACGAAGAAGTTTCATTATCCGACCTATACGCCAAAAAAGTCGGGGGCCGTCATCATGTACTAGAACGACGTCCCCAACTTGTGGCGATGCTATCCCTCTTTTTACCATTAAGGTGACGATGTTGCTCCCTGAGTGATATTAAATAATCAGTGCTCCACCTTTTCCTCAGGTCATGTGAGAGTTTTGTTACATATTGGAAGCGTTGGTTGACGGAATCGTTGTTACGCCACGTCGTGTCCTTTGATCTTCATCCGTGACTTGTCGCCTTGGAAAGCTTCTGATCCGCCTCCCATGAACCAGTTGTGAAGGAGTGATGGGTAGAGGGTCTTCAAGATCACTGTTCGTGTAGCCAAGCGGGTGATCATTGATTGTGGCCTCGAGCTCCAGTAATACCGTATTCCGTTCCTCTGTGGTAACCAATGCTCGACCCAGTACCTTCTTCAAGCCAGCCTTTAGGATGCCAATGACCCGTTCCCATATGGCACCGAACCATGGCGCCCTGGCCGGTATAAACCGCCACTCACACATGACTTCCGCTAAAGTACCTGTTAACCTTGCATCATCTATCAACTCCCGTAATGTACTGGCTCCGCTAACAAATGTGGTGGCATTATCACTCATCATAATCTCATGGTAACCCCTCCTGCTACTAAACCTACGGAACGCATGCAAAAATGATTCGCAGGAGAGGTTAGACACCGTCTCTACATGGACCGCTCTAGTAACTGCACAGGTGAATAAGACTACATATAATTTACTTACAGTACCCCAATTCTCTTTTACTGGCAAGGCACCTGTGTAGTCAATCCCCGTTACCTGGAAAGGACTCACATCCTGAACCCTAAATTCCGGCAATGAAGGGGCCTGTACAGCACGGTATGATGTATCTTGCAATCTCTTGCAGATGATACATCCCCTTAAGGCTTTCTTTACTACCTGTCTAATCTTGGGGATCCACCATCTTTGCCTTATGTAATTTACAACATAACTAACACCACTATGGTTACACACTTTGTGGCAGTAATTACTAAGGAGAGTGGCTATGTTTATTAGGGATAAGGATAGGGTACTTGGCGCTATCATGTAAAGCTGACAAGCGTAGCCTACCTATACAGCGTATCATGCCTCCCTCCATATAGAGGCCTAACTGCTTCACTATATTGCTTGGTGTGCCCTGTCCTTTTGACAAATAGTGGTATTCCTCAGCTTAAGCTTCTCTCTGAGCTACCTTAATCATGGCTGACTCTGCTGCTCTTAATTCCGGCACCGTCAAGTATGCCGGTTTTGCCTGATAGTTCCCTTGTGTCTTCTCTCTAAGAGTCCTAATAAACCTAAGGACCCATGCCATTACATGCCATGACTTGATATATGAGCCATACCGGTCCCAATTCAATATGGCAGTAGGGGCAACCGGTACCGGCAATGACAGGGTTCCTTCTTGACTCATGTTACAACTCACAGTGGTGTCCCCTCCTATTGAGCCCCCTATTGGGCCATGATCAGGCCATAGAATTTGGTGAGGTAGCCATATGGGCCCTCCCCACCAAAGCGAAGAAGCAACTAAGGACACATATGAAATCCCTCTGGTGACTAAATCACTGGGGTTGTCCTCTGTGGACACATAATGAAAATGAGCGCCGGGGACTAATGACTTTATCTCAACTCTATTCTGAACATATATAGGCCAAATTTTCTTACTAGACAACCAGCATGGGGTTATCTGGCTGTCCGACCAGAGGTATATATTCTCTATAATCAGCTCGTCCGCGTAGCCTCACATGTATAACATGCGAGACGAGCTGCGAGAAGAACAGCAGTCAACTCCATCTTAGGTATGGTGAGGGACTTAATAGGCGCCACCTTAGCTTTGGCCATTACTAACCTACTCACCTCATCACCAACCGCATAGGCCGCTACACCATATGCTACTGAGCTAGCGTCACTAAATAGGTGCAGCGTAACCCTCTTAGAATTAGTGACCTGACGGAGAAACATGATACCTGTACTATCTATCATATCGTTATAAATACCCTGCCAGTTAGCTCTCATGTCATCTGGGATGGGTACATCCCACCCACACTCTAATCTCCACAAGTCCTGGACGAACCTCCGCGCCCGGATGGTTACCGGTAGCAACACTCCTAGAGGATCGAACACACTCGCGGTTAGACTTAGAGCCTATCGTTGTGTAACCAATGCAGGGCTACTTCCGTGGAAATTAACCTGTAACATATCCTTATCAGTTAGCCACTCAACGCCAAGTACCTTAACCCTGTCTTGTTTGGCGGAAGCTATACCCTTCAGGTGCAACAGTTCCCGCAAACTCTCATTATTTGTGACCTACTCACGTAAAGACAGGTTAGCGCTGGAAAATATTCTACGGGCATCCCAACATTGTTGTTGCAAATCACTTACATCATCACCAGTCCCCTGTAAGTTATCAATATACAACCCCCTTTTTAGCTTATGAACTACTTCACTGTTCTCCTGTATCATATAGACAGGTGTGTTTGAATGGTAGCATTAAGGAGGAACTGGGAACAGGTGGCCCCGAACAGAACTGCACGGAACCGGTAGACAATGTAAGGACTTGCAACATCCAAGGGATCAACGGGCCACAGAAACCTAGTAGCATCCCTATCCTTCTCACTCAACCCCACCATGAGAAATGCTTTCTCAATATCACTCACCCAGGCAATTTGATGGCATCTAAAGCGTAGAAGTACCTGGGTGAGGTCAGCCACTAGCGATGGACCTATATGGAGACAGTCATTCAGACTGAACGCCTTCTCGTCCATCCTAGCCGAACAGTCAAACACCTCCGTACAGGCGTAGTAACACTATCCTTAGTAATACCATGGTGAGCTAAGTAGTGAATGGGATGACCACCTTGATTCCTGTTTTCTACCCTTTCAATAAACCCCCTTTCTATCTGATTATCCAGAATCTTTGTATACTGTTGACAGTTGTTGGGATCTTTTATAAATTTACACTGCAAGCCTCTCATTCTGCCCAGGGCTAACTTAAAGTTATCAGGTAATTTATCTATGTTATCTCTCCACGGCAGTTCCACTATATACTGTCCCTGTGCTTCGGAATACTGTACCGTTTCAGAAAATCTACTTAAGACTCTCTCCCCACCCTTACCAGTCTCATTAGGACTTATACCAATATGGTCCAAGTCCCATAGAGCTGTCAGATCCTTTTAATTCTGGAGATTTACTGCCAATATCTTCCTGTATCTCCACTAAAGGGTCTACTACTAACTTAAGAACAGTGACTAACTCTACATGGGTCTCTTCTATATCTGACTGATAAGTGCCACTCAGTGCATAACCATAAATTGTGGGTAACATAACTATACTTCCTTCCCTGACATAGCCCGAATGTACAAAGTGGTAATAAAAGTCCTCCCCAATCAGTAACCCTATCATATCTCCATCAGTGATACCTGGATCGGCTAATTTGTAACCCCGAGACTTGATAGCATTTACCTCCTTCTCTAATCCTCTCCCTGGTTTGTATACTGGTAACTCCTCCACCACAACGGCCCTCAATTTACACACCCTTCTTCTGTGATGATAGGTTAACTCTACTATTTCATACTCAGTACTACCAAGTGAGCCAGTAAATCCCTGGAGCCTTAGCTGTTCCTTACTGACCCTAACGTAATCAAGCTGCGATAGAGCAGAGCGCAAGATGAAGGTACGTTGCAAACATTGGTCCAACAAAGCTCTTACTTTACTGGTATGACCGTTTCTGTCAGTCAAGGGAATCTGAATGGTAGGTAACAACACTGCATTACGGCCCGAAGTCACAGCCATGGTCACTGTTGGTTCAGGCCCATTGGTTGTCCAGTTTTTTCAAGGCGTGGCGTCGGACACAAATAATTAAAATATTTCTGTTGGCAGAATCGGCACGGCCTAATTTTAGGGTTAGTACACCCCTGGCTGCCATGTTCTGACGACAGGCACCCGACGCACAATTTCAACTGCCTTGCTCTATTGGCCCTGGCGGGACTGTTCTTGTATTTTGCACACTTTGCCCCAAAATGTCCTGTCTTTAAACACAACTTACATCCATACTTCTGCTTGGTATCGGGTTTCTGATACACCGCATATGCTGCTGTGGCGGTCGTCCCAAACTGTTCTAGTGGATTATGTCTACTTTCTAGATTGCACACTTCAATCTTAAACACAAGAACATATTCATCCACATCCAGCCAGTTGTCTTTTAATTCACGCTTAATCACTTCAGAGAGTGCACTAGGAAGTTTATTATGCAACAGTACTGCACACATTTCACTTACTGTTACATCCATAGAGTGTAATGACTCTAACGCACACTCAAATGACGCAGATTTTTTTTCTTCAGAGCACTGACCTCCTGGGAGGATTCGGGAGATTACACAGTTTCGCTATGTGAGCTGCTTTGATGCGATCCTTTTGACCATAACTATTTCTTAGAATATTGACCGCTGGTTCATAACTCGCAGCGACCAAACTAAATCCACTAACAATTTGTAGAGCCTCACCGCTAAGTTGTCCCTTTAGATACGTAAATTTCTGAATGTCAGTTAAGTCTGTTTGGGAGTGGACACTACAATCAAATTGCTCCCAGAAACCCACCCACTGTGTTGGATCCCCGTCAAACACTGGCAACTTCAGGGAGGGTAGCTTAATACCCTTCTGTTTCCTACTTGCTGTGCTATCATGAGATCTACCAGCAGTGGTTGTCTGTAGAGCACATCTAACTCAGCTAACTGACTGTTTACTTGATTAACATACTGCATATCTTTCACCATCTCCTCCTCTAACTGATCATCTGAATATAAGCTATACAACTCTACGTTATACGACTCGATATCAGCTAGGGCCTTTTCTAAAGTGATTTTCACACCCTTTACATCATGCAGTGTAGCAGCATGTTCAATAAATTCAGACAGATTAGAGGTAAGCTTAGTAATCCCTCCCTTCTTGGCGGCCCTGAACCGCCACAATGACTTTATTTTCTCCTCCATTCTTAAAAAATTCACGGTAACTAAAGCTTAAGGAACAACAATAGTAACTGTCACTGTAGGCTAACCTATTCTAATCTATTCTAAGCCTAGGCTAACCTACTTACATTGATGACGACAGCAACCAAGCAAATTGAAGCATGCAGATCGCGTGCCCCCTGTGAGTTTACAAATGATCAAAGAAAAGGAAATTTACCCGATGTCATATTACTCTACTTTACAATATTTACTTTACTATATTAAATTTTAACAAATTACAAAGTTTATGCCTGAAAAAGAAAGGAAAAGAAAGAGAAAGAAGGATCATAACTCCTCTGAAGGAGGAACAGCCGCAGCCGTCGTCATAGTCTTTAGATCTAGCCTATTGCGTCGACTGCTCCTCCTTGGCCCTGTCCTTCTCCTCAAAGAAGGCACGCGCTCTGTCCAATAGCCTATCTAACAACTTCCGGCTCCCTGGCGCATCTAAATGAACTCCGTCCCACAAGTCGGTCTTATTCATTCCCATGGCAAAGTATCTCTGTTTGGTGTATGGGAGATTTCTCCGCAAGCGGAGGTTCACACAATTTTTGGCCCTATTATATTCCTCGGGGTTCATACCCCTAGGGCTTATCCTAGACTCCAGACTGACCACCAGACAGTGACCCCCAGTCCTTTGCTCGATCTCTTCAGCCAGAGACTGGAGTCCGAGGGCCACCTGCTGAAGGTCAGTCTGCAGGGTGAAGTCGTTGCCCCCGAGGATCAGGAACGTAAGATCTGGCTTGTAGGTTAGGAGCGCATCCCAGGCCGAGGTCTGCCTGACAGTGTCCACCCTTGCCCCTGGTCTATAGATCTGTTTAACAAAAAAGCAGGGCACTGCACTGGACGATCCAGCGGAAATTCCCGTACATAGGAATGGCCGAAGATGGCCACCTTTCTCAAGGGCACAGGGTAACGACCGGACGATGGCACAAGCTCTTGGCCAACGCCCCCTGCCCTTGCAGCTTTCCCTGGTGCACCCCTCGGCATTTGTCCACTGGATCGCCCAGCTCTACACAAAGGCAGACAAGTCAGGCCTAACACCCCCCAATTTTTATCAATATATAACAGATGGCCCAGTATCCTGGTCACGGCACCAATTATATCCTGTTTATTATTCCTAGGGGGTAGAGGAGAAACAGATATAAAGTAAATAACTAAACCTGGAAAGATGAATTGGCCTAGGCTATAAAAATGATACCGGGGTCGGCGTTTGACTTACTTGTAAACATGTATGTGTAGGTTATCTGTGGTAGTCCCAGTAATATCTATGAAGTACTTCTAGTATTAAAGGAACTTAGCTGTGATGCAAAGAGTGTCGATTAGGTGATGGACATGTCGGGAGGCAAATATCAGGGAAGTTTTGGTGTTATGTGGCAGCAGCTGGCGGTCTGTCTTGGCGGGGTGAAGTCTGTGTGAAGTGTGTCTGAGATTCCCTTTTATCGTGACAATATAAAATATATTTAAGGGTTCTATATGGTCCCCCGTGATTAAATAATAAGGGAAAATAAACTAAGATATAACCGGTGCAACCACAGTAATATTTATCAACAAAGATAAATAAAGTAATGCGTATAAACAAAACGGAACCAGCTGTCGTGAACCCGGGAAATTCAAACTACGGTATATATACCAGCTAGGATTCACGACAAATACACACCTATCCTACACCGGTAACACATATATATATATACATATATATATATATATATATATATATATATATTTCTTCGGGTCCGGGCTCCCGCGACTCACAGGATAAGTGATATTCATAAATTGTTACTATATTAATTGATTCATGCACCTTACACGTCATCCGAGAATGTTCGTGCAGATCTGCGTTTATATGTTTATTATCACTTGGGATCATATCAAAATGGTGAAATATAAATGCAGAGTTAAATGCTTTTCAGTCGCTTCATTTAGATTGTGTGTAATAAGTTTGTGAATATTGTGTTCATTTGATCTTTAACTAATTTCGTTGCTTGAAGAACTTAGTACTGTAATCTTTGTTTATTCTCATATCGTTGCCTAAAATCAGTGTGTCCTTCAATTATCTCGAGCCAGTTATTAAAAATTTTATTCAGTGTGGATACTAGAATCAACTCTTATTGCTATTATAAATTGTCGCATACTCTGCTATCTTTTAAGGACGATACTATTGTGCTAAGACCGATTGTCTTCATTTAATCTTATTTAATTATTGTCTATTTTATAAGCCATAATTGACCATTACCAACATACTATTTTGATGCCCATGTTCCCTAGTTGTTAAGAATAAAAACCTGTGTAATCTTTCCTTGTGTTTTATGTCTATTGCCTGTTACTTATGTGGTAATTTGGGGAAATAAGGTCAGTCCTCGCTCAGTCGAGAGCTTCTTAGCTGAAGATATCTGCACATTCCCAGTCCGGGAATAGGAATCAGAATATATCACGTTTCCTGGAAACGTAGCTTAACAATTGGGTAAACCTGGTTTATCTTAATGCAGACCAGGGTTATATCAGAAACAAGATTGATAATTATAAAATAGTGCGTTGCCCTGCCCGAGTATTTCAGGATTAGCCTAATGTTTACATTGCCTGCCTTCAGCAAAAACTATCTATCTTTCACTTGCTTTAGGGAAACTATAATTATAGGGTCGTTGTTTTCCTCATTCATGAATCTAAGAGAGGCCCTTGGGTTTCGGTGAGACAGAAGGGCCGGTAATACTCACTCTTTCAGGAGGGATACAAGAAACAAATATGGACAATCAACATCAGCCTTACCTCAGTGAGTACGTCGGTTGAAATGAATGGGTATTTGACAACAACAAAATTTCGTCATCCAACATTATTTATGAATAGATTTACGATATTTATCTTAATTGGATCTCCAAACTCCTGTGTGTACATTTCAAGCTCAAAACGTATGCATAGCCGAATTAGATAGCTAAGCTGATGACCTACACATCAACACTAACGCTGTCCATTGTAGGGACGCGGCGTGAATTTGGCAACAACAACAACAACGGAAGTGCGAAAATATATCCTCTGATAAGTTGGCAGCTCCCAGGTATCACTCGTTTTGCTCGCTTACCTCTCATGCTATTCCATTCTCCTTAGTTAATTACTTAGTAAAAATAGGACTTCATAGACTATCAAACCTTATGGAAGGTCAAGAATAGCGTCAGGACTAGAGCCCTTCTTCAAAAACTCCAGTCCCTTGATTCTCGTTGTTAAAGGGTCGCCATTTATTAGAGTTTAATGAATCAAACATCTCAAAATCTCATTCGATAATCTTTGGGCCTCTTGTAAACTACAGGTTACTGAAAAACCTTGCCTCAATGTTGGTATCAAGAACAGAATCTACAATCAATCAACGGCGGCATACACTGTGACAGCGCATAGCCGCGCTCACCCTCCGACTCCACTCCGGGGGATCCAATCCTGGCGAGACTCAAGGCATCTGCCTGGCTTATGTAAAGTATCCTATCGCATGATTGGCAGATTTGCCTCAGCCATAAGTATCGTGGTCTTCTCTTGGCCTCCTCCATAGAGTACAGAAGGATAGAGGCAAAAGCGTGACATCACACAGTTATTTTTCCGCGCGTCCTAGGGATTTGGTGGCAGCACTATTTTAGGGCATACAACCAAAACACCTCGGTCGTTTTTCCTTATTAGATACTCCTTGATATCTGTGTGCCTGGCTTGTCTGCAGTGTTACCAAAGTTAAGGGAAATTTCGCAAAATGAAGGGCAATAGATTAAAGAGGGAACGTCTTTAGGAGTGATATAATGTTAGTAAAAACACTTGTAAATTATTTAAAATAAAATAGATATATAAAAGCAAGAGGAAAATATTAGGAATACATATACAATATAAAATATACTTATATATGATGTAAGCTGTATAACTACAAGAAACACAACAAGAATTAAAATGTCATTTTGAATATATATTATTAGTTACATGTTATGTAGATGTTAATTTATAAAGTTGCACTAAAACAGGACATTTCACGAAATACGTTCATAGGTTATACTAATGACATCTAGGGATATTTTGGCCCAGCATGTTCCACGTTGGCAACACCCCACTCTCACAACAACAATGGTGGGGGTAGAAGAGGGGAGGGTCTGTACTCAGCCGGATACCTTACCCTCTACGCATGCGCGAAAATGTAAGCCTCCCTTGGCCCCGCCCACTGCCGAAAATGTACAAATATTATATTATATTAGATTAGATTAACCTAACCTAACCTAACCTAACCCTAATATAATATTAAATATTATAACATAACACAAATAACAAAATAAAAATATAAAAATATAAAAATATACTAAACTTCGAGTGGGATCGAACACTGGACATCTGAATGCCAGGATGGAACTCTAGTGACTGTACTACAGAGCAAGCTGGCAGGAACGGTTGGAAGGGTTTATTTAAACACGGGGGGCGGGGCCAAGGGAGGTTTACATTTTCGCGCATGCGTAGAGGGTAAGGTATCCGGCTGAGTACAGACGCTCCCGTAGAAGAGACGTGGCTGTGAACCTTCTCATAATGACGACAAATTAACGATGATCTGGCCTTTACAGTAGCCTCTACTTATGTCTATTTAACTCTGTCATGTCTACAGAGTCTCTGGATAGCGTAGAATTGATTATTAATAGCGTTATTAGTACAAGGTAGGGATTATTACAAATTAATGAGGACCCTCCCATTTTCCTTTGCGATCGTGCTGCCATCTCTCGAACGCACGGATCGCTATTTTCGGATTTGTAGCGTCTCTCTTTCTTCTCTATCCTTCTCTACTCTATGGCCTCCTTCACTCAGGGTTGTCTTCTGTAGAAACCACCTGGTGAGCAGGGTCTGGTTCAGGGAGGCGAACTACATGGTCATTTTGCCGAAGTTGGCTATCACAGACCATGCAACTAATACATCTTAAATACATTTCATAGAATAGTCGTTTGTTTGAGATGTTATCATTCCAGCGATATCCCATGATCCTACAAAGACATTTAGTACCAGAGGAGTTGATGCATCTCTTCAACTAGGCTAGCTGTTAAGTGTCCATGTTTCAGATCCATATAATAAGACAGGGAGTACCAGCGACTTAACCCCTAACTGTCGGCGCGCAACATAAGTCGAGTATAATAAATCTGGACTATCTGGCGGCGCGCGACATAGGTCGTGTGGCAATTTCAGCACGTAATGTTGCTGAGAGAGAGAGACAAGTGGTGGCAGGAGAGTAGCGAGCGTATGACTGCTCCAGACCACCGCGGCGAACCTACTGACACGAATCCCACCTCCTCCCTCCCTCTCTCACTCGCTACATACTGAATTGTATGGGGAAAGTACCGAATTACATGCTTTTTGCACTCGTGTTGCGCGGTTGTTGCAAGAAAACTAGCCGTCATAAAAGGATCGTTATGGTGTCATTGGAAAGCTCTGTTTATGCCCTTTCAGGGATAGATACTTGTTTTACGCTCTGGGTCTTATTTAGGCATGAAAATGATCACGTAAACAGCCCTATTTTGGCTAAAAACACCCCGCTGGTGGCTACATATTTTATACCGCCTAGGCCGCTCTTTAGGTGTTAATGATCCGGAGCTTCTTCCTTCTGCATAGGTATATATTTGTGTTGAATTAATCCACAACTCCATATGCTAAGCCGAGGTGACGATTGGCATCGTAGCCCGACTAACAATTATTATGGATCACTCTACCAAGATAAGTTATCCAAGATATCTATGTAATCACTACAAATATGAACAAATTGCACTGCATCTATCTACGATACAAAGACAATTATGTGGTACAGTGAGTGTATATTTATGTTAATAATTATGCGTTGAATAGTAAGAGTGTGAAGGGCAAATAGAAATAGTTAAAGTTTTAGTAGTTTATATAAATATGTAATATGTACGTACGTAGACTCATATTATTGAATATTAGTATAATATTTTGTTTACGACACTGTTTTATCAATTCATTGTATATCTATATTACCACATTATTTCAAAGTGCATGGTTTATATGTGCATGTATGATTAAATAGTAGGGACATGATTTATGAGATAAAGGGACATAAGCTGTGCACATCGAATTTGTATAAATGAGGCATTAATAAATAAATTAAAAGTAGAGGATTATATAGATTTGGGGCTATGATTATAGTTTCATGCCGAACAATACAGTAATCTGTGTTTGAGGTTCTAAAAGTGACATAATATATTCATGTTAACCCTTAGGATATATCTTCTTAATTTTGTTGCACTAAGAAATAATTTGTGTTGTCAAATGCAACTCCTACAAAACAATGTGATTTTCCATGCTTATTAGTTCACTTGTCAAATTCCAAGCTTTCACGAATTAGTGCCATCCAAGAAGACAATTTTATCCGCAAAAGATTAAATCCAATATTACTAACTAATATAGACAGTTATTGAAGGTTATCACCATAAAATAATGTATGCAAATAACGCAAATACATTGAAATTATATATCGAAAACAAAATCGAATAATATTTTGCAGATTGTAAATATAACTACATGAATTAGCAAAAGTTAGATAGTACACATATTCACTCTGGTCCATGAAAGTAGTAAAGCGAAATCCAGAGAAGTGAATAGCTTTCCAACTCTCCCACAAGCCCGGCTGCCTGGGAGTGATCCACAGTTCCCTAGAAAGTATTCAGGGAGATACCGACCGTGACGTAGTGAGCTACCCAGAGGTAAAAGCATAGAGTAAGAATACCCTAGAGTGGCGTGCTGGGAAAATCAGCAGTGTTAATAGTAATTGGCAATTTTGAATAGATTTGGCTGGAACTCTGCAATAGATGGCGGTAGCGCATAGCCCCTCCCTATTGCGGGAAAATAACTTCTATCGTCTGTTTATTGACAGTTCCTTTCCCTTGGCTGCAATGGTGTACACGTGTCGTGTCTCGTGTAGAGTCTGTAGACACACATGTAACTTGTTTGCTATCACCATATCAGCACTAGTCATTCTGATTGCAATGATTACAGAGTACACTGATATGCAAAAGCACTCCAAAAGTACACTGAAATGTGAACAATACTCCATTAACCCCTTCTATACCGGCGACGTATGTTATATTTTATTCAAGCAATATTTAGACGATTTTATGCAACTTAGAAAGGATCTGTGGTAGTTAAAAGGGTTGATTGAGATAGTTCGAAGCCTTATAATTGCTAAAGATCCTTCCTAAAGTGAATACAATCGATTAGTAGGAGCCAGAATAAAATTAAAAGACGTCGCCGGTATAGAAGGGGTTAATTACATAGCTTACCAAGCTGAACCAAGCCTCCGTTATGAGTCACGGAGGCTTGGTTCAGCTTGGTAAGGACTGATGAGGTAAGGAGGCTGTGGTTGTCTGTTGACCTTGAGGATAAGGAGATGGTTTGCAATGAATCATAAAAGGCTGTTGATGATTATTTGATAGGCCTATTGACTGTAAATGTATTAACAATGAATGTATATGAATAACAATAATGTCAATTGCAAAACAAGTATTTACATAGTAATATAACAGCTACTAACTTGGAAATACACACAGCCACATTTAAACTTTGGCCGAAAAAAATATATATATTCTGCATATATATATATATATATATATATAGAGAGAGAGAGAGAGAGAGAAGGGTACGTAATAAAAATAAACGGACAATGGAGGATACATCCGTAGTTTTAATCACTATGAGTAGTTCTGGAACCCTGCAATAGATGGCGCTGATAAAATATGTCGAAACAGGGTAGCTGGCAACGTTTATAGTCACCTTTTTACCTTCCTCTCACTAAACATTAGGCCTACCATAGCGCGGTTGGGAATATGAACATGATTAGATTAATATCCAGTATTCGAGAATGGATAATAAGTCGTAGGCGTGTGCATAAACCTTTAACCGTCCTGGTGGTGTAATGGTTAAGGTGGCAATAATCTGTGTGTGATAACCCAGGTTCGAATCCCGTTGGAGCACATATATACTTTAATTGATTTCATTGGGGGTGTTTTGTGTTGTGGTGAAATTAATAAAATATAGATTAATAGAATACTTAGGAAGACACCCCTCTCCTATACATTCTCTCTGGGTAAAAGCGTGGACAAAATTCTGCGAAAACACATTCACTCACATAGACGCGTGCACTCACTCACACTAGCTCAGAAATTCCATCCCTCTCTCACACTTGCGCTTGAGGTCATCCATGATTTATTCTTGGCTTATGTTGTTCCCTTTCTTACATTTCTTTTCTCAACATTCTTTATTCTTTTCCCTCGTCATTTCTTTCTACAGTACCTCTATTTCGTCGCACCACTTTTTTTTTTCTCTTTTTCACCAAACTTATTTTTTCCAGCATCCTTTTTGTCCCCCCACTATTTTCCCCGCACCCTTCCTTTCACCTTCTTCTCTAGAATCAGTTTCTATCTAGAGCCAATCGTTTACTAGAACCAATCCTTCTCTTAAGCCACTCCCTATCCCTCCCAACACCCTTTATTCAGAACTCCCTATATCAAATCACATATTTTCTTGAGTTGCTCTTTGTTGAACTGTTCCCGTTTAGAGCAACTTCCTGCGTTGAGTCACTACCTTTCTTGAGTCACTCTCTTTCTGGAATCAACCCTTTTCTTTATTTCTGTCACACATCATTATGAGTCAACACCTCACTCGAGTCAACCCCCCACTTTTTTTTGGACACTGCTCATATTCATATACTCCTTTAGTTTTGCCACTCCCTTTCTTGAGCCACCTTTTATTCCGGAGTTATTTCGTTCTCCACCCTTGCTTTAGTTGCCATCTTTCTTATTCCTGTTTATAATAATTACATTTCCTGACACTATTTATATAGTACCAGCATTCCTTGAACTACACCTTTATTTGTAATCACCCCTTTTCTTGTGCCACCCCATTACTTACACCTCTCCTGTTTCGTTCTTACTACCTTTCTTTCGAGAATGGATAATAAGTCGTAGGCTTGTGCATAAACCTTTAACCGTCTTGGTGGTTTAATGGTCAGAGTGTTTAAAAATCTGTGTGTCATAACCCAGGTTCGAATCCCGGTGAATCACATTTATGCTTTCATTAGTTTCATTGGAGGTGTTTGGTGTTGGGGTGAAATTAATAAAACATAGATTTTCACCATTCCTTTTAAAAGCCACTCCCTTCCTTGAAGTTTCTCCTTTTTTTAGTAACATATTTTCATATCCCACTAATTTTGTCCCCACCTCTGTGTTTACGCAGTTCCTATCCTACCTTATTATCTCAGTTTTACACAACCACTAGGCGTTACTTCCCATCCTCTCTTCAGTAAACCTTACCCCAAGATACTATAATTTAACAGTTATTACAGGATGGTTTTTCTCTCAACTTGTATTGTAAACCCTGGCCTGGCAGCTTATGAGGTAAACCTCAAATAATATTGTCACTTACGCTAATCTATCTTTTACAATCACCCATATAAATTCGTACCCATTCCATGATTACATGGCACGGAAGAGCATATACAGTAATACGATTTCTTTAAAAATATAGTTTGCTATGCAGTAAGAAATGTACATCATCAATTAACTTGCTTTATTACAAACTAATTATATAAGTCTAGCATACTATTCTTACTTGCATACACGGATGGCTGCATGTGGACAACTGTAACAACAAAACGAAACAAAAACAATATAATAATATCTATAATGTACATTATTAGAACATTTGAGTTAGTTTGAGTGTGAATGCCCTAACCAACATAATATACATGCATAACAAACACACCTCAACTATTTCTGAGAGCGGCAACTCACCGGGATATATTGCCTCATCAGGAAACCAATATGGAGGCGCTCTACTCCCATCCAGGGGTAGAAAGTTGGACCATTTTCCACGGCCAACTTTTCGACTGATTTGCTTAAGAGCGAGATTAAGGTCGGTCAAGGCTGGGTAACGGCCAGAGTTGGTGGGGCTTCAGGAAATCTGGAAGTTTCAACATGGCCACCGTCACACCGCCGACACTCTAGGTTTACATGTTAGCTCTGGTTGTGATGGCATGGATTGAGGTGCTGTCCTTCAAATGCAGATAATACAACAGTTTGCTTGAGCAAAAGAGTAGTAACATTGTAATGCCTGTAGACTGTCCTGTTAATATTTTCTCTAGAATACACAATAAATGAATCTCCACTCCATCATTATCATCTTGGCTACAATTCAGAAATGGTATTAATGTGGTAAATTATAATCTTTCACTATAACCAATAATGTACCCGAAAAATCTACCGACACCAGTAGGATTAGAACCCTAACATTTCAGATAGGAATGCAGAGAGAGTACAGCGCACACATGGTTTGTAAACATAATAGGAATTTCGTAATATTCTTAAAATATATCTGCACTAATCCATTTGACCTTTCATAACGATTATTTAGAGTTCTTAGTTCTTACTAATGATGGAATGAACATTTATGCAAGTATCCTTCTCTAGTAGGCTACTTAGCTGCTAGTGTTTGCGTGTGGGTATGTGTGTATGACATGAAGCTACGTGACCATGAATTGGGCGGGTGGTGGTGGATGAGATAATTGTCTAAATGAAACTGTCACTTTTAAGCTCATCGTTGGTCTAATATTTTTGGTGTTTGACTGCTGCGCTACTTGCCCGGGTTTGAGGCCCAGCCAGGTCATATCGCCATATTAATATTCTGTATAAAGGTAGTTAAAAAATATTAATGAAAATATACTAATAAATTATGTGTCCGAAAAAAGAAAACAAAATATCTCCAGAGGTGCTACTGATGGGTTCATTTTGAACATAACAGTGTTTATTATTTTGCTTCCATGGTAGAGAAGCAGTGATTGAAGCAGATAGGTTACCCAGGTGGCAGGGAATGAATGAAAGGATTGAGGACAATGAGGTGAAAGAAGCAGTGAAACAAATGAGAGCGGGAAAAACAGAAGGTTTGGATGGTATTGCTGTGGAGTGTATAAAGAAAGGTGGATATGTGATAATAGATTGGTTGGGGAGACTCTTCAATGTGTGCTTTGTTGTGTCAATGGTACCAATAGACTGGAGGTGTGCATGTATTGTGCCGTTGTACAAGGGAAAGGGAGATCGGAAGGAGTGTTCAAGATATAGAGGTATTAGTTTATTATCAGTGGTTGGAAAGCTGTATGGCAGGGTGTTGATAGAGAGGATAATAAAGTGTACGGAAATTGCAATAGGAGAAGAACAGTGCGGTTTTAGGAGGGGAAGAGGGTGCGTGGATCAGATTTTTGCAGTAAGACAGTTATGCGAGAAGTATTAAAGAAGCATAAGGAGATATTTTGGGCGTATGATCATGTGGATCTTGAAGCAATTTGTGGAAGGTGTTAATGATTTATGAAATTGGAGGAAATTTGTTAAAAGCAGTTAAGAGTTTTTATGAAGGAAGCAGAGTGTGTGAGTAGGAAATGGAGAGTTGAGTGAATGGTTTGACATAAATGTAGGTTTAGGACAGGGTTGTGTAATGTCACCATGGCTGTTTAATATGTTTATGAATGGTGTGGTGAGGAAGGTGAAAATGAGAATTATGCGAAGAGGATTGGGTTTAGTAGGAAAGAATGGTAGAGATTGGGAGTTGAATCAGTTGCTGTTCGCTGATGACACAGCGTTGGTGGCAGATTCTGAGGAGAAACTGCAGTGGGTAGTCAAAGAGTTTGGTGTGGTTTGTGGGATGAGGAAATTGAAGGTGAAAGTCAATAAAAGTAAAGTAATGTTGTGTAATAGGGGTGATCATTGGGTGAATCTAGATGTGAGGCTGGATGGGGAAATATTAGAAAAAGAAGAGTGTTTTAACCCTTAAAGAGCGGCGCCCGGCTATAGCCGGGCACCAATTTGCAGCAAGTTAGGAGCATTATTATGGCTTTTAAAGGGTTAAAATCGAGTGCAAATGGCCGGGAGTGCAGCGGGCTACACGTCCACTCCCAGGGCCTACCGCCGCCCACTGACTCACCCTCCCTGTGTTCTCGAGAGGCCGGCAGTGTAGCCAGTAGTGAGGTAGCTGGGAAAAATATACCGCTATACGCTAAACTCCCATGTTACTGGTACCACTGTATGAGAACCACGAGTGCTACGTAGCTCGTTCTGGTCTCATTTTGAAGCTGTTAGCGCCTAGTTTTTTGCTGAATACATTTCTTTTCATGCAGATACTTGATTTATCATTCAGGAGGGCCTGAATATGCCCAAATAAACCCAAAACCCCCCCCGCTAGACAAGGGTTAAATATCTAGGAGGAACGATAAGCAGGTGTGGAGGTATGGAAATGGAGGTAAAACAGACAGTGTTTGAAGGAAGGAAGGTTTTCGGAGCAATGGGAAGTATGTGGAAGATGAGAAATCTCGAAATGCAAGTAAAAAGTGCAATGTATCAAGGAATTGTTGTGCCAACAGTGATGTATGGAGCATAGACATGGGTTCTGAAGGAAAAGGAGAGACGAAAGCTGGATGTGATGGAGATGAGCTGCTTGAGGAGTATGTGTGGAGTTACTCGTAGAGACAAATTGAGGAATGAAGAGATACGTAGGAGAGTGGGGCAGCAGAAACATTTGTCAGCCAATGTGGACGGAAGGGTGCTGAGCTGGTATGGTCATGTTGAACGAATGGAAGATGAAAGGCTTACAAAGAGAATATGTGAGTCAGATACAAGGGGAGATAGAAGGGCAGGCAGACCCCCATTGAGATGGAGAGACTATGTATGACAAGCTTTGGATGATAGAGGAATGACTATAGATCAGGCAAGGGAAGTGGTAATAAACAGGAATGAATGGAGAATGCTTGTTAATAGACAAGTGAACACAAGGTCATTTGGGGGAAGGGGTCGGGCGCAAGTTGGACTAGATAATAGTCCATCAGGCGCTTGGCCTGGGGAGACGGTTTATAATTATGAAGGGTGCGCCTGGAAGTGTGGTGGGCGGGCTTGTGGTTTCGCTCTGCTGCATGTCTGCCTGCCGAGATCGGAACCTCTCCGGGTGGTTGGGGGCCGGGGAAGTGCTGGAGGGACCTTGGTGACCCTGGTCTCTGTGTCTTCTGGATGACCTAGATGTGTGTGAATTTGTATTTTGTTTTTGTGTGTTCATTGTTTTCTGTTGTGTTGTCCCTATTCTGGCTCTGCCTTGAGTCGGCCACCACCAAGGAAATAAATAAATAAAAATAGGAAAAGTGGGGATTGGGCCTGAGTATATAGAATTGAATAGATAGCTTCCATGCCCACTCTAAACAAATGTCAAGGGACTGGAGTTCTCGAAAATGGGCTCCAGTCCTGACGGTATTCTTGACTTACAGTGTGCTGGCTTAATAATCCAATAGAGTGGATATCCTCTGAAGTCCTATTTTAATTAACTAACTAACAATATATCGGTTTGGTTAGAGCATTCAACTCGCAACCAAGAGAACCCGGATTCATTTTCAAAGCAGGAGAAGACATTTGGGCAAGTATCCTAATATTCGATGGCTATGTTTACCTTGAAGTAAAATAGGAACGTGAAGCTACCGTGCTTATATGTGACGTCACATCCGGGGACGTAAACTGAACAATGAGCAACATCCTCGTCATCCGCCCCCCCCCCCCCCCCCTCTCTCTCCCATGCAAAGGTACGGAGATAAAGGTAGCTAGGCAAGAACCTAGTACAATTCCCGTTAATTAAAACAAAACATTTGACTTACAATAAGAGGCTATGCTGCCAATATATTTTGAACGAAATAAAGTGGTAGCGCCCTTAACCCTCCTCTAATCAATCAAATTGATTACCATCATAATAAAATCTACTAGGTTGTTTATCACATGTCTTGTACTAAAGTGAATAGACTAATTATTGGAACTATGAATACTTCAGGAATGCTAATCTCTAATTGATATTTTCAGTGATAACTTTCATTGAATTGTATAGAATTGAAGGTTGAGCTAGCAAACCTTCCCCTGAAACAAGCTAGAAAATATAACAAATTGCCTTGAAATAATTATGCAGGCGAATAATTCGTGGCAAACCACTTGGGATTCAAGGCGTCTGACAAAAGATAGATTGAAAGGTAGGCTTATAGAATGTTAACAAATGTCAATACTCCTATAACTTGATATTGATACACGCTTAAAGTTAATACTAAACAAACTTTAATCTATGATGTATATTGCCTTGTAATGACCAATATATATACAGTATATATGCGAATATACTTCCACACTAAAGGTGTGTAGAAAAGGGTAGGTTCACTGCACAAAGTTTAAAACAAAATTGTGCTAAAATTAAATTGCATCTAAAATATATTGCATGCACAAAATAAGGGTTTACCAAGTATGTCCGAGTATCTTATTAGAAGGCTCGGACTGTTGTGTACATATTAAAATAATGTTTATGTAAAAGTGTTAAAATGCATTTCTCTACTTTCGTAGATCTTCAGTTATTATAAAAATTTGCAAGAGTGGCTGGCTCCAGAGTCAGGTATTTGTTCTGTACTCTTCTGTGGATTTCCAGTCACTGGTTTTGACAATAAAATGTTTGTCTTAGGTTATGATTGTTAAAAAAATACTTCGTTCTTGTTCAAATATTGTTTTTCGTTCAGAGTCTATTTATAGTTCTTTATTCAAATGAGGCTTGAATTTATTTATGAAGTGACTTTCTTTACTCTTTCTCAAAGCAACGTCATCTTTCTTTAATTTGTAAAAGGGCATTATATTAAAATTAGGAGATTTATCTTTAGCACATTTTGATATGTGAGTACTAACATATAGCCCTGTATTATGTCTAATGTGGTCCCTGTGCAGGTTTGTTCTAAGTCTAAGATTCGAAGTCTCGCCAATGTAGATGGAATTACAGCCAATACAACGAATCACGTAGATACAATTGAGCGTGGAACAATTCATATTATGATTAATTTCAAATGTGTAATTAGTATCTACACATTTGAATTGATTCCCTTCTATTATTTGTGTGTATAATTTGCATCTTGGGTTACCACATTTCGTCACCCCTTGATTTTGTACCGTATTGAATCTGGCCTTGGTTAGCAAATTCTTAAGGTTACTGGGTTGTTTCTTCGACTTTATTAATGAAACATCTTTAAATATATGCTTAGTTTCTTGAGAGGTTTTTAATAGGTCAACTGCGGATTTTGCTCCACTGAAATGATCATCGAAGTTTGGATTGTATGTTGTTGTTGTTGTTGTTGTTCCCCAAGCTGCCTGGCTGAACAGCCCCAAGGCCCCGAGCAAGGCCAAGGCCATAACCGAGCGCCCCCACAGAACCCTCCCCGCCGACCACAATAAAGCCTGGGTGACCGAAGCCACTCCATGGCGGGGAGCTGAGGAGGGTGCGGAAACGCCCGGGAAACCAAAGCCCCACCCAGGGCCCTGTGTCCCTCAGCAATTATGAAGAGAAAGTTGAGGGGCAAGGGAAAAATGTGACGCTTTGGCTTCCAATCTTGGTAGATTGGGAGGTCAATCCACGTTAGAGACGCCGTCACTTGAGATCTAGAAAATATATAAGTTAAAGGAACAGTCAGAGTAAGCTATGGGTATGGCAGAGATTGCTCAGTTCTCACTCTGATAGACCAGCCCATCACCACTTGGATTGTATGTACTTATGTATGGTAGTATATCATTGGATGTATTGTCAGTTGCTTTATCACTGGTGCGTAGTACGCTGATGGAGATCTGCTTTGCGCGACTTATTCCATTATTTATTATGCCTTTAGGATAATTACGAGCCAATAAAAAGTCTTTTAATTCACTTAATCTTATATCTCTCTGAGTAGGGTCTGAAACAATTGTGCAAATTCTGCGTGCTAAGTTGAATGGAATGTTGGTTTTTACGTGTCTCGGGTGGTTCGAGTTATATTCCAGATATTGTTTTGTGTCAGTAGCTTTATAGCTTTATACAGTATATATATATATATATATGTGTGTGTGTGTGTGTGTGTGTGTACGGTATTTATAGCGGCAACGGGTGGATGGGACTCGTCAGCCTTGGTCAGCAATCCATCTAGAGGAGTAAAGCTTATAGAAATCCTTATTACTCACCTAAGGGTGAAGCAGGTTCGTAGGTGGACTAGCCACCCACCACTGTTGAAACAAATTGTGCTAACATAAATATGGAGGGCCTTGGAGTCAGATGGACTCTAAGTTGAGTGTTCAATCCTGTAAGTCCTTGAATAAATTGGCACGGGTTGTCTATCTCACAGGGGCCAGGTCCACTTGGGGGCGTTATGTATATGGTCACTCTCATATAGGGGAGTAAAACGTCTGACAACAAACTGATAGAAAATATATATATTTTTTGTTTGGACCCAGCTGAGATTCGAACTTGGAACAACGGGGTAGACATCTCACTACACTACACTCACCACTACACTATATTCATCAGGAAAATATTTAAATTTATTTACCATTTATTGACCCAAATTTCAGAATACATTCATAGATATTTTAAACTAAGTTAATCCCATTTCAGTATAGGCATCAAATGTAATTTATTCTGGCCAAAATGTCAGTTATTACTGTTTTTAGTCACACAAATAAACCATAATACATATAGAATTGTTCGGTCAGACTGTAATGGTCTGGATGATCTGTCATTCAAATGCAGATATTCTAACTGCTTGCCTGAGTAACAGAGTTTACCCTTTCCCTATGGACGTCAATCAGGTACGTCTACCTATCTATCTATTTATCTATTGCTGGATGCCGTGATCCCCGAAGAGGTGGCCACAAACGAAACTCCCCCATGCACCTCTGTCCCTAGTCAGTCGACGTCCCTCCTCCCATCCAGCACCGCTACATACATATACATATATATATATATATATATATATATATATATATATATACGGAGCAGTCGCAAAACATTTCCCCATATGGAATTCCTGTATTTGCAAGAGAGAGCTGAAGAATCTATTATTTCACTTCAACACCAAACACCTCCCAAAGAAAGTAATGAAAGCAAGCATGTGATCCACTGGGATTCGAATCTGGGTTACCACATACATATGCAGATCATATATATAGGAATGCCCTATGGGCAATACACAGGAATTCCCTATGGGGAAATGTTTTGTGACCGCTCTGTATATATATATATATATATATATATATATATATATATATATATATATATATATATCTCTCTCTCTCTCTATATATATATATATATATATATATATATATATATATTGTATATACAATATTTATAATGTTTTCTATGTTGATGAGGGAGACATTGAAAGAATATCGCTATATCAATCATCGTGGTCCTTTAATATGCAACACTTTAGTATCCTATAAGTATATAATATTCCTTGTGTGAAAAACTATATACAGAAAAGTCTAAAGAAACTAACATTATTACCAGATTTCTCGCACGTTTTACTCCGACAGGAGAGATAGGGCCGACACTCCCTCCTGTGCGGCAGTAGGTACAAAGGAGTAACACAGAAATCAAGCAACAACAGATCTAGTGACCCCTCTTATCCCTCTAGGCTGCTTGCCCTCCAAAACACTGAGGATCAAGTGTCCAAACAGTGGTTTAGCGTGGGTAAGGGAAAATTGGAAAGGAACCTACTGCCCTGGAACTATTGTCCGTGGCAGGATTAGGAAGTTATTAGGGTACAGATTGGTTTGTAACATAACACAATTATAAGTAAACTTTCATATATCTGGGAAAAAGAGAGTTATTCATTTACAAATGCAGTCAGTCGTGGGTTTGATGCAAGATATTTGTTTAAGCGAAGTTTAAAAGAATCAAAGATGCGTTAGTCTATAACGTCTCGTCTCGGGGAAGCCCATTCCACAAGTTGACAACTTGATTGAAGACGAAATTCTTAGATTCGTGTGAGTTAAAAGATTTACCAATAATGTTGCAACAGTTTCCTTGCGTGTAATTAGATTGGTCGATAGAGAAGTACTTATTACAGTTCATATTGGCGATGCCTTTGATGATTTTGAACACTTGAAAAGGAAATATATTTAATTCTCTAAGACGCTCCTCGTATGGTTTATTCTTTAGACTATGTATAATTTTGGTAACTCTACGTTGAACTCGTTCTAGCTTGTCTATATCTTTTTGGTAATAAGGGCACCAGGATTGAACGCATTCCAGAAGAGGGCGGACTAAGGAATTGTAGAGTTGGGATAACTTCTTTGGATTTATGCTCAAATGACCTGCCTATAAAGCCAATTATTTTGTTTGCCTTCTTAACAACTTCTGAACATTGTTAACTCGGTTTTAGGTTACTCGATATTGTTGCTCATAAATCGGTTTCTCTGTCTACACTCTTAAGCTGAGTGCCATTCATTGAATAGTTTGCTTTCTCATTTCCGTATCTGATATAAAGTACTTTACATTTATCCACATTGAAACTCATTTGCCAAATTTGCCCAACATGGCAACTTATCTAGATTGTGTTGCATATCGTCAACTTGTTCTTTTGAGAGTATGCTATACAGTATGCAATTTTTGTATCGTCAGCAAACTTTGGGATTGTAAAGGGGAGATGTCGTTGATGTAAATTAGAAAGATAATTGGTCCTAGTACCGATCCCTGGGGTACCTAGCTACTTACATTGGTCCATTTAGATACCTTACCGTTTATGACTACTCTCTGTTTTCTGTCGGTAAACGAATTTTCTATCCATTTCAACACACCGTCTTGTGTTACGACCGGGACTCATATAAAACAAGGGGTCTTAATCATTGGACTAGAAAGGCACACAGCCACAACGGTAACACTAGATCCAACCCTCGAACTTATAATGCCGGCGCACAAAAACACCTATACCCTCCAGAGTTAAATCTGCAATAGCGGGGTAACCTCTAACTCGGTATAAATGCACTACTACTACAGGCTGATGATCTCTGATACAGCCTGATCACAACAACATACAATTACGTTAATAATGTATACAAGGAAAAAGATAGAGAGCTTAATTAAATAACTGGAATGATTTAATGCAAACAAGAAGAAGGTATAATTAACGTTACTCTAAACAATAATAAACTATCACTCCTATATTAAAGAAAGTGAATGAAAGTCCTAAAGCATTGAACAGGAATCTTCTGAAGAAAGTCTGATGCTGCTTAAGATGATCGAATCGGATTTTGAACTGTTATATAAAGTAGGAACAAGATATGACAAGCGTAGGGACATACAGTGTTAACTGGCACGGGAATAACGATAAATGCGCAATAGTATTATCTCCAACAACAAAAGAAGTACTTCCTCAGGCTACGCAAAAAGCCTGCTCAGGTTGTGCAACTCAACAACAACCAAGGCTTACAATCAACGTGAATAAAAATGCTGCATACATAACATAAGAGCTTATAATCCTAGTCAGGTGTCTGCTAGGCGAATAAAGTCTAGCTGGCATGTAGTAGGCTAGGAAACAATGGCTGAGCAAGCGGCTCGTAGCCTAGCTAGGTCCTTAAGACTGTACGGCCAAATTACGTTAAATGACGGAGTGCTCTCTTGAGAGATCCAGATCGCTATTATCTGGTTCTCTCCTGGCGACCCTCTCAAAGTCAAAGCAAAACGAGTTAGCACAGTGTTGGGTGGCAGAGGCAAAAGCCCTCACTCGCAACACAGTGCTAAACTCACAAGGTACACAGTCAGAAAGACAACCTAGGCTTCCCACGTATCCGTTGCGATTGTACAGGTTCAACAAAACCTGGTACACATCGGAAATCACAACAACAATAGCCTCGCCCCAGTCTAGCATTAAATAGCCCAGCAGACAACCAAGCAAAAGGTAGGGAGACACCGCGAGTGTGTCGAACCTCTACAGACAAATGTTAACCCCTCCAAAATGTCTAACTAAACATGGAATATCTGAGAGCTTCAGCATATAATACGATGGCCGATATATGAAATCGTGCAGAACCAAAGGGGAGTTATGATATTAAATAGATTAGAAGAATAAGAGGTAAGAAGTTGAGAGAGAGATAAAGTGTTCTATAGGTAGAAGTCGGGGACAGGTGGCAAGGGAGGTGTGAAGGGTATGCTGGTCAGGCAAGCTCTGAGCAAGGAAGACACAAAGGCAGCAGGGAGTGCGGGGGGACCACTTCCTGACGCGGCAGGAGGGCGGTAAGGTGGCCAGCCACTCAGAGGGCCCGGCCGTGGCATGACGTCACCGAGACAACGTGTAACACTACGCGTACAACCCTCTGCCTCCTGCACTTACTCACTCACACTCTCTAGCTGTATCATTCAGTCTTATACATTAAACATATAACTGATGATATAAAATATAATGCATTGTCACAGGCGAAAATAAAGACCACTTGTGTACTGCCTGTGACATGACGATTCACAAGAAAGAAAGTACAACATTGTAGATAGGCTGTAGCCAAATTTATTGCCCTGGCGAGTGTTAGCGAGTGGCCTAGCGAGCGGCTGAGCCCACGTGGCGTTCTGCTAAGCTGCAGGCGTCACACCCCACCCAAGATATTAGACGCTCAACCATGAGCTCCATATCTGACAAGCAGAACCCCGATAAGACTCGCCACCCCTAACCACTTCGCAACAAAGAAGGCAAAGCTCAGTTCTCATCAACAACAAAAAATTACAACCCCTCCCAACACAATAGCTTAATTCATACTGCTATGCTCCTAGAGCGAGCTTCTACTAGCCCAGCCTCTGAGAGAAGTACAGGTTCGACTCAGAACTTCAGCTATAACATACTTAAACAAAATTAACTATTAAAGAAAGAGTTTTTATGGAATTTTCATTTTTAATATGTTTATGGCGGCTGCACTTACAGGGGCAAGCCAATTTTACTCCACTCTCAACACACACTGACTGAACGGCGAGGGTTCTCCTGCAAACAAACCCTCCCATGACAAACAATCAGCCAAAACATTATCAGTGCCCTTAGCATGCCACACATCCAACTTGTGTTCCGGCAGCACAACAACACCTGACACTGTTAAACTGCCCAGTTCATCACAAGACTTGCACTTCTCTTCGCTCTTTCCGGCAACGGGACCTGCCAAAAGCCTTTCACTAGTTCTACCTTCGTGATAGGCGATGCAGCCCCGATGCGGTCTATGGTGTCATCAACTCTCGATAAGGTATAGGCGTCTGTCAGGGATAATTCACACCCACTCTTGCAATCAACACACACACTGATGTTGCCACTTAACACAGGTTGCAAAGTTACAGGCAACGACCACTCACGACATTCCTTATCCCTCAGACCCTTGGGTAATGAATAGGTGTCTGTCAGGGATAATGCTTCCACACTCTTGCAGTCACCATACACACGGATCTTGCCACTCAACTCAGGTTGCAAACTCACTGGCAACGACCACTCACGATATCCCTTATCCCTCAGACACTTTTTCCACATGTCGGCTAGCTCTGTTTTCACGACAGGCTGTTGAGCAGGATTTATACGGTAGGGATTTAAACTAAGCCTTGCACTGTCTCCAGCCTCCGTGTCGGATTCTACCCCGTACATCAGGCCTGGAGAAGCAACAAACATGCGGATGCACTGCCGGTTGCCTCACAAACTCCTCCAACAGGTTCACATGACATGTTTCCCTGTCCTCGTGTTCGATCTCAACAGCAGCATTACCACACTTCTGAACTTCCGGATCCTCCAACTGCAGTTTACTAATATCCGAGGGAGCCAACCTGTCTAATTGCTTCCGAAGCAACCCATGTCCTCCCCCAATATCAAACTGAGCAACCCTTTTTTCTCTCTGTGTGCAACGTTGCTGCCTCGGAGTCTCTTCCTGCCATACCTCCTCACTAGCTGTGACAGGTCCTGGGGCTTCTCCAGACTCCAACAATGGTGCCAATTCTGAGTCGCCAAGAAGAGCTGCTGGTACTAAACTCTCCAAACTTTTACCAACATTAGCCGTCTTCTTCCAACCGTTCCTCCGTTGATCAGAAGACTGAGGAATAGGCTGTGACACTTTGGATGCAAGAGATCTTGTAACAACGCACGCCATAGGTTGTACTTGACACTTCTCTACCCACTCCTGTTCCTCCCTACTCACGTCGGCCGGCTTCTCGGCAACGACTAAGGGTGAAACCTCAGAAGTAGGCACTGCAAAGTCGTTGCCGAGAAGGAGGTCGACGCCCCCAACAGGCAAGTTCTCCACAATTCCAACATCCAACTCTCGTGTCACACCATCGACCTCCAGTTCCATCCTGACCAACGGGTATGACCTGATAGCATTGATACCTTGCACCACAACCACCCGTGCCGCGTTTATTGGTCTATCAGTAAAGTTCTTCATCAAAGTCTGAGAGGCACCCGTGTCTCGCAACAGCTCAACTCCATGCTTCTTACCAGCCCACTTCACGCAGCCACGCCCTCGATGGTCGCAAAAGACATCGCGGACAGGGTTCGAGCCTTCCGGATTCTTCTCCACTGGCTGTGTCCCAGCCTCTGACGTTATACCCCGGGCAAACTCAGACGACTTCGGGGACACCCCAATGTTGCGAGCCAAAGACACAACTGCATTAGGTAGCTTGCTTGGACAGGCTCTTGCAAATTGCCCCTTCTCATGACAATGAAAACACTCTAACTCCCCCTTGGGCTTCCCATGAGGTGGGGAATGGCCCTGACCCTTCTTAAACGGGACGGTATTAGGTTTATGGTCAGAATTAATATCATTGCTCTTGTAGTTATTGTTATATGGTGTATCACTGACTCGGGGGGGTGGAGTGTTACGCCCCTTGTTACCTGCATCGTTCCGTTGTGCAGATCCGCACCCACGAATCAGCGATAGCCTACGGTCAGCCGACAGCCATCTCAGCTGCCTCCTGAAGAGTTTTCGGGTTCTTTTCTTTAAGATTCAACGTCAGATCGCAGCCCGTACGCTTGAAAAATTGTTCTAGAAGCATCAGCTGTTTCAACTCCTCAAACGTTGATGCCTTCTCAGAACGCAGCCAGTTTCTAAATGCATCGGACAGATCCCGGGCATGCTCAAGAAAGGTGCACTCACGACCCTTCGTTACACCCCGGAACTTCAATCTGTACGTCTCTGGTTGTAACTCATATGCCCGCAGGACAGCCTCCTTCAATACCTCATAATCGATGCACGATTCCAAGGGCAACGCATCATATGCCTTGAGTCCTTTGCCAACCAACCTAGAGGAAACTAGGGCTGCCCACTTAACCTCGGTCCATTGGTGCTCCCAGCACTTCTTCTCAAAACGCATGCAAAATTTGGTGACACCTGACTCGTCAAATAC
Source organism: Paralithodes platypus (assembly GCA_032716605.1). NCBI lineage: Eukaryota > Metazoa > Arthropoda > Malacostraca > Decapoda > Lithodidae > Paralithodes > Paralithodes platypus. The sequence goes on from CM064549.1 coordinate 19,920,505, forward strand.
AGGGACTAACTTAAGAAGGTGCGATAAAGACTGATCAAGACCTAGATTCCCAGAACCGAGACGCTGCCTTGTCGACTCCACCTGAGACTTCTCAAGATCTATGTCTGTACAGTACTTCGTAGCCTGAATCCTGAGCTCAGCCTCATGCCTTCGTTGCTCAAGCTCAGCCTCATGCCTTCGTTGCTCAGCCTGCTGGTTAAGTTTATAAGTTTAGCCATCTCAAGCTGGAAGATCATATCTGCAGTTAAACCTTGAGGAGGAGGAGATGCAACAATTGGAGACTCACCCAAGTGCAAACCATGCTGCCAGTGACTATCGGCCTGCGGGAACGTACCCTGCTCCGGAGCCCGAGGGGGCGCCATGGTAGGAGTCGAGTGGAATGGGGGCTGGGCCGAAGGTGCCCCAGCTCCCGCACCACCCGAAGCCCCACGCACCCCGCCGAGCACCCAGGCCACCAGGTCACTTCTCGACATGCTGCTAGTGCCCACATGCCCCATGACCGTGGCCAAACACTGGAGACCATACCGATCAATCCCCGACACCCGGTCAACAGTAATAGGCATCTCCAGAAACTTCTTTGCATCCTCCTCACTAGTTATAACTCTAATGCCTTCTAACAAACCCCGCTTCTGCACCTCAGAGCCTGCTTCCCGTACTGTCTCCTCACTGTACACTGATCCGTCGTCTGACATAGTGTCCACCGAAAATTCTCAACGTTTATACAAAAATAGGAGTACATAAACTCTCATGCAGCACTATTCACTCAAAAATGCTTGAAGACTCTTAAGTGTTATACTACTTGCCCAAAAAAAATCCGTGTCCACTATATTCCTTCAAACAAACAAAAATTACCACAAGACTCCTGCAATATTTCTCTAAGTTCACAAAATCCTAAGCAAGGTCGCCATTTGATACGACCGGGACTCGTATAAAACAAGGGCTCTTAATCATTGGACTAGAAAGGCACACAGCCACAACGGTAACACTAGATCCAACCCTCGAACTTATAATGCCGGCGCATAAAAACACCTATACCCTCCAGAGTTAAATCTGCGATAGCGGGGTATCCTCTGACTCGGTATAAATGCACTACTACTACAGGCTGATGATCTCTGATACAGCCTGATCACAACAACATACAATTACGTTAATAATATATACAAGGAAAAGATAGAGAGCTTAATTAAATCACTGGAATGATTTAATGCAAACAAGAAGAAGGTATAATTAACGTTACTCTAAACAATAATAAACTATCACTCCTATATTAAAGAAAGTGAATGAAAGTCCTAAAGCATCGAACAGGAATCTTCTGAAGAAAGTCTGATGCTGCTTAAGATGATCGAATCAGATTTTGAACTGTTATATAAAGCAGGAACAACATATGACAAGCGTAGGGACATACAGTGTTAACTGGCACGGGAATAACGATAAATGCGCAATAGTATTATCTCCAACAACAAAAGAAGTACTTCCTCAGGCAACGCAAAAAGCCTGCTCGGGTTGTGCAACTCAACAACAACCAAGGCTTACAATCAACATGAATAAAAATGCTGCATACATAACATAAGAGCTTATAATCCTAATCGGGTGTCTGCTATGCGAATAAAGTCTAGCTGGGATGTAGTAGGCTAGGAAACAATGGCTGAGCAAGCCGCTCGTAGCCTAGCGAGGTCCTTAAGACTTTACGGCCAAATTACGTTAAATGATGGGGTGCTCTCTTGAGAGATCCAGATCGCTAGTATCTGGTTCTCTCATGGCGACCCTCTCAAAGTCAAAGCAAAACGAGTTAGCACAGTGTTGGGTGGCAGAGGCAAAAGCCCTCACTCGCAACACAGTGCTAAACTCACAAGGTACACAGTCAGAAAGACAACCTAGGCTTCCCACGTATCCGTTGCGATTGTACAGGTTCAACAAAACCTGGTACACATCGGAAATCACAACAACAATAGCCTCACCCCAGTCTAGCATTAAATAGCCCAGCAGACAACCAAGCAAAAGGTAGGGAGACACCGCGAGTGTGTCGTACCTCTACAGACAAAATGTTAACCCCTCCAAAATGTCTAACTAAACATGGAATATCTGAGAGCTTCAGCATATAATACGATGGCCGATATATGAAATCGTGCAGAACCAAAGGGGAGTTATGATATTAAATAGATTAGAAGAATAAGAGGTAAGAAGTTGAGAGAGAGAAAGTGTTCTATAGGTAGAAGTCGGGGACAGGTGGCAAGGGAGGTGTGAAGGGTATGCTGTTCAGGCAAGCTCTGAGCAAGGAAGACACAAAGGCAGCAGGGAGTGCGGGGGGACCACTTCCTGACGCGGCAGGAGGGCGGTAAGGCGGCCAGCCACTCAGAGGGCCCGGCCGTGGCATGACGTCACCGAGACAACGTGTAACACTACGCGTACAACCCTCTGCCTCCTGCACTTACTCACTCACACTCTCTAGCTGTATCATTCAGTCTTATACATTAAACTTATAACTGATGATATAAAATATAATGCATTGTCACAGGCGAAAATAAAAACCACTTCTGTACTGCCAGTGACATGACGAGTCACAAGAAAGAAAGTACAACATTGTAGATAGACTGTAGCCAAATTCATTGCCCTGGCGAGTGTTAGCGAGTGGCCAAGCGACCGGCTGAGCCCACGTGGCGTTCTGCTAAGCTGCAGGCGTCACACTTGTATTCCAAGCTCTTTCAGTTTTAGCAGTAAATGTTTGTGGAGAACTTTGTCAAAGACCTTTTGAAAATCAAGGTATACAATATCTACAGCTTTACTCTCATCATAGAGGTTGAGGATATCGTGGCAGAAGTTTAGGAGGTTTGTTAATCAGGAACGTTTGTTACGAAAGCCGTGTTGAGTATCTTTAAGTATGTTATTTTCCTCTAAGAGATTTACGAGTCTGTCTCTTATGAGTGTTTCTAGCAGTTTACATACAACTGAGGTCAAGCTAATTGGACGATAGTTACTGGGTAGGGATTTTCTGCCTTTTTCAACTCTGCGTAAGCAGAGTGGTATCGCCCCCCGTATAGTGGTACATGCAAGCCGAAATGTTTGTCCGTCTGTCTGTCTGTCCGTCCGAGAACTCCTCCTAGACCGTTTGACGGATTTTCACCAAACTTCACACAAACCTTCGGTGCGTGAATGCGACAGTAATTAAAAAAATATTGTTTGAATTTGTGCAATAGTTATGATCTTAGGTCCAAAACATTGTTTCCCCCCCCCCCCCCCCTTTCAGGACCCCTACCGCCCACCCTGTACCTATTCCTTGTGTGTGTGTGTGCCCCATAGGGGCACACCCACACAGAAGTTTGATTTTTTTTAAATTTGTGCAATAGTTATAATTTTAGATCTAAATATGGTTTTGCCCCCCCCCCCCCCTCAGGACCCCCACCCTGTACCTATTCCCAAGCAATGATGATGGCGTTCTGTGTGTGTGTGCCCCGTTAGGGACAGCAGTGATGATGATGGTGGTGATGATGATTACAGTACCTGATAATATGATGGTGACAGTACTAGTAGTAGTGATGATGGTGACAAGCAATGATGATAGTTGTAGTGATAATGATGACAGTAGTGATGATGGTTACAGTATTAGTGATGATGGTGAGTAGTAGTGATTATGGTGAAAGTTGTAGTGATGATGACAGTAGTAGTGATGATGAGAGTAGTAGTGGTGATGGTAAGAGTAATATAGTGATGACTATAATAGTAGTAGAGCTGATGATAGTAATGGTGATAGTGATTAATAGTGATAATGGTGACCCATCGCAGAGTTGTGTATGCCGTTTTGATTTTGGGCGAAACGGCACGTCTACTTTATCAACTCTGCGTAAGCAGAGTGGTATCGCCCCCCGTATAGTGGTACATGCAAACCGAAATGTCTGTCTGTCCGTCTGTCCGTCTGTCTGTCTGTCTGTCCGTCTGTCTGTCTGTCCGAGAACAACTCCTAGACCGTTTGACGGATTTTCACCAAACTTCACACGATCCTTCGGTGCGTGAATGCGACGGTATTTAAAAAAATATTTTTTGAATTTGTGCAATAGTTATGATCTTAGGTCCAAAAAATAGTTTTGCCCCCCCTTCCACCAGCCCCCACCCTGTACCTATTCCCTGTGTGTGTGTGCCCTGTAGGGGCACGCACATCACAGAAAGCCACACATGATACACATGTCTCAAATGTGATGATAATGGTGAGACATCTGTCTGTCTGTCTGTCTGTCTCTCCATCTGTCTGTCTGTCTGTCTGATAACTCCTAGACCGTTCGACGGATTTTCACCAACATTTACACGAACATTCGGTGCGTGAATGCGACGGTAATATATATATATATTTTTTTTAATATGTGCAATAGTTATGAGTTTAGGTCCAAAATATAGTTTTGCCCCCCCCCCACCACCCTCAGGACACCCACCCCCCACCCTGTACCTGTTCCCAAGCAATGATGCTGGCGTTAGGTTAAGTTAGTTTAGTTGACATTAGATGTGATGGTAGTAATAGTGAGGATTATGGTGGTAGTAGTGATGATGGTGATAATAGTAGTGATGATGGTTGTAGTTGTAGTGATGATAATAACAGTTGTAGATATGATGATGAAATTACTAGTAGTAGTGATAATGGTCATATTAGTGATGATGGTGACAAGTAATGATGGCAGTTGTAGTGATAGTAGTGATGATGGTAGTAACAATGGTGACAGTATTAGTGATGATGGCGAAAGTTGGTGTGATGATTACAGTTGTAGTGATGACAGTTGTAGTGACGATGAGAGTCGAGTGATGATGGTAAGAGTAGTAGTGATGACTATAATAGTAGTAGTGATGATGATAGTAATGATGATAGTGACTAATAGTGATGATGGTAACCCATCGCAGAGTTGGGTATGCCGTTTTGATTTTGGGCGAAACGGCACGTCTACTTTATTTAATATTGGTGTTACGTTCGCTAGCTTCCACTGATCAGGCATAGTTCCAGTCTGCAAGGATTTATCAACTCTGTGTAAGCAGAGTGGTATCGCCCCCCCGTATAGTGGTACATGCTAACCGAAATGTCTGTCTGTCTGTCTGTCCGAGAACTCCTCCTAGACCGTTTGACGGATTTTCACCAAACTTCACACGAACCTTCGGTGCGTGAATGCGACGGTAATTAAACAAATATTTTTGAATTTGTGCAATAGTTATGATCTTAGATCCAAAAACATGTTTCCCCCCATCACCCCGCCCCTTCAGGACCCCCACCCCCCACCCTGTACCTATTTCCAAGCAATGATTATGGCGTTCTGTGTGTGTGTGCCCCGTAGGGGCACACTCACACAGAACGTCATCGTTAAGGGGGCGAGAAACAAAATCGCCCGCATTTGTTAAGTTAAGTTAGTTTAGTTGACATTAGAAGGTGACAATTGTAGAGATAATGATAGTAGTAGTGATGATGGTGGTAATATTAGTGATGATGGTAGTAGTAGTGATGATGGTGACAATTGTAGTGATGATGATAGTAGTAGTAATAATGGTGGTAATATTAGTGATGATGGTGACCTTTCGCATAGTTGGGTATGCCGTTTTGATTTTGGGCGAAACGGCACGTCTAATTTAGTTTAGTTGACATTAGAAGTGATGGTAGTATTAGTGGGGATAATGTTGATACTAGTGATGATGGTGATTATAGCAGTGATGATGGTTGTAGATTTAGTGATAATGATGACAGTAGTGATTGATGGTAGTGATGATGATAACAGTAGTAGATATGATGGTGACAGTACTAGTAGTAGTGATGATGGTCATAATAGTATTTATGATGGTGACAGTAGTAATGATGATTGTAAGATGAAGGTGACAGTATTAGTGATGTTGGTAAGTAGTAGTGATGATGGTGAAAGCTGTAGTGATGATGAGTAGTAGTGATGATGAGAGTAGTAGTGATGATGGTGAGAGTAGTAGTGATGATTATAATAGTAGTAGTGCTGATGATATTAATGATGATAGTGACTGGTAGTCATGATGGTGACCGATCGCAGAGTTGGGTATGCCGTTTTGATTTTCGGCGAAACGGCACGTCTACTTTATTGAATAACAATGTCAGTTGTTTAGAGAGCTCATCCTTAGCTTCCTTTAGAACTCTAGGTGAGATTGTATCAGGTCCAGGTGATTTATTTACCTTGAGTTTATCTAAACATTTCAATACATTTCTCTCTGTAATGGTGATATTGTTTAGAACATCAGAATTATCAATCTGAATCGGCGATGCTGTACCGAGGTCGTCTGTTGTAAAAACCTATGCAAATAAGGTATTGAGGGCATTACTCATCTGTATTTCGTCTATGGTGTATTCTCCATTTCCATCTACTAATGGCCCAACAGTTGAAGTAATTACTTTCTTCTTTCTGATATAACTATTAGAATTCTTTCGGGTTTGTTCAGGGGCGTATCTAGGGTAGATAGCGCCTAGGGCAAGGACTGGAATTGCGCCCCCCGGTGGCGTGGGGCGAGCGCAGCGAGCGGTGGCGAGCGCAGCGAGCCTCTCCAGCTGGGGGGTTAGGGGGGGGCGCTGTAAGTCCCCCCGAGATATTTTTTGAAATATGAGCAATTCTAGGAGCATTTTAAAGCCATATTCAAAGCTATATTTAGGTAATTGAAACACTAAATAATGAATGATATACCAGTAGGCTATATATATATATATATATATATATATATAATGTGTGTGTGTGTGTGTGTGTTAGGTTCATTGTTTGGTTTAGGTTAATGATACCTATTTTGAGTTTGGATTGCATTATACTTTTTTTAAGACCCTGTTCAATCATCTGACACCTATCTTTTAGATTTCATAAATCCATATAATCACAGAATCAGGATAAACAATCGAATAAGTCAATCTCGTTAACAGTTTAATTAACAAATTATTGCACTACATCTGACATCTGACAGACTGACATCTACTGATACTGTATATGAAAATCACAACTGCACTTTCCTTGCTTTTACTGATGTAAATTGGTCTATGATGTCCTCAAAGTCAGTTGTTTCAGTTTCTTCTCTTTCTACACTGAGCAGAGCAAGATCACAAAGTCTGCCTTGACCCATGGAGGCTCTCAAGTAAGAAAGTATTAACTTTAATTTGCTGAATGATCTCTCACAACTGGCGATGGAAATGGCGATGGTTAGTATTATCTGCATAGCAATGCGAAGATTGGGGAAGACACTCTCATCTCCATACTGAACAATAAATTCAAGAAGCTCTTCAGGTCTTGATATTTAAACTCATAAACTCATCATCACGGAAAGAAGACAAAATCATACAGAAGATTTGTTGGTGTATTTTAAAAGTATTGATAACATGCACCATCATACAGGATTTTGCGTTTTCGCTATTATTTTTATTTACATGGACAATGAGTTTAAACCGATGAAAAACATGAAAATTCCGTCCTTATCGCATGCCAGTTTTTAATGTGTTTTGCCATGTTTACCGCTTTGTATCCTATAAATGAAAGAAATGGATATAATACTGAGTAGTGTATGATGGAGTATGGTATAAATACTCTAAAGAGGCATAACGAACTCATCTTTAGCTTTCTTCATCTGCCCATGACGATGTGTTTAATAGCCTATGCGATTTTATGTTTGATTTGTAATATTCAACTCATCACGGGAATATGAAGACAGATACAAAGGATTTGTTCGTGTCTCTATGAAGAATTAGTATGATACTTTATCATCCACTATTTATTTTCTTATCTATACCTTTTGATTAGAGGGAAAACTGCCTTAAACATTACGAAACACGAAACAAATTCGACTTCAATGGACCATAGCTGCAAAAAATCCCTCAAAAGGCTATGTAGCCTATATAAACATTTCTTACTCAGAATTACCTAATCTTTCATTTCTGGAGTATTTGACAAAACTCGCGGGACACCCTGTATATTAAATTCTAAAAGTAGACCCCTATTTAGCCTAAGCAATAAAGTAATTTTATATAGAAATAAAGTTAAAACCACTTTCCTTCTTCATGAGGAAGTGTCGTGATCTTCTAAGATTCTTCTTACACAAATTATACAATGCTCTGAAATAATGAAAATGACACTCTAAAATTACTCTAAACCACGTATAAACCTAGAAGCTAAATTCTAAAAGTATTTAGCCTAAGCAATAAAGCATGTTCGGATGTTCCTAAAATAATAAAGGTAAACCACTTTCCTTCTTCGCTAGGAACGGTTTCATGATCTTACATACTGCTCTGAGAGTCTGAAATAAGGAATATTATATTCAATTTACCGTCAGATAAAATTAAACAGAGTATAGAGTAATAAATGCATATATTTCGTACCTTTGCCTGTCCCTGCCCGTTTTGTTTATCAACAATAAACGTTCGCTTGGCGCTAGCATTCGAGAATGCTTAAAGTTATAAATAGCCTATATCCTGATTTTCTTGTGGGTCTCTTATAAAGTAAATTTCGAAGTACTAACAATATTTTACTATTAACTAATCAGTCAAATGAGAAATAATCCAGAATATCAATACATATAATTATACACCATTCAACGTTGCATAAAATATAATACCTGTGGTAAACTATCAATGGAAGTTAAATATTACTAAGCTATAATGAATCAAATAAAATCAATCTAAATGAATACTCTATATCTAAATTGAATTCAATCTGAAACAAGCTAATTTATATCCAAAGGTCTCACATAATAAATGTATATAATTATAGGGTAAGGTTATAAGGGTTAATATTCGCCAGGAATTAACTCACCAATAGTTCCACGTGGCAATGAGGCAAGGGAGAACGTTTTACCCAATATGGTGGTGGACAATGGGGAACGAGACTTCGGTCCCGAGACACGAGTCAAGTTAAAGAAAGAATAAATGATTACATGGGAATGGACATGAATATTATGCTTATCTATCAGTGAGTCATGATGTCGATGAGAGCGTCGTGATGGTGTAGCTGTGTGTATTGCTGTATGTGTATTGTGATTAGAGGCACAAAAGCACGATCAACTGAGGGCGGAAAATTAGATGTTAACTGGTTGGTGTTCGTGAAGGCTCTGACGTACCTCAAAAGCACACCTTGCTGCCTTGGCAAACCGCCAGGAGCCCAAATTATCGTACCGCATTTAGGTTGCTCTATACGATAAATTATATTAATATATACGATAAATTCATATATACTACATAAGACCATGGCAATATTGCTTAATAGCATATTAGGCCTTTTATAACTTAACTTATTTACAATCTTATAATATACGATCTACTCGTCCTACATCGTGCTGTAGGAGAGATCGTGACGTCACAGAGACACAAGATCACAAAAGAGTCATAGTCTATCGTATTTATACGATACACTCCCCCCACAAAAAAGACCTGAACCCCACCTTAAACCTAAAGTTGCCCAGAGGCTATCTTCTGACGCCACAAGTCGACAGTGCCAGCAGCAGCGCGTCTGGGACGCGTCCCGGTCCGAGAATGATCACCATCAGTATGAGGTGAGTCGTTCCTTCGAGAATCCTCGGACCCAGCAATAACAGGTGGAGCCTCAGATTGCAATGCGGAATCTAGCTCCAAAGCGTACAAACGTGCGATAGGACGAACAGTAGTTCCAGTGGCTGTCTTTAAAAGCGCCACCCGCTCTACAGAGTCTGCCCCCTTGTATACCTCCAATACGCGGCCTAATTTCCAGTATAAACGAGGACTATCTTCTTTAATTAAAACAACGTCACCAACTGTAGGGGCCGTTGGTCTACCAGAGGGAGTAACACTCCTTTCCCTCAATGCTAGCAGATATTCACTAATCCACCGTTTCCTAAATCCTCGATTATCCTGGATATATACTGGTATCTCTTAGACACCGCTACCGCAGAGTACAACGAGGGATCCTCTAACTCTACTATGGACTGAAAATCAGATGGAAACGCAGTCAATGGTTTTCCATATAGCAAGTGAGCTGGCGTTAATGGTAGTGGTTCTTGCAGGTCGGTGTACACATATGTAAGCGGGCGATCATTCACGACTGCCTCTATCTCTGTGAGGACTGTCGTCAACTCACTCTTCTTTAATAGAGCACGTCCTACAACCGCTCTTAGTCCTGACTTTACTATGCCGACACACCGTTCCCACACTTAGACAACCTACACATAGCTTCAATCTTCTCGCCTGTGCTAGTTTTGTCTCATTTGTCGGGTATTTTACACAGAAACTCCATTTATGTTTGTTGTTACATAGCTTACATTGAATCTGAGCAGGTTTCTTATACACACCCTCTTTCTTTACTTTAGTCCCCACTGTCATGCTTACTGTTCCCCTCTTCTCCACATTCTCACTCCCTCCCGACACATACATTCTCCCTTTGTTCAACTGTAGATTATTGATCTCCTTACTGAACTGAGTTTTGAATTCCCCCAGCTCAAATGATCTTACCTTATCAAGTATTGCCATAGGAAGCTTCTGACGCAAGATAATGACTATCATTTCCTGCGTGGTAAGCCCTAGGGTATCTAGCGATCGAGTATGGCACTCCATATTTGCCCTGAAGTTTGTCAACTCATCAACCTTATACTGTGGTTCTGCGAGCCCCAACAAGGCAACGACATGGGCCATCTTCAACTGCTCTCTATCCCCATATGTGGACTCTAATAAGTGCACCGCTTCAAGATAACTACCACCTACTACTGCAAAACCCTCTATTAAATGTAAGGCCTCTCCTTCCATTTGTCCCTTCAGATAGTGAAACTTGCGGACATTATCCAAAGAGGATTCATGAACCGTAGATCGAAATACGTCCCAGAAAGCTAACCACTCGGTCAACTTGCCCCCAAATGTAGGAAGATTGAGCTTTGGGAGGTGTACAGTATGTTTTGGGTCAGCCCTTCTATGGGCCTCATTATCGCCTCCCTTCTTACTCGCGATTGCACGCTGTAATAGGTACTTCGCTCTAAAGACAGGTTCGTCATAGAGGGCGCGATTATCACACTCTGTAACAATCTCTTCCTCCTCTGTCATGGCAGCCACAATCACCTCACTCAGAGCCGTAATACGACCGTGGGTAACCTGGACGTTTTCTAATCTAGCCTCCAATTCCTCTAGTTCAGCAGTAGTGATGAAAGTGTTGACGTCCACTATTAGCCTATTTATTACTCCCCGAAGTCCCGCCCTTTGATTTTTAGGGGCTTTGTTCAGCACCCCACTAGACGGTGTCTCTTTACCGTTTTTATCCATTTTGCTTGCGAGCCTATAGGCTATGTATCTAAATATCACGTTACAAAAACAACGGCCAAATAATAGGCTACTTAAGAGACGCCAACCGGCGGACTTCTATGTTATGGAGAAAAAAATAATACACTAAATAGCAATACCTACTAATGGATCATATTGAACAAGAAAAAATGTTAGGTCAGGTCATATGTCACAGGAAGTCTGAAACGGAAAAGAAAATTATTGGGGAAAGATGATGGGTGGGATGCAGGACTTAGGCAGGCACAACGATGTGACCCTGCATTCCGGCTCTAACCATCGCTTGGCTAGCCTTGCCAGTTTATCATAGAGTTGTTCCTGCATCCTGTTATATGTCCCCTTGTTCATTGCCTTAAAATCCCTTACTGGTAGCTAATTCCCGGGTCTGGGCACCAATGTGGTAAACTATCAATGGAAGTTAAATATTACTAAGCTATAATGAATCAAATCAAATCAATCTAAATGAATACTCTATATCTAAATTGAATTCAATCTGAAACAAGCTAATTTATATCCAAAGGTCTCACATAATAAATGTATATAATTATAGGGTAAGGTTATAAGGGTTAATATTCGCCAGGAATTAACTCACCAATAGTTCCACGTGGCAATGAGGCAAGGGAGAACGTTTTACCCAATATGGTGGTGGACAATGGGGAACGAGACTTCGGTCCCGAGACACGAGTCAAGTTAAAGAAAGAATAAATGATTACATGGGAATGGACATGAATATTATGCTTATCTATCAGTGAGTCATGATGTCGATGAGAGCGTCGTGATGGTGTAGCTGTGTGTATTGCTGTATGTGTATTGTGATTAGAGGCACAAAAGCACGATCAACTGAGGGCGGAAAATTAGATGTTAACTGGTTGGTGTTCGTGAAGGCTCTGACGTACCTCAAAAGCACACCTTGCTGCCTTGGCAAACCGCCAGGAGCCCAAATTATCGTACCGCATTTAGGTTGCTCTATACGATAAATTATATTAATATATACGATAAATTCATATATACTACATAAGACCATGGCAATATTGCTTAATAGCATATTAGGCCTTTTATAACTTAACTTATTTACAATCTTATAATATACGATCTACTCGTCCTACATCGTGCTGTAGGAGAGATCGTGACGTCACAGAGACATACAAGATCACAAAAGAGTCATAGTCTATCGTATTTATACGATAATACCGGTAACTAAAGAAAACCACCCCGAAAATATTTAGAGGGATAACTTAACTATTGTTTATTGATATGTTTAGGCAATGGCTTGCAGGAATTCGTTGCCTAAAAGGCTAAAATGTAATTGTATTTAAAATATATATAGTCTACTGTGATTACTGTAGTAACTGTACATATTATAAAAACACGTTATGGCGTTATTATTCATCATAGCCTATTATATAATTATATTAATGACGAATGGATAGGATAGGTATTTAGGCATAATACTCGATATTAGATTTGCACTATAGTTAAATACTCTGGTTAGGTTAAGTTAGGATATTTTAGGTTAATACTAAAAAAAAAAAAAAAAAAAAAAAAATTTGATTGGCAACTTGTACCTCTACTGTAGGTTCTTTTTACTTTGCTTAATACACTTTTGGGCTTTGCGTCGTAGTTCTACAAATTGTACCCGTTCTTCGTCATTTTGTGAAGATTTTAACACCTTACGAGCGGCCTATGCGGTTTATTTATGTGTACCGCACAGCGGGGTGTTTTTAGCCAAAATAGGGCTGTTTACGTGATCATTTTCATGCCTAAATAAGACCCAGAACGTAAAACAAGTACCTATCCCTGAAAGGGCATAAACAGAGCTTTCGAATGACACCATAACGATCCTTGTATGATGGATAGTTTTCTTGCAATAACCGTGCAACGCGAGTGCTAAAAGCAGGTAATTCGGTACTTTCAGTACATAATTGAGTATGTAGCGAGTGAGAGAGGGAGGAGGGAGCTGAGATTTGTGTCAGTAGGTTCGCCGCGGTGGTCTGGAGCAGTCATACGCTCGCTAGTCTCCTGCCACCACTTGTCTCTCTCTCTCAGCCACATTACGTGCTGAAATTGCCACTCGAGTTATGTCGAGCGCCGCCACATAGTCCAGCTTTATTTAACTCGACTTATGTTGCTCGCCGCTAATTATGGGTTAATCTATCATTAGCAATCTTTTTAGCAAGCGAACATTCTGAAATTTCTTTATTCCATCATTTGGGCTTATTATTATGGCCTGTACGCAGTATTTTCGATGGAATGCAGTCTTGCACTGCTTTTAGGTTAGTGTTTGTGAATAATTCCCAAGATGTATTTATGTCGCTATTGTTAATTAGTAAGCTCGTCAGTTTCTCTAACAAACAAAGTTAACAAAATTTTGCTTTCTTGAAATTAGAAACTTTCTCGATGCTGCTATTTGGTTCGTTACTAGTAAACTTTAAACTGAAAATTATCGTACAATGGTCGCTGTTACTGAATTCATCACTGACATTCAAATTCTCTGTCAATTTTTCTTATGTTGAAAGTACAAGGTCAAGGAAGTTATTTCCATGGGTTGGAGATCTAACAAATTGATATAGCGAACTCTCTTGCAAGTTTGCATACAGGTCTTGTCCAGAGTGTGAAGTAATACTATCTTCCCACTTGGTCACAGGTAAATTGAAGTAGCCAAAGAGTACTGTATCTTGCGAGTTACTTACGTCTGCAATTTGCTCATAAATTTCTCGGTTAGTTTGCACTGATTGAGCTGGAGGTCTGTATAGTAATGCAAGTATTATTTGTGTACCTTTATTAGCACATAGGATGTGTCGACGTTAACAAATTGAGGTTTTGACAAGAGGGTCGGGTTAAGACTTTCTCTGGCAAAAAGTAAAACACCACCGTAATTTGTATTTATTCGTCTTTTCTCAAAAAATACATAACCGGGAAGTGAATACTCTGCTAAAAAGTCTTTGTCTTTTGTATTGAGCCAAGATTCTGTTTGCATAGAACACCTTTAAAGTTGTGGTTTTAGAACTCGCAGAATGCTCTTTAATACATTTTTTGGTTTTGGTCGGATCTACATTTACGTTCATGGCTGTCCTTGGTCCTAATCCCTGGCGGTTTTGGAATTGGGTTTGTAGATGGAGCTTTATCCAAATTTGTGGTTATTGACGGATTAGCATTTATGTCCTTCGCAGGTCGCCGTCCTCGCGGTCTTCGGTCCTCCTTCCTGGTTGTCCCGTGTTGGGTTGATTTGTTCTCCGAAAATCCTTCACCGCAGCGTTGAGAAGACATCTAATACGTGCTGCTCCTACCTGGTTCAGATGAACTCCATCGTCTGAAAACAGATAGTCATCGTAGTAGAAATTGTCCCAGGTGTCGACGGAGAAACCTGGAAGAGAAAGGGGGGGAGGAGAGAGAAACGGTTTCGCCATGCACGCGGACGGTGTGTATGCCTCTACCACATGGCCTAATTCAAACGCTCTTACCCACAATCCTTTTTATAACTGTCTGTCTTTCAACATTCAATTGCACTGTTGCGTATGTAGATGCAGGAAAGGGAATATTCATTAATCTGGCACACATAACACCCTACCCCTGCAACAGACAACAGCTCAGGTACGACTATATCCTTACCCTTGGGCATGGATAATTTCTAAATCATACTCTTGCAAAGTAAGGCTCCATTTAGTCAATCACTGATTCTTGTTTTGACATTTATTTAGGTATATTAAAGGATGGTGAACAGTATAAACAGTTACTTTATTGTCTGAGGAGCTCCTATATGCATTATAAAACTGCAAGGCAAGCATCAAAGCTTGGAGTTCCTTCTTTATGACTAAATAATTATTATTATGTTCTATCCAACAACCAACTCTACTCCTAAAATCGATTAATGAAATATTACAAACACATGTGGCAGTCCGTGGATTCGAACCCAGGACACTCACACCGAATATCAACACCTTATGCATTGCGCCACGAAGGCAGTTAAAGAATGGTGGACACTGCCTACGATTTATTATGCAACTTCAAATCCTGCATATCAATCTAAGCATGTACACACATCCCAACTGCAACTCACGTAGGCTATGCATATGTGAATGGAAAGAGCAATTAATGGGGGCCTTAACCACTAGGGAAGGCCTCTCGATAAATTACTCCTGAACCAATATCAATTATTATGTTCCATCCAACAACCAACTCTACTCCTAAAATCGATTAATGAAATATTACAAACACATGTGGCAGTCCGTGGATTCGAACCCAGGACGCTCACACCGAATATCAACACCTTATGCATTGCGCCACGAAGGCAGTTAAAGAATGGTCGACACTGCCTACGATTTATTATGCAACTTCGAATCCTGCATATCAATCTAAGCATGTACACACATCCCAACTGCAACTTACGTAGGCTATGCATATGTGAATGTAAAGAGCAATTAATGGGGCCTTAACCACTAGGGAAGGCCTCTCGATAAATTACTCCTGAACCAATATCAATTATTATGTTCTATCCAACAACCAACTTTACTCCTAAAATCGATTAATGAAATATTACAAACACATGTGGCAGTCCGTGGATTTGAACCCAGGACGCTCACACCGAATATCAACACCTTATGCATTGTGCCACGAAGGCAGTTAACCCGTACAGCCCCAGCGACGCGTCTGATGCGTCGGCGATGTATGTAACGCACAGCCCCAGCGACGCGTCTGACGCGTCACCCTAATTGCGCCGACCGTAACCTCAGGTGTAGCCACTCAAGAGGGCTCAGATTTGTATGGGAACTGTGTACGTATCCCACGCAACCGTGCCGATGGTTGAAAACTCTCAAAGTCCACGTGCGTGCGCGTGAGCGCGCAATAACCTGTTTTTTGGGGGTAATTGCCTTAAATTTTTTACTCTTGTAAAATACGTTTTCGGGGGCTCTGTAGGACCATTCTTTAAGCTTTTTGAGCGGTTTTTCGTGGTTTTTCCTTCATTCCTAACCCATTCGCTATTGTTTCTGGAATAAAACCATTTTTTGAAAACCGGCCGGGTTCTGGTGAACAAACATTACAAAACTAGCCGGGGCTCCACGGGTTAAAGAATGGTGGACACTGCCTACGATTTATTATGCAACTTCGAATCCTGCATATCAATCTAAGCATGTACACACATCCCAACTGCAACTCACGTAGGCTATGCATATGTGAATGGAAAGAGCAACTAATGGGGTCTTAACCACTAGGGAAGGCCTCTCGATAAATTACTCCTGAACCAATATCAATTATTATGTTCTATCCAACAACCAACTCTACTCCTAAAATCGATTAATGAAATATTAAAAACACATGTGGCAGTCCGTGGGTTCGAACCCAGGACGCTCACACCGAATATCAACACCTAATGCATTGCGCCACGAAGGCAGTTAAAGAATGGAATAAAGTAGACGTGCCATTTTGCCCAAAATCAAAACGGCATACCCAACTCTGCGATGGGTCACCATCATCACTACTAATCACTATCACCATTACTATCATCAGCACTACTACTATTATAGACATCACTACTAATCTTACCATCATCGCTACTACTCTCATCATCACTACTACCGTCATCATCACTACAACTTGTCACCATCATCACTACTACTCACCATCATCACTACTACTGTCACCATCGGCACTACCATCATCACTACTGTCATAATTATCACTACAACTATCATCAATACTTGTCACCATCATCACTACTATTAGTCATCACTACTACTTCTACCATCATCACTACTACTCACCATCATCACTACTACTGTCACCATGGTCACTACCATCATCACTAGGCCTCCTATTATTATTATCACTACAACCATCATCATTACTTGTCACCATCATCACTACTATCATAACTACTACTAGTACTGTCACAATCATATCTACTACTGTCATCATCATCACTACTATCATCATCATCAATACAAGCACAACCATCATCACTAATATTATCACCATCATCACTACTATCACCATTATCACTACTATCACCATCAATCCCACTATTATTACCATCACTTCTAATATCAACTAAACTAACTTAACCTAGCATATGCGAAGCGAGATGTTTTCGCCCCCAGAACGATGCGTTCTGTGTGTGCCCCGTAGAACGCCATCATCATAGCTGGGGAGGGGGGGGGGGGGGGGGGGGGGGGGGGGGGGGGGAGGGGGGGGGGGGCTTGGATGGCCCGATGGGGGCGGTGGGTGTAAAACCATATTTTGGATCTAAAATCATAAATATTGCACAAATTCAAAAAAAAAAAAAAATCTGACGTTCGCATTCACCCACCGAATGTTCGTGTGAAATTTGGTGAAAATCCGTCCAACGGTCTAGGAGGAATTCCGGGACAGACGGACAACAACGACGACATAATTTTTTTCCGGTGGTACCCACTATACGGGGGGGCGATACCAAACTCTGCTTACGCAGAGTTGATTAAACTGAGCTTGATTGAATTTCTTACTGTTGAACCTACCGGGTCTCTATATTTCATTATTATCATCTTTAAGAGAAGGAGGCTGTAGGCCTCAGCCGAACAAGAAGGTACTCCCAGGGACTGTTAGGTGGTTGATAAGGATAACTGGAACTCCTGTTTTCCCACCTGGCCTTCCTCCTTCTGTTCCACCCACCTTCTCTGCCTATCAATACTCTATAACACAAACACATTATATACTAAACTAACTTTTCAAAATGTAAACAAAAAACAACATGAATATAATACACACCAAGCCTCGGAGTTCTGGGGGGGGGGGGGAGTGTCCCGAAATGTCCTGGACCACCACCTACTACTCAATAATGCCCCTTTCACACATGTGCGACTTCATACGATTTTCGTCGCCGAGGACTTAGTCTTGTCAATTCGCATCTAATTTCTGCGACGTGTACGATTTTGACCGTTACAAACAGATTACTAATTATACTCGGCGAAGATGTCACCGGTGAATGCAATGCAATCGCCGTCATTCTGCGACGTTATCGGCGAAGTGAGCGATGTTTCGGCGAAGTGAGCGATGTTTCGGCGAAGATCTCTGCGAGGAATGACACGTTTTCAAAAATATCTTGCGGCATCATGCGATGGTCAAAGAAGACTCGCCGAATGTTCTGCGGCGTCTTCGGCGGTTCAAGCGATGGTCCGGCGATTACTTCGGCGAGGTTGTCCGAATATTTTTCCGGGCACAAATTCCTGCGATGTATGAATGAATCCACGGCGATCGCCGCCAACGCCATCGCAGATACGTTGCCGAGGTGTCCGTACCTGAGCGAATGTCACGTGAATGTTTTAAATTCAGTGGGATTAGCATCTACCCACGTTACAATCGCGCAAGTAATTAGCCCCAACAACCACCCACAACCCCCCAAACCTTCCTGTGGTATATAAAGACCTTGACTCGGTCACAGAGAACAATCTGAGTTGAGCAGCCACACCGAGCATAGCTACTCTTCACCACCACCACATTATAACCTTGACCCTTGAACGTTCCTGTTGAATCTTGAGATGGAGAACATTACGCAGCATCCACGGAGGAATGAACGTGTTGAGCGGGCCCTTGCCACCCAGCGGCGGATCTACTTTATTTGAAATGCCTATTGGAGCTTGCCAGAAGGGAGAAGGAAGCTGACAGGGCAAGGAAGGAAGCTGAGAGGGAAAGGAAGGAGGAAGAGGAGAGGAGAAAACAGATGAAGAAGCGGAAATGTTGGACTAGAGACTGGCTGTTAAGGCGAGGTCGATTTGGGGGATATGAAAATCTCCTGAAAGAAGTTGAAGAAGAGGA
The DNA here is from genome assembly GCA_032716605.1 of Paralithodes platypus. Lineage (NCBI taxonomy): Eukaryota > Metazoa > Arthropoda > Malacostraca > Decapoda > Lithodidae > Paralithodes > Paralithodes platypus. The sequence continues at coordinate 19,939,538 of CM064549.1, forward strand.
CCCAGCGGATTTTATAAACTTCATGAGATTGGACCACGCACTTTTTCAAGAAATTCTCAGAAAAATTCGACCCATCATTGCCAAAAAGGACACACACTGGAGGAAAGCCATAGATCCTGGTTTGCGTTTGGCAGTGACGTTGCGTTACCTAGCTACAGGTGACAGCTACAAGAGTCTTAGTTACTTGTTCAGGATAGCGCACAACACCATCTCCATAATTGTTCCCGACGTCTGTGAGGCTATTGCCAGTGCATACATGGATGATGTAATTATTTGTCCTACAACACCAGAAGAGTGGAAGGATGTTGCAAATAAATTTGCTAGCAAGTGGCAATTTAAACATGCTTTGGGTGCCTTGGATGGCAAACATGTTGCCATCAGAAAAACACCCAAAGGTGCCTCTACCTTCTACAACTATAAAGGTTACCACTCCATTGTGCTGCTTGCCATCGCTGATGCTGACTACAAATTCCTCTACATCGATGTTGGTGCAGAGGGATCAGCGTCAGATGGTGGGTTGTTTCTACGAACCCCTATTCGTTTGCTGTTGGAGAGGAATGACGTTGGTGTTCCTGAGCCTGAACCGCTTGAAAACGGGAACGAGGATATTCCATTCTTCTTCATTGGTGACGACACATTTCCACTGAGGACCTGGCTGATGAAACCTTACCCAATGAGAGGTTTGGATGATGATCAACGCATTTTTAATTACCGCCTATCCAGAGCCCGGAGAGTGGTTGAAAATGCGTTTGGTATAATGTCTGCCAGGTAAAAGCCAAATTTAAAAAAATATGTCAATTGTTTTAATGTATATTTAAATATATATATATAGTTACATTACCATACATAAAATTATGAATAAATATATATATGTCTATACATATATACAATATATATACACTTCAAAATTTAATGTGTTTGTGTACATACGGTACATCCACATCCTACGCCCGTATGGCTTCAGGCCCATGTCGACTAACAACATTTGACCATCTTTAAAAGCTTATAATAACCTGCTGGCTTCCCTTTAATATTTGGGATTGGAGTTCGTTGTTAAAAGGATCTGACTTGTGTGGGTTGGTCGCCCTAATCGAGCTTCCCATTTCATTCTCTTATAAAGTTTTCATTGAGAAACTAATATATTTTTTCCCCAGACTAACTGTATTTATTTTAACCATTCTCATTACAGGTTCCGGTGTCTGCTAACGACCATGCCTATCCATCCGAATCGAGTTGAATCCGTTGTGATGGCCTGCTGTTGTCTACACAATGTCCTTCGTGACAGGAATCCCTCTGATCGACGGGGTCTTGTCGTGGAACAGGAGAAATCGTAGATTTGTTACGTCCGGCCGACATTCTAGACCGTCTTGGAAGGCATCTGGGAAACACAGCTACTAATGATGGGAAGACTCTTTGTGACAGTCTCAAACACTATTACAACTCACCAGCTGGGAGTGTGGCATGGCAAAACACGATGATAGGACGAACCCCATCTGAAACCTAAAACATACCCTAATAAAATGTAAAGATAATATGATTATTGTTTAATTTCTACTCCATGTCATGACCAAGTTATGTGCGTAGCAAGAAGGCATTTGTTGTATGATAACTTATTTTATTCAACAACATCTGGCTAATGTCATATTGGGTGAATATTCGAATTACGTAGACATAATATTATCTACTAGCTACGAACATCTTGTATGACAAAAATTCACGAAACATACAAAAAAATTCCTCTCTATCTGGACCTTGGTGAAACCTGTCTAAAGTAGAACCAGGTGGCTAATTATCCGAGACACCCACCCCCACCAACAGTCACACACACACGTACACACACACACATGATTTGTATACGAACTTGCAAGAGAGTTCGCTTTATCAATTTGTTCGAACGCCGACCCGTGGTAATAACGTTCTTGACATTGTACTTGCAACAAAAGAAGAATTAATAGAGAATTTGAATGTTGGTGATGAATTCAGTAACAGCGACCATCGTACGATAACTTTCACTTTAAAGTTTACTAGTAACGAACCAAATAGTAGCATCGAAAAAGTCCATAATTTCAAGAAAGCAAACTTCCATAAACTTAGAGCTATGTTTAAAGTAACTGACTGGAGCTTTTTAATTCACAATAACGACATAAATACATCTTGGAAGTTATTTGAAGCCACTTACCTAAAAGCAGTGCAAGACTGCATTCCATCGAAAATACGGCGTCCAGGCCATAATAATAAGCCCAAATGGTGGAATAAAGATATTTCAAACTGCCTGCTTGCTAAAAAATGTGCTAATGATAGATTAAAATCCTCACAAAATGACGAAGAACGGCTGAAATTTGTAGAGCTACGACGCAAAGCAAAAAAGTTAATTAAGCAAAGTAAAAAGACCTTAGAGTTACATATTGCGAATCAAAGTAAAACAAACCCGAAATAATTCAATAGTTATATCAGAAAGAAAAAAGTAGTTACTTCAACTGTTGGACCGTTAGTCGATGAAAATGGAGAATACACCAAAGACGAAGTACAAATGAGTAATGCCCTCAATACCTTCTCTGCATCAGTTTTTACAACAGAAGACCTCAGTGATATCCCTACACCATCGCCGATTCAGATTGATAATTCAGATGTTCTAAGCAATATCACCGTTACAGAGAGAGAAGTATTGAATTGTTTAGATAAACTCAAGGTAAATAAAACGCCTGGACCTGATACAATCTCGCCTAGAGTTCTAAAGGAAGATAAGGATGAGCTCTCCAAACCACTGACATTACTATTCAATAAATCCTTGCAGTCTGGAACTATGCCCGATCAGTGGAAGCTAGCCAACGTAACACCGATATTCAAAAAAGGCAGCAAATCCCTACCCAGTAACTATCGTCCAATTAGCTTAACCTCAGTTGTATGTAAAATGCTAGAAACGGTCATACGAGCCAGACTCGTAAATCACTTAGAGGAAAATAACATACTTAAAGATACTCAACACGGCTTTCGTAAAAAACGTTCCTGTTTAACAAACCTCTTAGACTTCTTCCACGATATCCTCAACCTCTACGATGAGAGTAAAGCTGTAGATATTATATACCTTGATTTTCAAAAGGCCTTTGACAAAGTACCCCATAAACGTTTACTGGTAAAACTAAAAGCGCATGGAATACAAGACGGTGTGTTGAAATGGATAGAAAATTGGCTCAGCGACAGAAACCAAAGAGTAGTCATAAATGGTAAGGCATCTAAATGGACCAATGTAAGTAGCGGGGTACCCCAGGGATCGGTACTAGGACCAATTCTCTTTCTAATTTACATCAACGACATAGATGAGGGTCTCACCTGTACAATCTCAAAATTTGCTGACGATACAAAAATTGCAAATAGCGTACTCTCAAAAGAACAAGTTGACGATATGCAACACAATCTAGATAAATTGTCATGTTGGGCCCAAATTTGGCAAATGAGTTTCAATGCGGATAAATGTAAAGTACTACATATCGGATACCTAAATGAGAAAGCAAACTATTCGATGAATGGCACTCAGCTTAAGAATGTAAACAGAGAAACCGATCTGGGAGTAACAATATCGAGTAACCTAAAACCGAGTCAACAATGTTCAGAAGTTGTTAAGAAGGCAAACAAAATAATTGGCTTTATAGGCAGGTAATTTTAGCATAAATCCAAAGAAGTTATCCTAACCCTTTACAATTCCTTAGTCCGCCCTCTTCTGGAATACTGCGTTCAATCCTGGTGCCCTTATTACCAAAATGATATAAACAAGCTAGAACGAGTTCAACGTAGAGTTACCAAAATGATACCTAGCCTAAAGAACAAACCATACGAAGAGCGAAGAGCGTCATAGAGAATTAAATCTATTTCCTTTAACCCAGCGCAGATTAAGAGGTGACTTAATTCAAGTGTTCAAAATCATCAAAGGCATCGACAATATGAACTGTAGTAAGTACTTCACTATTGACCAATCTAATTACACGCGGGGAAATGGTTGCAAAATTATTGGTAAATCTTTTAACTCACACGAATCTAAGAATTTCTTCTTCAATCTAGTTGTCAACTTGTGGAATGGGCTTCCCCGAAACGTTATAGACTGCATCACCGTTGATTCATTTAAACTCCGCCTAGACAAATATCTCGCATCAAACCCGCGACTGACTGCGTTTGTAAATGAATAACTTTATTTTATCCCCCCCTCAGTTACTAACCCATCTGTCCCCTACTAACTTCCTAATCCTGCCACGGACATTAGTTCCAGGGCAGTAATTCCCTTTCCAATGTTCCCTTACCCACTCTAAATCACTGTTTGGACACTTGATCCTCAGTGTTTTGGAGGACAAGCAACCTAGAAGGGTCACTAGATATGTTGTTGCTTGATTTCCTTTGTACTCCTTTGTACCCACGTTGTTGATTGCCCCAATGGGTAATCTCTAACACGACCAACCCTCCAGCCTGCGGCAGTGGCTGTCAACCAGATACTCACACACATACACACACACACACACAATTTAATAATTGTGTACTTTGTAGAGGAATGATTTGCTTACTTTTATCGTACGTATTATAATATAATAATACTTTTTAGATTCAAAAAGTTAGTCAACTATTGGCATTCAGGTATATAACTAATATTTACTATTCATTGTTAAGATAATGTTAAGATAATGTGATTATTCTTTATTTTGTACTCCATGTCATGACCAAGTAATGTGCGTAGTAAGAAAACATTTGTTGTATGATAACTTATTTTTTTCATAAGAACATAAGAACATAAGAAAATGGGAGTCTGCAGAAAGTCGATTGGCCTAAGCAAGGCAGATCCCTGTCCCACACAACCCCAATTACAAAGCCCAATTATAGGCTCAACACTCTAATACCCTGAGGATCACTTACCAAAACGGTTAGAGATTAACGCAGGATTACGGGGGTCTGCAGAGCGCTGATTGGCCCAACCCGGCTGATCCCCCTTCACACCCAACCCTTCTCGTCCATATGCTTATCCAATTTTATCTTAAAGCTCCCTACCGTTTTTAATCCCACTATAGCACTTGGTAGTCCATTCCACGCATCTACAACTCTGTTACCAAACCAATATTTGCCTATATCTTTTCTGAAACTAAATTTATCTAATTTGAAACCATTGGTACGAGTTCTTTCGCTATCACTGAGCTTTAGTACATTTGTCATGTCCCCTTTGTTAATCCCACTAACCCACTTGAACACCTCTATCATATCCCCTCTAACTCTGCATCTCTCTAACGAATGTAAACCTAATTGCTTCAACCTTTCTTCATACGGAAGATTTCTAATATTATTGATAATTTTTGTCATTCTACGCTGAACTCTCTCCAATGAATCTATGTCCATTCTGTAATAAGGACACCAAAATTGGACAGCATAATCCATATGGGGTCTCACTAATGACAAGTAAAGTTTTAAGATAACATCAGCAGTTCTGTTACTCACACTCCTAGAGATGAACCCGAGAGTCCTGTTTGCCTTATTACGAACGCTTATACACTGTTTTCTAGGCTTCAAATCATTGCTAACAAACACACCTAGATCTTTCTCGCAGTCTGAATTTTCTAATTCTAAATTAGCTAGTTTATATTTAACATTTGTTTGCGTCTTCCCTATCTTTAATACCTTGCATTTGTCAATGTTAAACTTCATCTGCCAATTTACTGACCATTCATGTAAGGTATCTAGATCCCTTTGGAGGCACTCTATATCGCTATCTGAATCTATTGATCTCCCCATTATAGTATCGTTTGCGAATTTACTTATCCTACTAGTTATACCTAAATCTAGGTCATTTATGTATATAAGAAACAATAGGGGACCTAATACCGATCCCTGGGGGACACCACTTTTGACTGTTCCCCACTCTGACTTGGTACCATTTATGCTGACTCTCTGTTTCCTACCAATTAGCCATGACCTAATCCATCCCAACAATGACCCTCCTATTCCATGTGCCTCAACCTTTCTCATCAATCTCTCATGAGGGACTCTGTCGAAAGCTTTATTGAAATCTAAATATATAATATCATATTACTTGCCACTATCTACTGCTTCCTCTGAGAAAAAGCTAAGCAAATTAGTAAGGCAAGAACGTCCCTGAGTGAATCCATGCTGAGAAGAATTGATTAAGTTAAATTTTACTAAGTGGCTTCTAATTTTCCTAGCAATAATAGACTCTAGCAACTTTCCTATGATTGATGTGAGACTAATGGGACGGTAATTGGATGCTATCGATTTATCACCTTTTTTGAAGATCGGAACTACATTTGCAAGCTTCCAAGCTTCTGTAACTAAACCTGTTTCTAATGACTTGTTAAATAAAAATGCTAGTGGGCAACTTAACTCATCTCTGCATTCTTTTAACCTAACAAGTGTGCATGGGGGTAATTAGACACCTCTCCCTGTGCGCATGTATTTGAGGTGTTTCCGTCACTAAAATATTCATTGTACCAATAATAGCATTAATACTTATCCATACGCGCCTATTATGGGTTGATTATAAAGGTATTAACCTGAAACAACAATAAAACGAGTGAAAACAGCGTTTGGATGGTCAAAATCGGAGATATAGCCCGCGAGTTGTATAATGTATGGGTGAGGCAAGCTGCTTTCCCGCCAATTTCCCCCAAGGCCACTGAGACACAGTCGATCAATACTCTCTCTCTCTCTCTTGCACTAGCTTGCCATCAGTGATGACAACGCCCTGCTTGCAACTCGCTAATGTTAGCACGAAAATATACCTCAGAATAAGGGAATAACAGGGAAAATAGGTGATAACTGAAGGAGAGGAGGAAAGTGGGGAAGGAGGGGAGGTAGAGGACTGAGATTTTGTATGGCCCAGGGGCCAAAATAAAATAAAAAAATAAAAAAAATAAAATATATTTTTTTTTTTTCGATGTCAAAATTTGATTTTTTTTTCTCTGACTCTTAAGAGTCTTCCCGCAGTCCGCCGGGGGAACTCTTAAGAGTCTCCCCGCAGTTCCCGGGTTAATACTCTAGCATATACCTCGTCAGGACCAGGCGATTTTTGAGGTTTCAGTCTGTCAATTTCCTTAAGCACATCATTTCTACTTATACTAACTGTACTTAACATATTTTCTATACTATCACTATATACCATATTGACTTCTGGAATCTGTGCCAAATTTTCATTAGTGAAAACGGAAAGAAACTGACTATTTAATGTACTGCACATTTCTAAATAATTTTCTGTTATTTCTCCTATTGAAGTTTGTAGGGGGCCTATTACATCTCTAACTTTAGATTTATATAGTTGGTAAAAAGCTTTAGGGTTATTTTTTGAGTCACTGGCTATCCTTATTTCATAATTTCTTTTTGCTTTCCTGATTTCCTTTTTGACCTGTTTTGATAGAGTCTGATAGTATATAATTATGTAAATTATTTTCGCCTTTCTTTATTTTTCGATATATTCCTTTCTTTTTTCCTATAAGATCTATTAGCTTATTAGTCATCCATTTTGGTTGGTTCTGCGTCGATCTAAATCTTCTTTTAGGGATATATTTATTTTGAGCATTGTGAAGTGAAGCAATAAACTGGTTATATGTAGGTGGCAAGTTTAACTCTGGCATATCCTGAGTTAATTGCTTAACAATAGGGTCCACCCTTAAGTCTCTTCTTAGCCCACCATAATCGGCTTTTCTGAGATCTGGGATAAGACTGTGTCGTATTCTCTTTAGCATTCCCTATTCATTGTATATTAAAATCAATAGATTTATGATCGCTATTTCCTAGGTGGTCACCAATTTCTACATTATTTATCATATGTTCATTGTTACTGAAAACTAAATCAAGAATATTAATACCTCTAGTCGGCGTATCTATGAATTGAAATAAAAACTATCTTGTACTACCTCAATAAACTCTACTGAATCGGAGTTGCCTATTTGGTGCTGCCAATCAATGTTCGGAAAATTAAAATCCCCCATAATGCACACATTGCTAAACCTTGATGCTATTTTAATTTCCTCCCATAACGATGTTCCGCCATTTCTACTCATATTAATATTATATATTATTCATTTATTAAGTTCTTCTTATGATCTAAATTTTGTGTATAAGAAATATATAAGATTTGTTTTCTTTGTTAAAATGTTATATTATAGATATTGTACCGCCAATGTCTCATAAATAAGTTTATTTAATTTATTCAGGTATTTGCTGAATCACTGTACATTTTAACTTTAGCGGAACAATAATTTAGATAAATTTTTAACAAAGAAGCTAACTAAATTTTAAAGTATACTTTATCATCAATGAAACAGGGAATATGGGAAAATAATAGAAAATTGTAGTTTTTTTGTTAATACCTTTATTTATATATAAAAAACAAAAATTTCATTTATTCATTTCATGTGGCCAACCATGCTGGTTGATGTGGCAGGGGTATGAATCATCATATCCATCGTGGTGACCGGTGACATGGCCACTGGTGGTTGCCCAGGCGACAACATTGGGAAGACCCCAGGTGAAGGTGAAGGTGAAGTTGCTGTCCCTGGCATCATCGTGGTTGGGGTTGGGAGACGTGGAGGTTGTCCATGGTAGGGTACTGTGTACAGTTGAGGAGGTTGTCCCGGAAGAAGTGGATTAGCAGGTGTATGAAGGAGGCAACCCGGCAGTTGTGTAGGTGCCCGCGGGTCGCCCGGAGGGTACGCCAGTGGTAGCTGGTAGTGTACAGGCGGATAATTTAATGGGGTCACGTAGGTGTTGGTGGTTGACACAATTGGCAACGGCGTCACCCAACGGTGTTACTGCTGTGTTCGCCAGGCTCGTGACCACAGGAACTGTGGTTGTAGCTGCCGCCACAACTGCAGGTCTTGATGCCTTGATTGCCTGTAGTGCCTGCCGATCGAAGTTGCACATCAACTCATCCACCATCAGAGGGTCTATCCTCATGAGCTTACACTCCAGGGCATCACAGTAGCTCCGTATCTGTACGTGGAGCAAGGATTTACCCTGGGCCGGCTTCTCCCGCATGTCGACGGAGTCCTCGTATTTGTTGAGGAGCTGAATAAGTAAAAAAAATTACATTAATGTCACAACAATATTAATTAATAAATATTTAATGACCCAGATGAAGTGTGTTGATGGAAATATGATTTCTGTTTTCTGTTTAAAGAACTTATAAAGTATGAGTAAAAAGGCATAAATAAATTTAACTATATACATATAGATATATACCGGGTATATATTATATTACATATATATTTATATACTTATAAAGTATGAGTAAAAAGGCATAAATAAATTTAACTCTATACATATAGATATATATATATAATATATTATATATATATATATGACGATTAAATGCTTACCTTGTTCAAATACAGGGGATCGTCTTTAGCCGGGGGCGCCGCCAGACGTCCACGTTTTGCCTCCACACGCTTTCTGTGTGTTGAGGGCATTACGGGAGAGTTTGACAGCTCTTCCCATGGCTATCCCATCGCGTCATCCACCTGTGTATGTTCCTCCTCCACGACGACCACCTCCTCCTCGTCCTCCTCCACCTCCACGTTCTGCTGTGGCTGCGATATTTTCTGGATCTGAAAGTAAAAAAAACAATAAATACCATATCGAAATTGTCAAGCATTATAAAGTCAAACATAGTAATAATTTTACACACAACCGAAAGTTAATATGAGCATGTAAATATACGTTACTATATATAGCAAATGTTTTCATATATCATTCTTCGTACCTTCTTGCTACTGATCCTTGGTTCCTTTTGGGAAACATTTTCCTTAAGGAAGGAAAATGTGTCCCAAATCCACTGATCCCTCATTGTCCGGGTTTTGGCTTTGGAGCCGCTCTTCCTGGTAGTGGAGCATATAACTGCAAATTTCAGGAGAATCGTTCAAATGGTGATGCAAGCATGAAATGTGGTACATGTACCCTTCAAGGTCCATTCTTCTCAGAAATACCGCTGGCTACGCGAAAATCCAAGATGGCGGTCATTTTTCAAGATGGCTGCCGTGCCTGACCATATATTGCTTAATTTTGTTTTAATTATTACCTGGTGAACATTTTAAGAGAAAACTGTTTCTTGCTAACCAGATTAATGAGAAGCACTGTTTTAATCATTGTCATAGTCTATAATTGGAATTTTAGAATGGCATCCAAGATGGCGTCCATTTATTTCATATGTTCATATCTAAGCAACTACTGAACATAATTATATACATTATTTTTGGTGTGCACATACATTCTTTGGGTCAGATAATCCAATGGAGCCATTTTCACATTTGTTAGTAAGGACTGAGGCAGTGATAAGATGTTGCAAATATAATAGAGTGATGTCAACACACAACCAGGTCACACTGGTAACATCGCTGCTGTGCAACTCAGCATGGGGTTCAGTGTCAGCTTATTTTACTGTACTATACTATAAGTTGTAGTGTAGTTTAATTTAGTGTCCCAAATGCTTTCTAACAGCCCCATATCAATTAGCTACTAGACAGTAGTTGGTAGTTAGTAGATAGAGTTAGATAGCCACACCTGAATTGACAGGGTGTGCCAGCGCGGGAGAGCCGAGCCAAGGGTAAGGGGGCTATACATGACTTGCTCATGTACTTACCTGGATGGTGTACAGATCACACGGGACTTAAATAGCACTGGATGAATGATCGGGCTAGGTGTAGGTCACCCGAACCTAGTTGTATCCATAAAGTAATGTGTGTGTAATTTCGTTAAGGTGGTAAAAGGATAAACCCTCGGCCTTAATCAGAAAGCAAAATGGCAGATTCAAAATCCATTTTTCCCATAAGACAAACTGACTGGTCAAAATGTTGTCTTTGCCAGAAAGACAAAATAGGTGAATATTTAACATCACCTAGAACCCATTATTCCCTTGAACATGACGGTTATGCCATGCTGGCTACCAACATACCGATGTATCATGAAATCCAGGAAATGCCATTGATCGTGGTTCCAACAAGGCTTGATGAAGGTGACGGCATAGATGTCACTTTGAGAAGAAATCAGGCAAAATACCATGTCAACTGCCGGTTGTTGTTTAACAACAGCAAGCTGAATTGCGCAAGGAAACGCCGATCGAATCGTCAAAGTAGTGAGTCTGAAGACAATCATGCAAAGCATCGTCGAACTAGCTATGATGGTCAAACTTGTATTTTTTGTGAGAAAGTGGCACCTGCATCTGATCTCAGGCAGGTAATGACCATGAACCTTAACAAGAGGCTACAAGAGTGTGCAGAGGCACTTAACGATGGCAAGCTTCTTGCTAAATTGAGTGGTGGAGATGCTATTGCACAGGAGCTAAAGTACCACAGAGTGTGTCTCAGTGCCCTCTACAACAGGGAAAGGTCCCACCTGAGAAACCTTGAGAAAAGCTCAAGTGCCACTGATCTGAAGCCAGATGTTTATCCATTAATTTTATCAGAGCTGGTGACATACATTGTTGAAAGCAAACTATGCTCAGAAGAGCCAGTCACATTTCACCTGTCAGATATATGCCACCTTTACGGACGGAGTTGTTCCAGTTCCTGGCAGACAGGGTTGCCCAAATGTCTGCACCAAACTTGGTAATTGTCACAAAGGGATCTGCAGTCCTCAGCACTCATGAAACTGGTCTTCAAGGACTGGACAAGTGCTCTCATGAGGAAGCTGACAGCTGCATCTTTGTGCATGCCAAAATAAATATGCTGCAGAACATGGGAGCAAAGCCGTCATGGTCAAGGCAAATGATACAGATGTTGTGGTCATTGCAGTGAGTGCCTTTCCAGCCCTTCAGAGTTTGGGCCTAGAGCAGTTATGGGTGGCATTTGGTCACGGTCAAAGCCGGTGCTGGATCAGTGTGCATGGCCTGTATCGCTGTATGGGGCAAGAGAAGGCTAAAGGCATGTTATTCTTTCATGCCTTCACAGGGTGTGACACTGTTTCAGCCTTCCGTAACAAGGGAAAGAAAACTGCCTGGCAGACATGGGATGTTTGTCCAGAGGCCTCCCCTGTCTTCTCCAAGCTGAGCCAGTACCCTCTTACAGTGGAAGATGGTGACCTGGAGATACTGGAGAGGTTTGTCATACTGATGTATGACAGGTCCAGCACTGCTACCACTGTGGATGAGGCCAGGCTTGACATGTTTGCCAGAAAACAGAGGCCTTATGAGGCCATTCCACCAACAAGAGCAGCTCTGCTTCAGCACACTAGACGAGCTGCCTTCCATGCTGGTTGTGTTTGGGCCCAAGCAACCCAGTGTCAACCAGAAGCAGAGAGTCCTGCTGACTGGGGAAGGCAGAAGGTTGGTGAAGAATGGCACGTCTTCTGGACAGCCAACTCCGCCATAGCCAAGAGTTGCGAACAGCTGACCAAATGTGGCAGGTGCAAGTGCTACAGGCTGGGTCTCTCCTGTACAGCTCTGTGCACTTGCAAATGTGAGGTGTGAGTCTTTGATTCTATGGTATTTTTACTAATGTTATTTGTACTCAATGGATATGTATAAATGGTGTGAATTAGGCCGTTTCCTACGATATAATCTTCCTTCACTTTGTCTAGTTACTTATGACCCTGATGAGTTAATAAGTCTAGCTCTACTAATAGCCATGATATCACAAAATTTGTCTTTAACCCCAGAAGGCCGATACACTACTCAAATAGCACGGCTTTAAATAGCCTTTAACTAGCCTGCTGATGGCTGCTATTTACTTGTATGACGTCACAGTATTTTTGCGATAATTTTCACCGAGTTCCAATATCACCGAAACTACCGTGATGTCAACACAATGGGTTTAAGGAAATTTCACTATGGCAAAGGTGCGTAAACACGGAAAATCACGGAAAAGTTACCTCACGAAAACAAGCAATATCTCAGTAACTACTGGGCCTATGGAGCTGAATTTGTTTACGAGACAAAAGCTGAAAGTGACCTCTCTCACGTGGTTTATGACTCATTTCTCTATCTTTATTCTTTGATTAACTATTAAGCCATAAACACTACCGAAAATCGCCAAAAATATCCGGCCTCCTCGGGTTAATGGCGGCCATCTTGGACGCCATCTTAGTTAAAGTCTAATATGCAACTGCTTTGGACAAAATTACCTTCACTTACCACGTTAGAGCCAAAAAAAATGGATTGGACAGTATTCATGTCTTTTTTCTTTCAATTAACTGACCCATAACAGTAGTGCTCAGTCAGATGTGTCGGCCATCTTGAAAAATGGTCGCCATATTGAATTTTTGCATTGCCAGCGGTATGTGCTTTGAAAGTGAGCTTTGAAGAATACCTGTACCAAATTTCATGCTTGCATCACCATTTGAACGATTGTTTCACTTATCTGCTTCACTATGGTGAGGTTGAGGAGTTTGCCGTACCGTGTCCTCATGTTTCCATAAAATTTGGACACATGAGCCGCTGAAAAGGAAACGAGAGAGACTGCATTACAAACATCAAGAGAATATGTCGATATTTAACAAAAAAAATAAAAGGGGCAAGCGCAGCGCTAGAAATCGAAATAAATATAAAAAAATTCACGGGTCATGTTGTTAGATTATTGTGTAAATGTGTTCATAGCACCACGTTCATCACACAAAATATTATATAGATGTACAAATAACTCATATCCACTTACCTGGTAAATTCAGTTGCTTCCCTTTCTTCTCGAAAATACGCACCTTGTAGTTCTTGTCGTGGTAACGAGCGTCTGACTTGGCCCATAGGGCTGGGTGATTTTGGATCCAATCTGCCAGGTCGTTTTCCATGGTGGCAGTTATGACTCCGTATGTGGCAGCAGCGTCGTCACTGTCGGAGGACGAGTTCTCCTCCGGGGTAATGTTGATCTGGTCGATGTCATCTTGGCTCCTGTGGACATCAACCACCAATTCGTCCTGTGTGGAAAAAAGTTGCTGGCTCGGCTGATTTTCCTGGGGCATTTCCAAGTCCATTGATGTCCCCTCTCCTTCAGCACTCGGCATGGCAGGCAGAACATCAGCGGCTTGGATGACGGGCGTCTCACTCTCAACAGTTGTTGGGGTCGCCTTGTTCTTGTTCACCTTCTTCTTGTCCACCTTCTTCGCGACCTTTTCAGAGCTGTACCGTGGCCTATATACCCCCTGACCTGACCTCACCTCTGACAGACGTACAATGGATACAATGGAGACCTGACCTGACCTGACCTGACCTGACCTCACCCCACCTCAAAAAAAAAAATTGAGGTACAGGGTGATAATCCCTTTTGATTACACACCTCTCGTCGAACATCCTCTTTGGCCTCGCCGAGGTGTGTCGTGAGCGTCGGCGGCGTAGCAAGGCCCTTCGCATGCCTTTTGCTGCCTCGTGCAGAGTGTAGCCCTGGCGGGTACAGCCTCGGCGAGTATTAATCCGCACGGCGGCGATTAATCGACGAGGGAATTGCCGGTGATTATTGGCCATCGGCGATGTTCTTGGAACATCTGGGATCATCGGCGGGCCAGCGTGCGACGTTTTGCAATATTTTGACGTTTTTTTTCGTGGGACACCCTCGCAGACGTCGTCGATGATCCCCGAGGGACTCGCGGATTATTCTGCAATGATCGATGATGCTTGCGAGGGCAACGAATCCTTGTGAGTCCTCGTCCCAAATTTCAAACAAAACCGAACATTGGCGACGCCCCCCGAGGGTCCACGCAAGGCCGGGCGATGCATGAGATTATGATGCGAGGGTATACGTTTATTGTCCGACATGTCACGAATATGGGTGTCGCCGGTAAAAATCGTATGAAGTCGCACATGTGTGAAAGGGGCATAAGCTATCGATTTCTGTAACATTTGTGGCCATTCCTGTAACTTCCTCTCTGTGGAACACCATCTCTCATCTACCAATCCTAACTTATTTTTCCTCACCGAGACCCAGTTGTGTAGAGCAACGGACAGCAAACCCTATCTCTATCCTCAATTCAAAGCCATAGATGGATGTTGTGTGTATGTACGCAACAATCTTACTTGCTCTTGTGTTCCCAACTTTGACTCTGACTTCTCAACTCTCTTGCTTAAGCTATCTTGTCACTCTCTCACTAAATGTATGTGATTTTTATCTTTCCCCTAATTCTAATAACTCTCCCAAATTCTTTGACTATCTTACTTCTAAAGTGAAACGCATTCTATACATCACTCCCTTCTCTGAAATCTTCACATTTAGGAGATTTCAATGTTTACCACCACACATGGCTCTCCTCTCACTTCACTGACCAACCTGGTGTACAAATCTATACATTTGTTCTATCCTAAATAACCTAGAGCAGTTAGTTCAGCACCCCACTGCCGACTGGGGACTCTTGGGCAGTACTGCTTTTATTTTCCATGGAATTATTTTTGCCTTCATGGCCGGAAACCTTCAGAGAGTGCCAAGCGCATTATGAGGTAATCCTTTCGGGCATGGAAGCATACATCCCCTTTTCTTTCTCTCAAACTAACTCACAAAAATCTTGGTTTACTCATGCTTGTTCTACTGGTGTCCGCAATAAGGAGGAAGCTTTCAAACGATACCGTCGCCTTCAAACTCAAGAATCTCTGCCTTTTGTGGGCCAATCAGCATTCTACAGACTCCTATTTTCTTATGTTTTTATGTTTCTGCCCAGAATCAAGCCAAATATGTGCTTCAATTAGGTAATAACTCCTTCATCAATAACAAATGTTCTGAACTTTCGAGTTCTAGCTCTTCCCAAGCTTTCTGGCATCCAGCAACTTTACTTCCTCGTCTTTTCCACTCTGACTGTACCACCGTCACCACTTCCTCTGAAAAAGCTGAACTCTTTACTAAGTTCACTCAAACGTTCACTAAAAACTCCACCTTGGATGATTCCTGTGCTATTCTTCCCTCTCAAACAACCTCTCACTTACTTATGCCTAATATTATAATCTCTTCTCAGGATGTACTTTCTGCCCTCTCTGGGATTAATACTAAGAAAGCATGTGGACCGGATGGTGACCCTCCTGTTGGACTCAAAAACTGTTCTTCCGTGCTGACTCCCTGCCTAGGCAAATTCTTACGTCTCTGTCTTTTCTCTAACGTCTTTCCTTCTTGCTAGAAGTTTGCTCTCATGCAAACTGTCCCAAAGAAGGGTAACCAATCTCAACCCTCCATGTATCGTCCAATTGCCCTCACTTCTTGCAAACTTCTTGCTAGAAGTTTGCTCTCATTTAACCTGTCCCAAAGAAAAGTGACCGCTCTCAACCTTCCAACTATCGTCCAATTGCTCTCACTTCTTGCATCTCTAAAGTATGAACCTATTTTGATTTCAAAACTTCTGAAGCATTTATCTTCCCATAATCTACTTTCAGATCGCCAGTATTGTTTTCTTAAGGGTCTCTCTACTGGTGATCTCCTTGCATATCTTACTATTTCTTGGTCATCTTGTCTTCGGGACTTCAGTAAGAATTTCTCTATTGCACTAGACATATCAAAAGCTTTCGATAGAGTCTGGCACAAATCTCTAATTTCCAAACTACCCTCCTTCGGTGTCTATCCCTCTAGCTGTGCCTTTGTCTCTAATTTCCTTTCTGACCATTTCATAGCTGTAGTTGTGGAAGGCCATCGCTCACTTCCTCAACCTATCAACTCTGGTATTCCTCAGGGTTCTTTCCTCTTTCCAGTTCTCTTTCTAATATTCATTAACTATCTCCTCAACTGTACCTCTAGTCTCATCCACTTATATGTTGATAACTCTACCTTACACTATTCAACTAGATTTCACAGCAACCAAGCACGAAATCACTGTACAGGTCGCATGACAAGGCCATGGAATGCCTATCTTCTGATCTATCAACTATTTCTGATTGGGTGCAGAGAAAATATTTTTCCTTTCAATGTCTCCAAGACCCAGTTTCCCCATCTATCTAGCTGTTGCACGCAATCCTCCACAAGACTATCAATTTATTCTTCAACAATACACAAATGAACCCTTCATCTTCTCTTTATACTCTTGTTGTATATTTTAAATTCAACCTTTTTTGGAAAGATCATATTACCACTCTTGCTAAAGCAGCTTCCCAGAAGTTAGGTGTGCTCAACCATCTGTTTGAGATCTTCATCCCCGCACAGCTTTTTGCTTTGTATAGGGGCACAGTGCACCCATATCTCAAGTATTGTTTGCATGTGTGGGGAGGTTCCACCCATACCGCACTTCTTGAAAAAGTCGAGTCCAAAGCGTTTCGTCTCATCAACTCACTTCTTCATACTGTTTCCCTACAATCTCTTTGTACACACCCAATGTTACATCTCCTTCACTCTTCTATCGCTATTTCAAAAATCAGTGTTCTTCAGAGCTTTCTCAGTGTATACCCACTCCCTTGCGGCGAGTGTGAGACACCTGCCTTTCAACACAGTACCACTCTTATTCTGTCCAACTCTCCAATCCAAGAATTGCCAAAGTCCCTTGAAATTGGCTCTCGGTCACTCTGTTGATTTTGGGGGAGGCACTCGTTACAGGCGGGGTGCCTATAACGAGCCTTTTGTCTCCATCACACACAGAATACAAATCGTGCAACAACGCAGCATCAGCACCTAAGTTGCTCGCATCTATGCTAATTTGAAAGGCTTGTCAACATTTGGAGCTGACAATAGGGGTGAGAAAGATAAAGTAAGTTTGAAGAAGTCATAAGCAGCATTACATTCTGTTGTCCATGCGAACCATTTGTCATTCCACAGCAGTCAATCAAGGGTGCCACCATATCTGCGAAATTCATTATGAACATACGATAATATTCAGCCATGCCTAATGCTCTCCTCACCTCCTTCCTGTTTCTAGGCGGTGGTATATCACAGATGGCAATCACCTTTGCTTCAGGTGGAGCTACGGTCACCCGACCTACAACATGGTCTAAATCAGGGGTTCCCAACATGGGAGAATAAAGAGGGAGAAAATTAATTAAACAAAATAATTATATAATATGAAAGTTAAATTGGCCTACTTGATTAAGTTGTTGATTATACACAAACATTAATTATCACGCTAACGGCTACAAACATCGTTATTTCAATGGTTTTCCTTGTCCCAGACCTACTGGCTATCTTGTCTTAGGCAGGAACCATAATTGGCCTGGACACATAATATGCATGGTACTTGCTTGTTTTTTTGTTTTTTTGTGGGGGAGACAAAAGGCAGAACTGCCTGTAATGAGTGCCTCCCCCATAGTGAAAGAGTGACAGGGTCAAAATCGAGGGACGTTCGAGCCATAATGCCGGGACACACACAGTTAGAAATAATTTAAGTCATAGGAGGAGGGAGAGACTGATTCTGGGAGAGAGTTCCAGAGCTTAGCTGTTGAATAGAAGATAGTCTGAGAGTAACGTTTCACTCTTGGGTTGGAGAGCTGCAGAGTAGGGGTGGGATTGTGTTGCAAGAGGGGTACCATGTACCCTATGTAGAGGGGGTGGTATACACTGGAAGAGCTCTGAGGAGTACTGATTATTGTAGTAGCTATAGAATAGCGAGAGAGATGCAACATTGCAGCGAAGAGAGAGATTTGCAGAGAGTTGGTGAGTGGGCGGGAATTAATGATATGAAAGGCTTTCCTTTCTACTTTGTCTAGGAGTGTG
Source organism: Paralithodes platypus (assembly GCA_032716605.1). NCBI lineage: Eukaryota > Metazoa > Arthropoda > Malacostraca > Decapoda > Lithodidae > Paralithodes > Paralithodes platypus. Next base: position 19,958,110 of record CM064549.1, read on the forward strand.
GTGTGAGAGGATCCTCCCCACACATGTGAACAATACTCAGTACAAGGACGCACTGTGCCCCTGTACGGAACAAGAAGCTGTGCAGGGGTACAGAACACCTTGAGGCGGTTGAGCACACCCAGCTTCTGGGAGGCTGCCTTAGCAAGACTGGTAATATGGTCCTTCCAAGGGAGAGCAAAAGAAAAGAAAGACACCAAGAATATTGAGAGAAGATGAAGGATTGACTTTTGTATTGTTGAAGAATAAGGGATAGTCCGCTGGGAGTTCCATATGGGTAGATAGATGGACAAATTGGATTTTGGAAGCATTAAAGGCAACAAGGTTTCTCTGCCCCAATTGGAAATGGTAGTTAGATCAATAGATAAGTGTTGTATGGCTTCTTTACGTTTGTCTTTGAGGGATTGCTGGCTGGGGCATTTTGGAAAACTAATTGAGTAGTGTAAAGTAGAGTTGTCTGCGTATGAATGGATGTGACTGGAGGTACAGTTGAGAAGATAATTTATGAAAATTAGAAAGAGAATAGGAGATAGGACAGAGCCCTGAGGAATACCGGAGTTGATTGGATGAGGAAGCGAGCGATGGCCGTCCACAACCACAGCTATGGAACGGCCGGAAAGGAAATTAGAGACAAAGGCACAGATGGAGGGCTAGAAACCAAAGGACGGTAGTTTAGAAATTAAAGATTTGTGCCAGACTCTATCGAAGGCCTTCGATACGTCTAGCACAATAGAAAAGGTCTCGCCGAAGTCCTGAAAGGAGGATGACCAAGAGTTAGTAAGATATGAAAGAAGATCACCAGTAGACAAAGGAGTACAAAGGAGTACAAAGGCCGACCGACCCATGAGGAAGAAAATGCTTCAGAAATTTGGAAGCAAGAATAGTTTAAAACACTTTAGAGATACAAGAGATGAGAGCAATTGGACGGTAGTTGGAGGGTTCAGAGCGGTCACCCTTCTTTTTGCCCCGATTTCAGATGGGAAAGAGGTTCTAAAAATCTAAAAATTATGGAAATTGGACAGTATTTACAGGTCACTCTAGTATAACACTTTCTTGTATTGAGGAAAAAAAAATCCTATTATTATCTAATTCTCTATATTTCCAAACAAAAATTAAAATACACGAAATGCACCTCTCATTAATTGAAATAAGCGGGTATCAATGGAATATTTTCATGATCAATCTATCGTACACTACTTAATTTTACGCTTCAAGCCCTCCTTCGTCTTAGTGGGGATCAATTTCTGGTGGGCCCGAACCACCTTGAGGAGAAATTACTTTTGATGAGAACACCACGTGTGATTTTTTTTTTTTTTTTTTTTTTTTTTTTTTTTTAAGAAACAATGAACGGAGGAAGGAAAAACACAGATAAAACAAAAAGGTCCATGTGCCTAAAGGCATCCTCCATTCATAAAATGTTTGTAACAACTGGATTTAAACTTTTGTAGATTGTAAGTTTGTGGAAAGAAACTCGAGGGAAGTGAATTCCAAAGAGTAGTAGTTCTAGGGATAAATGAATTTTGATAAGCAGAAGTTCTGCATTGTGGAGGAGAAAGTGTAAAATTCATGGCCGCTCTCAGCTGCCCTAGTTCTACGGGGAAAGATGTGGAGAGGCGGCACAATTGAAGCAAGTTCCTCGGAACAATTGCTGTGAAAATATCTGTAGAATAATGCAAGGGATGCAACGTTTCTTCGTATGGATAATGTAGAAGGTCCTGTGTGATTGCAGGGTTATTGATTAATCTAATAGCTTTATTTTGAATTTTGTCCAACTGCCTCAATGCAACCACTCCACTTCCACTCCACAGAGGTGAACAGTAATCCATCTGAGAACGCACATGACTCTTATATATTACGGCCGACTGCTCGTCAGTGAAGAATTCTCGAACTCTGTACAGGAGTCCCAGTTTTTTAGAGGCATTCTTAGCAATGCTTCTAACATAATGTGTCCAGCTCAAGTTAGTAGTTAATGTTACACCGAGAATGTCAATACTAGGGGAAGTGGGAATATTTACATCATTAAAAAATATATGGGAGTCAGTGAGATTCTGTCGTTTAGAAAGTTGAATGTACTTGGTTTTCTGTGCATTAAAGGAAACTAGATTCTTTTGTCCCCATTCATTAATTCTAGAAAGGTCCTGGTTCAGAGAAATTGCAGTGTTTATTTTTGAATTTATAAGATCGGGTTGGGTGAAAGAATTGGTAAGTGTGAAGGAACTGTGGAGTGTTGAGTCATCTGCGTAGGAATGTATTGGATTATGAGTGGTAGATATGAGATCATTGATACGAATGAGGAACAGAGTTGGGGCCAAAACTGATTCCTGGGGAACACCAGCATTTATTGAGTGAAATTGAGAATAAAGGCCATCTACCATTACACATATTTTTCTGTTATGCAGTTAAGAAGAAATTAGTGGAACTAATGATGCAAGGCCGTAGTGTGACATCTTCGACAATAAGGATTGATGCCAGACTCTATCAAATGCCTTTGATATATCCAGTGCTATTGAATCTCTTCATCAAAGCGATACCTCACTCGGCAGAATCGTTGACCACCTTCATGGTTTTCACCCTCTTTTGCGACGTGATCCAATCTTGGTCATTGATCCAATCCTCTGGATCTTTCTGGAGGAAGGTGGGAAATTCCGATTCTGGAAGTATCGCGCGGAAGAAGAGTTCTTTGGTTCTCCGGGTGACGAAGAGCTCGATGGGTTGTTGTGGATTGAAGTTCTTCAGATCCAGCCATTTGGGTCCATTCTTCGTGGCGGGGGATTGAAGTCGTTGGACCATCTTGATCTTTGTGTCCTTTGGAATGCGGTCGTCGAAAAAACCAAGCCCCACGAGTTCCTCTGAGAGATACCACAGGTGCATTTTCAAAGTCGTGGATGCTGTGTGGCTGACTTCCTTGTCAGGGTAGGCCTCGAGCAGGCGGAGGAACTCCAAGTCGTTCAGTGGAGCTCGATTCGAGACCATTGCCTCGTTCCACTGCTTCATGTACACGAGGGAAATGAACAAACACAGCCACCGAAGTCCTCCTTCTTACCTGGCTGTCAGGTTCAGTTGGTGTCGGAACATGAAAATCTTGAGAGTATAAATGGCTTTGGCCATCCATCTGGCGTGGTGATAGGCCCCAGGCTGACGAAATCCCCCTTGAACCTGACCACCAAAGAAGCGGAAAGGAGGAGTTCATAGTAGACTTCTCGGGGATGTGTGTCGTTGGAAAGCGTCTGCTGCAGGTATTCCTTCATGGAAGATGCTTGATTTGCCCAGTAATCAGTTGTTGAGGGATTGTTTTCGTAACTGATGGACAAGAATGACCCTTGGCTGATGATGGCCCACTGCTTTTGAAATCTTTTGAAGAGGAGAATGTCATAGGAAGAGGATGGCCCCAGACATTGCACAAAGACATCCTTGAGTAAGACCTCTAAGATGTGGTGTATGCAAGCCAACCACAGCATGGGACGGCCCAAGTCCTGCTCAATGTGAACCCAAGCACGTTGGATCATCCCAGTGTTTACAGTTGTGGTGTCAAATCTCAGTCTAACGATTTGCTCGAAAATGTCAAAAGCCTAACTTCCTGCAGTACGGATGCAGCCTGTTCTCGTCCAGTGCCGTTCACATCAGCGGGTACACCAAGAAGCTCCTCGACTCCATCACCCGTCACTACAACCGCAATTCGGTCAACCTCCTTTTTTCCTTGGCAATATCTTTCAAGAGTTTCCCATCCCAGTGCAAGACTAAACGACCTGAAGCTTTGAACTTTCGGGTCAACTCTTCTCCCATTCCTTTCGGATCTTGTTCTAGGTTCTACTAACAGTTGCTGGTGAGAATACCAGCTTATCCAGGTCATGACCCAAACTCTGAGCTGCAAAGGACGACGTTGCTTATCTCACGGACAAAATGTCTCGATCATAAGCAGTGATGAGATTTGGGTCCACATGTGCCTTCCTTTTTCTCCTCTTTGGAGTCTGGGCCTTGGTGGTGTTGGGTACTTGGTACGTCTCGTAGGCATCATCCTCGTCTTCCATGTTGGTTTCAGTGCTGCTACCATCTGTCAATTCCGCCTGCAAGTGCACCACCTCCATGAGCTGTGTCATCTATCTCAGCATTTGATGTCGTCTTCATAGCCTGGGCTGCAAAATCCCTCTTCCGCTTTTCAACCTTCTTCTTCACTGTCTTCTGGTCCACCCTCGCAAGATATGACGACATCCGGTCTTCCCTCTGTGAGGTGAGAAAATCCTTGTCATACTGAGGGACCTTGAAGGAGGATAGCGAAAGAGAATACAATTTTGTAAAGTGAAACAAAAGTTGTGTTCATCATGTATTACAGCACACATGACACATCGTTGTATCATTACTATTATATATTTGTATTAGTTCACTGTGTATGTGCGTATCATGTTATATTTTCATATAAGCTATTCTGTATAAGTTCATACTAAATATTATGCTTTGCATTGTACTGTTTTTCTTAAGTTCATTGATTTGTATCGAATTGTATAAATGATTAGATTAGATTGTATTGTTAGGCGTATTTCAATGTATATGCATATCTGTATAAGTATACATAATTTATACAACATTAATTGTGTATGTAAAAGAAGTATGTTTCTAAAAATATCGCAAAAGACAGTTGGATGGCAACACTTTTTGTAATTATATGCTAGTTAGCAGCTCACAGATGATTTACGGCGGGTATTTAAGCCTCACTCTCCCCCTGTTTTCCTGTATTACCCTGAAGATGTCTTGAAAGAATAGACAAGCTTGGTGTTCCATTGTTTCATTATTACTAGCGATTTTTACTACATATATAAAGATATACTGCACATATATATATATATATATATATATATATATACAAAATGGTCGAAAAATATTGTCCATAACGTCTAGATTAATTGTAGATTGATGAAAAGACGATGCCACACAATACTCACAATTTTCATGTGCATAAACTTAATACATGAGAATTCCCTACAGGCAGTTTTTTTTTTTACCTACAGTATATACTGTATATATATATATATATATATATATTAGGTATATCTCACAAATACACGTGAACCACTAAATATTTCAATCTCTCAGTGGGGTTCGAACCGTCGACCGTCAGGACGATAGCCGACGCTTTAACCAACTCTACCACGGCAGACTGCCGTGGTAGAGTTGGTTAAAGCGTCGGCTATCGTCCTGACGGTCGACTGTTCGAACCCCACTGAGAGATTAAAACAAATATATATATATATATATATATATATATATATATACATAGAGGATGTTTCAGCAAAACCTATATTAAATTTGAGGATGAACTCCTTGGGTAATTCTAAATCATAATGTATCTATGGTAAAATGTCAGATTCTGCATCCTTCAGATTAATGTAGGCTTTGCTGAAACACCCTATATATATACCGGTACTGTATATATATATATATATACAGGGTGTTTGGAAATTCCACCAACAAAATAAGAGAGTAGGTAGATAAAAATATTGTAAACAATATTTTCAAATGAAAAAATGAAAAAAAACAAAAAATTGCATTGAAAACATGTTACAAGACTTGCTAGGTTAGTATTACAGGACTTGCTAGATATAAAGAGACATGGATTTAATATGTTAATAACGTTTTATTAACCACCAGTTATTTTTGGTAAGTTAGAAATGATATGGCGAGCATATTCAAGTTGGTAAAATAATAAACATTTCCAATTATTGTTATGTAGCGTTTTTGGACTTACGTACACCTCATTTCGCTACTATGAAAAGATAGAATACTCAGTTTTTTTAAGTGCTTCATAAATAATTTTCCGAATCAGGTGTTTAGTCCAACCTGAGGAATGGTGGGGAACAGTGTTCGGACGTGTGGACAAGTCTCTGTCCCCAGTCAGGCCTACATTTATTATTATAATTAAATGCTATCTAACTCATTATTGGTACAAGATATGGAAAAACTTTATTTAGTACAAGATTTTTTTTTCTTTTTCAGTGATAATGCTGTATTTTTTTTTTGTCGGTGGAACTTCCGAACAGGGTGTGTGTATATACTGTATAATGTATATAGAGAGAGAGTTAAAGATAGATAGGTATGATATATAGATATATTAGATTTATTTCAAAGTTTCAAGGTTTCAATGTAATCGATGTCATCACATTTTAATAAGTTTCCCTGTCGTTCATTATTAAAAAAAAGTATGTGAGTGAAGGGGACTTCTATATGTAAAAGATCGTGTACCGTTATGCAAGTCACGAAAATCGATAAATATTTCACAAGAAAAGTAATAGTTCAAATAGTGTAAAATGGATGGGGCGCCAGCATAATTCAATAACACACGACTTTGGAGTTTTGTTCGTCCACAAATTTGGAGAAAGTAATGGAATTAGTGGGTAAGTGTGGCATCAAAGAGACAGAGTGAGGGTCAGGGCAATTAAATTGTCGCTCACTTTTATGTTTTATTCTCCACTGGTCCCTCTGGTGTGTACGAAATGTCTATGGAATTTCAAACTATATATTATTTTACTCAACATAAAGGTAATTATGATATATTTTACTCAACATAAAGGTAATTATGATATATTTTACTCAACATAAAGGTAATTATGATATATTTTACTCAACATAAAGGTAATTATGATATATTTTACTCAACATAAAGGTAATTATGATATATTTTACTCAACATAAAGGTAATTATGATATATTTTACTCAACATAAAGGTAATTATGATATATTTTACTCAACATAAAGGTAATTATGATATATTTTACTCAACATAAAGGTAATTATGATATATTTTCCATTTCACGTATATAAATGTTTAATTCCCCGTTTTCCTCTTATTCAAATAGCAATGAAACAAAATTCAATCACTTATAGTGCATGGACAACAAATATCACATTACAAGGACAAATGATATCTAGTTTGTAAAAGAAGCATAGTAAAAGCTTGAAACTCAAAGCAGTGTCCAATACTTCAGTAATCTTTATTTTTCTCAGAGAAATATGAGAAAATACCTGTATTTTTTTCCTCGGTGAAAATCATCAGTGCGCACAATGCCATGACAGAAAATAGTGAATGAAGTGTAAAACATTGCTAACAATCTGATGATTTGATCAGCAAACTGTAACCATGACTTAGACTAAGTGCATCTCCAGGCATTATCATAAATTGATGTTGAACACATAGACAAGCAAATTCGCGTTTGGTTTGGTTTTAATCCCAACCTTAATAGAAATATTATTTTTGTTTTCTTTCTCATTACCATTCAACATATGAAAAACAAACCCTGCTTCCAGGGATTTGACCTTGGAGACTGAACTGACAATAGTACTAACCATATGAAAAACAGTCACACAACATAAATTTCTTCTGATTTTGGAGCACTAATTTTATTCTGATGGTAAGGTTGAAAATAGTTGAGCAGCCTAATTTTGAAGCTTTTATATTGATATTTGCTTGCTTTCGAATGCCCCAAAACCTAGCTAACCCTTCCCAATTATACTGGGAGATCAGTAGAATTGTCTGTAAGAGGTCGGTTAGGTTTTGGGTTATTATAATGGTTACAGGAGGAGGAATGTAGGGAAGAGATCAAGGGAGTAGTAGAAAGACCACTAGTTGGTTTGACTTGGAGCAAATTAAAACAGTATTTTAGGAAGATATTTGTGCAGCATGTGAGGAAGTATGTGGGGGTTAGGAGAAGGGTAAGAGGGGTGAAAGGAGCAGCATGGTGGACTGAGGAGGTGACACACGCAGTTGAAGAGAGAACAAAACGTATATAGAGAGTGGTTGGGTAGTAGAGATTTGCAGAGACAGAAAAGGACAAAGTATATGTAGACAAAGAGAGTGGTGAAGAGAGTAGTTAGGGAAAGTAAGAGAAGAGTAGATGAGGAATTTGGAAGGAATTTAAGTAGAAAGTGGAGGGAACGTAGACATTGTTTTTGGAAGATCTAACAAAAAAGTTAGGCAGGGTAACAAAGGAAGTAGCTGGGTGTAAAATATAAGAATGGGCGAGTGCTAGTGAAGAAGCAATAGAAAGCCATGAGATGGAGGGAACACTTAAATGAATTGTTGAATATAGGAAATGAAATGCCGGCAAACATAATGTGGATGGGGTATGGGAGGGAGAAGAAGAGAAATAGTAGAGGAGGAGGTGAGGATCAGACACGGTGAGGCCTGTGAGGTCTTGCTCCAGTCTAGGGAGTGAGACATGCGAAGCTTCACGGCTCGAAGCAACTCCATCTCTGAAGCCGCCTCGCCTCTGCGCTTCACAGTCTCACCCCACAGACTCGGACCCTCACTCTCAGAACGCCACCTATTGAGCAATTAACTCACTAGGTCATTGCCCCCCTGTAGCATATTTTTGAATATGGGAATATTCATACAATGCTATTTAATCAGGGAACAATGAGGGTATTTTTTTGGCATTTCGGTGTGCTGTGGTAATGCACTGATACTAGGTACAGCACAAATTCCATCCCTTTATTATCTTCCCATTGACATATTGGGATTCGAACCCTGTCCAGTGGCAAGACCACTATGCCACACCTCCTGTGAGGCTTTCAAAAAGGTTAAGTTGGGTAAAGCATCAGGGAGAGATGGAGTGTGTGGGGAAATGCTGAGGTATGGTGGTGAGATAGTGATTGAATGGTTATGGAAAATGTGTAGACTAGTATGGGAGATGGGAAGTGTACCCAAAGACTGGAAATCAGGCACAATAGTTCCCTGTCTAAGGTTAAAGGGGAGAGAGGAGTATGTGGTTATCACAAGAGGATATGTCTCCTAAACATAGTAGGGAAGATGTACAGTAGGGATAAGAGAGAGTGAGAGCGAGAAGGGAGAAATGGGTAGGTGAGGAGCAGGGCGGGTTTAGGAAGGGAAGAGAGTGTGAAGACCAGATATGTAATTGAGAAATGTCTGGAGAAGGGACAAAAGCTGTATACTGCTTTATGGACCTGGAGAAAGCCTATGGCAGAACTAACAGAGAAGGTTTATGGAAAGTATTGAGAATATACGGAGTAGTTGGTAAGTTGCTGACAGCAGTCAAGAGCATGTATGAAGTGCATAGGCAACAGTATGTGTGGAGAATGAACAGAGCGTGTTCTTTGATCTGAATGGTGGGTTAAAGCAAGGGTGCGTAATGTCTCTATGGTAGTTGAGTTTAAAATTATATGAATGGAGTCATGACAAAATTGCAAGGAAAAGCAGTGGATGTTGGTGTACCCCTGATAAGGGAAGAAAGTGAGTAGAAGTTGCCTGTGCTACGGTTTGCTGATGATACAGTTCTGATGAGTGGGAGATGCAGGGTATGGTAAATATGTTTGGAACTGTGTATGAGAAACGGAATCTGAAGGTAAATGTTGGGAAGAATAAGGTTATGGTCTTTGAGTTACAGTTGAGAAGATCATTAATGAATATTAGAAATAGAACTGAAGATTTGACAGAACTCCGAGGAACACCGGAGTTGATAGGTTGAGGAAATGAGCGAAGGCCGTCCATAACCGCAGCTATAGTACGGTCAGAAAGGAAATTACATATAAAGGCACAGATGGAGAGATATACACCGAATGAAGGTAGTTTAGAAATTAGAGATGTGTGCCAGACTCCATCGAAGGCTTTTGATATGTCTAGCACAATAGCAAATGTCTAACCAAAGTCAAGGACATCTACACCTTATTAATTTTTTTCTAGACCTTTTTCAGTTGCAGAGGATTGTGGGTTATATATAATGAATGAACTATAGACGTTTGTATACATTTGTGAGTGCACCCTCAAATATGACCATGGCTGTGTTTCTTATCTCACAGTATTTGAGGACACATTCTTATACTTAATTCAGTTTATCATTAGAAGATTTTTTGCAGGTTAGGAGTGAGCTCTAGAAATCAAAGCGATAATTACGATCTCAATTAACTTTTTAGCTTCCACAAGATCTGTCTACGCAGAATAAAATATTCTACCAATATCGACAATAAATAGTCAAAACTAGTCATTATCCTCAAGGAGTAAAACAAAAAAAAGTGCTTGCCCATATATACAAATATAGAATATAAGTGTTTTGTGTCTTATATTCAGTTTCTTAAAGAGCATCATAGTAGCTAATTTCAGGTAAATCATATGTTGTATGTGTTGAAGTCACAACATGGAGTGAAGAAAGTACAAAGGATCCCCTCCCCTCGCAAAGCTTTCTGTCGTATAATGCATATTATATCTAGGAAGTGTGAGAGTAGATGAACCGTGTTTTTTATGATAACCTCGCTGTCAGTTAAATCCTCAGTATTTGAAGTCACTTGCGCCGGGAATCGAACCCATTATCTTAAGAGTAGGTACCAGGTATCTTCCCAACCATGCTATGACCTGATTTTTTTTAGAAACCATTATTCATTACTGAATCCGAATATATCTCGCTTAACACCTTATTGGCGGGCTAGGCGGTCTAGCGGACCATAGCGCCCAGCGTTTTTTTTTAACCCTAAATAGGGTTGTTTACGTGATCATTTTCATGCCTAAATAAGACCCAGAGTGTAAAACAAGTATCTATCCCTGAAAGGGCGTAAACAGAGCTTTTCAATGACACCCGAACCATCCTTGTACGACCGCTGGTTCTCGTGCAACGATCATGCAACACGAGTGCAAAAACCCTGTAATTAGGTAATTTCCCTACATAATTCCCTGTGTAGCAAGTGTGAGAGGGGAGGGAAAGGTGGGTTTCACTTCAGTTGGTCCACTGCGGTGGTGGTGAGTGGTCATACAGTTGCTAGGCTCCTCACACCGCTCAGCTCTCTCTCTCAGCATCATTACGTGCTGAAAATGGCGCACGACATAAGTTGTGAACCGCCACTTAGTCCAAATTTATTTCACACGACATAAGTTGCGCGCCGCCAGTTAAGGGTTAAAGATAATATTCCAACCCATCAGGTAAGATGCATGGTCCTCACTCCTAAGGTCGTAGACAAGTGAGCACTTCACATATATGCAATGTTATTACATATACATATATTAACAATCAATTAATTTAAAGTGTCTCTTTCTCTCTCTCTCTCTCTTTGGCCAATAGTCGAAAGAAAGGCGGTGGTATGGGGATGTATATCTCTTATCATTTGATCCTGAACAAATTTCCCTTCCCCCTACTAATCTAGAAATAGTTTGTGCCCGAGTTAATATCAATAAAACGAAGATCCATGTTACAACAGCTTACAGACCACCAAGCTACAAACATAGCAACGATGTACTATTATTATGTTACCTCCACCAACCGACTTTACTCCTAAACTCAATTAATGAAATCAACAAATTTTACGATATGCTAAAGGATACTCTGATAAATGTATTCTTCTAGTCGATTATAATGTCCCTAATTTGGATTGGAATCTTGTCACCGGAAATAACGCTAATTCAATAAAACTGATACATTCAATGGAGGATAATTCCATATATCATTGTGTAAAGGAAGCAACACGTGAAAAGAATATTATCGACCTTGTCATTACTATCCATGACAACATTTAGTTACAATTTAGAGGTAGGAGAACATCTGTTAAATTCCGACCGTAGAATCATTAGGTTCGATGTTCATTGCAACTATACTATTGAGACAAAATAGATGTTGGTGCAAGACTTTTAAACGCCAAATTTTGACCAACTTATGCAAGCACTCCATAACACACTCATTGCTTGATAAATATAACAAAATAAATGAGACGTGGGAACAGTTTAAGAACATATTTATGATGGCACATAACAAATACCGGTATGTACCAAAGACAGGTAAACGAACGAATTAAATAAAAAGCCATCATGGCTCAGCAGTGATATCAATAATACAATAAAAACAGAAAGAAAATGCTGAAGCTTAGACAAAAATGACTTTTCTAATGACCAAGTAAAGGAATTACACAACATTGCCAGAAGAATATGTTAAGAAACTGAATAGATCAGCTAAGCATGGTTATGAAGCCTTATATAATTATATAGTCAAGAAGAGCACTGACAACCCTAATAGCCCGGAGACTTTAGGGGAAAACATATGGGTGGAAGGGAAAAAATTAGATAAAAGCTGAAACTTGGCACAAATGTAGATATATATGACCTGAATAACATATCAAAAGTCCCAAGCTCTCCCGCACCTGCGTTAGCCGCCATATTGGAAAATGGCCGCAATCTTGGAATTCTTTTAAATGTCAAATACCTCGCCAAATACCAGTTTTATCAAAATACATCATTCAATAAAAGTTGTTTAGAATGCTTTGGAGTATATCACTGAACAGTTTGTTTAATATATTACATTAAATTTATTATGCAAATAGTAAAACACTTGCAAATCAGAGCTATAAGTATATTTTCAAAATCATTTTTCACAAAACTGGTAGCGTAAATGAGAAATAATTCCTAAACATACGTTTTAGAGCAGACTTTCCTCATTCTAAATATATACATACAAGTTTATGCTTATGTTAAGAACTAAGAAAGTTGAGGGATCATAAACAGAAAACCAACAAGGGAAAATGTTAAACACAAGTAAACTAGTTGTGTCACCAGAATAAAAGGATATAATATTGTCTTTATACATATCCATTATCATATTCTTATATTTACAACTGTAAATTACGTGCAACAATTTATATAAACGAGCAGATGTTAACAAAATCTGTGTTTTTATATTTCAGATGCAAGCAGGTTGCCTAGAGAACAATAGGTTGCCGGAACCAAACAAATATAATTAGTAGGATAAATATGTTTTGTATAAATATGTAATACAGTACATATGCCATTATGCTCTCGTTTACAACAATATACAGTATACTGGAAACGATTTTTGTTTTCAAGTGGTAATACACCCAATTTTGTTTCATCATTAATATACACTAAAACACACAGGCACATGCAAGATGAGAGGAGGTTAGTGTTAACCCTGTTCGTATGTTTGTACAATACATATAAATAATGTAAAGGGTCCTCATCTAAGTACTTTTTTTTAATTATATATGAAGACAACTCATTTGGCACACACACACACACACACATGTGTGGCACATGCTATCGGGCCACGCATATTACCGAGCCTTTCGAGCTCACTTTCTTACACAGGATGCTCTTACAAGAATTTTGCTAGATAATTGCCTCAATATGAATGAGATAGAAAGTAGTACAATCTTGGATTTTTTACAGAGTCGCAACAATCGTTACTGGTCTGGGACATGCAGTGATATGATTATTGAGCAGTCTCTGATGAAGGGAATGCAATTTTATGGAGGACTTAATCATGGCAAAGGTATTATTGAAAGTACTTTGGCCCAGTGGATAAAAGGGATGCCGGCCTGTACACAGGTTAGTGGACCCGCAGAATCTATAGTGGTATTTCCTCTCCAACAACTGAGCAGTAAGTTGAATTACGAAAGTCACGCCAGAATCATAATGAGAAGCACTTGAAAATAATGATCTGGTTAACATCTCACTCTCCATTCCAAGAATCATTTAGTGGTTTGGTATCTCTAGGAATAGGAGTGATTGATGATGAATCAGTGATTTGTGATAAAGCACAATCAATTGGCTTAACATAAATGCATGCTATGGATGGTAAGAAATTCTCAGCTATACACCTGGAACGAAAGAACAAAGTACGGTCACTAGCAATGATGATTTGTGGACTTAAAAGTATGTGAAACCGTTATTGCAGTAAACTCTCAACAGCTATTCAACAGAATAATTTGTGTAATGAAAGGTGATGACCAACTCACCATTTATATGGGTTATGAGTTGGCCCCTAAACTTCCTCCGCTCTTTGATGAAATTTCGATGAGGAAAGTAAACAAAGCAGCACTAGCAACTTTGTTGGAATCCTGTGGACCTTGGGAAGGCTTAGTTTCAGAAGAATACCAGTATGTTGCTGATGGTGGTCATCGTCTTCATAAAGTAGTGTGGCCGAGGCCTGCAGTGTAACAGGATATCCTTCAAACCTACACATATTATGTACTAAAGTATTATGGCAAAAAGGCAACAGTGGTGTTTGATGGCTATCCAGCAACACCAACGATCAAAACTCAGGAACAAAATCGTCGAGCATCTAAACACTGTTCTGTTGAAGTTGCAGTGGAAGAGGAATTTTTCACAACCTTACCACAAACATATTTCCTCTGTAATAATCATAACAAGACACAGCTGATCAATAAGCTGAAAAAAAACACTTCCAATCTGCAGGTATTATGGTTATAGTTGCCAATGATGATGCAGATACTTCCATTGTGTAGGCCTCAACTGCTTGGGCAATTGAAGATACAGGACACAGATTTGCTTGTACTTCTTGTTTCACTTTCTAAGTCTTCCACCTAGATACTCTTTTTCATGCCTGGTAAAGCTCACAATCCCAGCAAGACTTATGATATTAGCAAACTTCAAGCAAATCTGGGACATCTCCGCCAACACCTGCTGTTCCTCCATGCAGTTACAGGCTGTGACACAACATCAGCTATGTATGGGAAATGCATGTAAAAAACATTCAGTATCCTGAAAGACAACCAAGATATGTGCGACACAATGTCTGTATTTAATAACCCAGAAACATCAACAGATGAAGTGGCTAAGGCTGGTGAAGCTTTCATCTTTTCTGTATATTGGACTCAGAAAACTCACTCATTGGATAAATATCACTTTTATGCTTAAAAGAGGGCAATAGCAAAAATGTCAGTCAAATCTATGTTTCACCTATCCACACTGCCACCAACAACTGATGCAGCTTGTTTGCTCTCTTTTTAGGATGTTTCTGCAAGTATAAAACTGGCGTGCCAATTATCCCTCTTAGTCTAGTTGCCAAAATGGGGACCCTGCAATGTTTACTACTTCGACCTTTTTTCACGGAAATGTGTTCATTATACTTAGAAGAACCAAATTAGCTTGGTTGCTACTTTTGCAATGTTGAGCATTTCCCAAAATTCAAGATGGCGGCTGCCGCCATCTTGAATTTTAAATTTTTTTTCTCATTAACATAAAGAGTCATGTAATACCTTTTTTTAGGGGTTTTAGAGGGCAGGGAGTCCATTTCTGATTTGTTTTTCATATGAGGTCAAAGTTAAGGTCAAATCAAAGGTCAAAGGTCAAATTTGACCATAAATCAGAACAAAATTAACTCCATTATCAAGTATATGTTGTTCTTTTATCTTTTCTTTGGTTAGTGGTTTAAAACTTTTTTCCTCATTTCGGGGTACAGTGAGTTGGCGTGATCAGCATCAATCTTGTGGTACCCCAGGCCGTCACAATCGTTATGGCTGCTGGAGAGGGAAAGTGCCTCTTCAGTCTGTGTAATGCCAAGGGATCAGCATTACAGACATTCAAGACCGTGGCCGTGCAGAAGATTGTTGCTACAAGCAAAGTAAAATGTGATGAACTATACACAACTATTGTCAGGAAGTTATATTCTAGCTCACAAATCATGTTACTGTAGCTATATATCGAAGAGTAGATATAATATAATAAAGAGAAAGGCGACATGGACTGATATTGGTATTTCCAAAATATTGTTGAAATCCCAATGTAGTGACTTTGTTTTCAAGCGAGACTGTTTCTTGTGTGGGATAAAGTGTAAGCCAAAAGACAGTAAGAATCCACACAGGTGGGTGCAAGTCAAACAATGTACAACTATAGATAGTGGTGGTGACATCACGTTCCAACAACAATTGGAAAACCTCTGTGATAAGAGACAGGACCAGTGGGCTAACGAGGTAACATCAAGACTCAGTTGGTGTACACACTGAAACTGTTGACTCACACAGCCACTTGCTCGGCGCTTGTTGAAATGCCCTTCATATCTTCAGTACCCTTCCCACGCTTGATAAAAGTCTGCTCGCCGAACTGATATGCTGGCACTGTAGTCCCACCATCAGTGTCGACAGACTTGCGCCCCAGCCAGTAGGTCCACCTTAGCAGGCTGGGGAAGGTGCTCTATCTGTCGCACATACCTGCTCAGGTAGCAGGCATAATTATGATGACCTGCAAAAAAATATGGCAGAAGACCTTGAGACAGTGCTGATGGAGGAGGAAGTCACATCCTGTTCCGCTCTGCACAGGAACATGAACGCCAGCAGTGTAGACTTAATGAGGCAGTCTACCCAAGGCCTCCCGGTCGGGGTGCTCTCTGGCTGTCTCTAAGTAGTCGCTCAGCTCCTGTTATGTTTTGGCGCCACTCAAGTAGAAACTCTGCAGCAACACAGCGATGATGAGACAGTATGCCCATAGAGCATTGGTTCAGGCCTTCCCGTTGACGATGCTGGTTATGACACCAAACACTGCACTTATGAAAATTTCCACGCCAGCCTTCATCAGTTTCCCTATATAGCCCAGAAAACTCATGATAGTGCGCATCATGCCTGGGTGAAGTATGAGGTTGGTCCAGCGCTGAGGGTTGTTCCATTGGACTAGACATGCAGTCTGATACAGTTGGAGGTCAACTGTGAGGTGGGTGTACTGCATCCCAAAAGTATTTAGAGTCCTTTTGAGACACACAAGCGTAGTCAAACGGTGTCAGGGTGAGCAGGCGGCGAGTCTATCATTGGTCCGAACACCACCAGTATCTTGGGCTTCTGGGTAGAGCCCGCTACCAGTCGGTCTTGCTGAGCATTGAAGCCCACCCACTCAACCGGCTTGTCGTTCTCGTGGACTTGCGACAGCCATGCCGCGTCTCGCTGTTGACTGAACCTAACTGCATCAGACTGTAGCTGCAACTCTTCATCAGACACAGCTTTCATCGGAAGCAGAGTTGGGTTCAGCTTAGAAGGCACAGTGTAGTGCTCTAACTGTAAAGCCTGATGGGTGAGTTGCAGAAAGGATGCCTTGTGTTCCTTGAGTTGAGGGACCTTGAGCTGCATCACGCCAATGTTTCCTGTGACGAAGATGCCGGCAGGATGCTGGGTGAACTCAATGGCGTTGGTGTTATTCGTCCCATTGGAGTTTGCAATGTTCAAATCATAGTTGTTAGCCCAGCTGATGATAGGGACGATCTTAGTGCTCAAGCCAAATTTCTTGTGTTAATCTGACTGGTTGGCCGACATGAATTTGGCCACTGACTTCCGGAGGCGCAGCACTTCTTCATAGTTGCTTGTGACACCATGCTCGTTGAGAGTCTTGATGAGCTCTGAACTGCCATGCTTGTGGTGTAGTATCACAGCCAGCCTGAGCATGGTCTAGTTTCTCTCTGCACTGGGCCAAGGTCAGTGACGGCTTGGTGATGGCGCCCTTTGATACAAGGCTAGAGACCAGTTTAAGAAGAGTCAAACTGGTGCTCTCAATGACCTTTTGAAGAGTAAATAGGCACTGAGGTTATAGTCCCCAGGCCGAGGTGTTGCCATGACCTTACTCCGGATCTTCCTCACCAGCTTCTCCAGCTCATCATCATCGCCCATGCTCTTGCTTATCTTGAAAAAAATTCTCAACTGTCTGAGACTGGCTTTAAATCCAACTAAACTGTCGCAGCCCTCGATGTGGAGCACGAGCAGCTCATCACCGAAATAGGCTGTGATGCTGCACTCGAACTGTCTCCTTGACACAGAGCCTGAGGCAGCGAGGTACATGGAGTACAGCTCCGATGTCGTCAAGACAACGGACCTCAGTGTTTCCTCCACAGGCGTCACAATGGAGGGGCAGTTCAGAGGAACAAAGCGGAACCTGTTGTAACATGGGACATGGTACTGTGCATCGGCAGCATGCAGATCAATGACCCCACTAAGTATTGACGTTACCTCGTTAGCCCACTGGTCCTGTCTCTTATCACAGAGGTTTTCCAATTGTTGTTGGAACGTGATATCACCACCACTATCTACAGTTGTACATTGTTTGACCTGCACCCACCTTTGTGGATTCTTACTGTCTTTTGGCTTAGACTTTTTCCCACACAAGAGACAGTCTCACTTGAAAACAAGGTCACTACATTGGGAATTTCAAAAATATTTTGGAAATACCAATATCAGTCCATGTCGCCTTTCTCTTTATTATATTATTTCTACTCTTCGATATATAGCTACAGTAACATGATTTGTGAGCTAGAATATAACTTCCTGACAATAGTTGTGTATAGTTCATCACATTTTACTTTGCTTATAGCAGCAATCTTTTGCATGGCCACGGTCTCTGTAATGCTCCCTTGGCATTACACGGACTGAAGAGTCACTTTCCCTCTCCAGCAGCCATAACGATTGGATTGTGACGGCCTAGGGTACCACAAGATTGATGCTGATCATGCCAACTCACTGTACCCCGAAATGAGGAAAAAAGTTGTAAACCACTAACCAAAGAAAAGATAAAGAACAACATATACTTGTCAATGGAGTTAATTTTGTTCTGATTTATGGTCAAATTTGACCTTTGACCTTTGATTTGACCTTAATTTTGACCTCATATACAAACAAAAATAGCAGAAATGGTATCCCTGCCCTCTAAAACCCCTAAACAGTGGTATTACATGACTCTGTATGTCATTGAAAAAATAAATTGAAAATTCAAGATGGCGGCAACTGCCATCTTGAATTCTGGAAAATGCTCAACGTTTCAAAAGTAGCAACCAAGCTAATTTGGCTTTCCTACCTATAATGATCACATTTCCGTGAAAAAAGTTCGAAGTAGTAAACATTGCAGGGTTCACTATAGGAAGTATAGGGATGGCAACTAGACTATCTCCGATCGAATGGGATGGGAGAGTCATGGAATAGGTCTGAAACCAAAATCTTCAACTAAACCTCCTACTCCAGATAACCTGTTACATTTAGTGAGTTGTAACTGTCGCAAGACAGAGATAGGGGCGAGGGAACGCGTTCGTGGTCCCGGACCCTAAGAATAGGAGCTTTGAATGTGCGTGGATGTAGTACGAATGAGAAGCGAGAGGATATTGGAAGCTTATTTGAAAGAAGGATTTATGATGTCCTTGCACTGAATGAAACAAAGATGAAAGGAGAGGGAGAAGTGGATTTTGGAAACGTGATAGGTAGAAAGTCTGGAGTAGACGAGGGAGTCAGGGGGAAAGAAGGAGTGGCTATTATTGTGAAGGAGGAGTTGAGAGAGTTTATAAAAGAGTGGAAAGAGGTGTCATCAAGGCTAATGTGGGTGAGAATGCGGTTTAAGGGTGAAAGGTGGGTTTTTGTAAGTGCGTATGGACCAGGAAGTGAAAGAGAGTTAGACGAGGTAGAGGGTTTCTGGGAGGATTTGAGAGATTGTCTACAAGGGTTTGATGAAAATGAAAATGTTATAGTTTTAGGGGACCTAAATGCTAGGGTAGGAAATGAGCCTGTTGAGGGAGTCATCGGTAGTTTTGGTGTGGATGGTGTAAACGAGAGTGGAGAAAGACTGAAAAATGTATGTGAAGAGTGTAGATTGAGTGTAGGTAATACGTTCTTCAAAAAAAGGCGTATACACAAGTACACCTGGCATAGACTTGTGAGGGGAGAGATTGTAGAGAGGGCATTGATGGATTATGTGCTGGTGACAAGGGAAAGATTGTGTAGACTGCTGGATGTGAATGTGATGAGAGGTGAGGCGGAGGGTATGTCAGATCATTACCTGGTGGAGGGAAAGCTAAGAGTTAAGAGTTACAGGAGAATAAGAGACAAGCATGAAGTAAGAGAGGTAATAAAAGTTAGTGAGTTAGAGAAGAGTGAAAAAGAGAGGGAGTACAAGGAAAGACTAAATGAAAAGTGGATGGAAGTGAGAGAGATGGAAGAGAGAGAAGTAGAGGTTGAATGGCAACAGTTTAAGTAAGGAGTGAAAGCAAGTGCAGAGGTAGTATGCAGCAAAAGGAAAGTAGGAGGCAGAGGTATCAGGAAGAGAAGCGAGTGGTGGAATGATACGGTGAGAAAGGCAGTTGAGGAGAAGAGACAGTGTTTTGAGAGGGTTTTACAGGATGGTAGTGTTGAGGTATGGGAGAGGTACAAGGAGAAAAGGAGAGAGGCAAAACGGAAAATTAGAGAAGCGAAAAAATATGCAAACGAAAGGTGGGGCCAAAGGCTGAGTGAGAATTTTGAAGAACGAAAGAAGATGTTCTGGAAGGAGGTAAATAAAGTAAGGAAAGGAGGACAAAAGAGGGAAGAGTCAGTGAAAGATGAAAATGGAGAATTACTAGTGGAACCAGTTGAAGTGAGGAAAAGATATGCCGAGTATTTTGAATCTTTGTTAAATACAAGAGATGGAAGAGAAGCAGTGATTGAAGCAGAGGTGGATGGAGATAGGTTACCCAGGCCACCCAGGTGGCAGGGAATGAATGAAAGGATTGAGGAAAATGAGGTGAAAGAAGCAGTGAAACAAATGAGAGTGGGAAAAGCAGAAGGTTTGGATGGTATTGCTGTGGAGTGTATAAAGAAGGGTGGAGATGTGATAATAGATTGGTTGGTGAGACTTTTCAATGTGTGCTTTGCTGTGCCAATGGTACCAATAGACTGGAAGAGTGCATGTATTGTGCCATTGTACAAGGGGAAGGGAGATCGGCAGGAGTGTTCAAGTTATAGAGGTATTAGTTTATTGTCAGTGGTTGGAAAGCTGTATGGCAGGGTGTTGATAGAGAGTATAATAAAGTGTACGGAAGTTGCAATAGGAGAAGAACAGTGCGGTTTTAGGAGGGGAAGAGGGTGCGTGGATCAGATGTTTGCAGTAAGACAGTTATGCGAGAAGTATTTAGAGAAGCATAAGGAGATATTTTGGGCTTTTATGGACTTGGAAAAAGCGTATGATCGTGTGGACCGTGAAGCAATGTGGAAGGTGTTAAGGATTTATGAAATAGGAGGAAATTTGTTAGAAGCAGTTAAGAGTTTTTATGAAGGGAGCAGAGCATGTGTGAGAGTAGGAAATGGTGAGTTGAGTGAATGGTTTGAGGTAAAGGTAGGTTTGCGACAGGGTTGTGTAATGTCACCATGGCTGTTTAATATGTTTATGGATGGTGTGGTGAGGGAGGTGAAAAGGAGAACTATGAGAAGAGGATTGGGTTTAGTAGGAAAGAATGGTAGAGATTGGGAGTTGAATCAGTTGCTGGTCGCTGATGACACAGCATTGGTGGCGGATTCTGATGAGAAACTGCAGCGGGTAGTCAAAGAGTTTGGTGTGGTTTGTGGAAGGAGGAAACTGAAGGTGAACGTCAATAAAAGTAAAGTAATGGTGTGTAATAGGGGAGAGCATAGGGTGAATCTAGATGTGAGGTTGGAGGGGGAAATATTGGAACAAGTAGAGTGTTTTAAATATCTAGGAGGAACAATAAGCAGGAGTGGAGGTATGGAAGTGGAGGTAAAACAGAGAGTGCGTGAAGGAAGGAAGGCTTTCGGAGCAATGGGAAGTATGTGGAAGACGAGAAATCTCGGAGTGAAAGTAAAAAGTGCACTGTATCAAGGAATTGTTGTGCCAACAGTGATGTATGGGGCTGAGACATGGGCTCTGAAGAAAAAGGAGAAAAGAGGGCTGGATGTGATGGAGATGAGCTGCTTGAGGATTATGTGTGGAGTTACTCGTAGAGACAGATTGAGGAATGAAGAGATACGTAGGAGAGTGGGGCAGCAGGAACATTTGTCAGCCAGAGTGGATAGTAGGGTGCTGAGCTGGTATGGTCATGTTGAACGAATGGGAGATGAAAGGCTTACAAAGAGAATATGTGAGTCAGGTACAAGGGGAGATAGAAGGGCAGGAAGACCCCCATTGAGATGGAGAGACTGTGTAAGAAAGGTTTTGGATGATAGAGGAATGACTATAGATCAGGCAGGGGAAGTGGTGGTGGGCAGGAGTGAATGGAGAATGCTTGTGAATAGTTGAGTGAACACGTGGTCATTTGGAGTAAGGGGTCGGGCGCAAGTTGGACTAGATAATAGTCCATCAGGCGCCAGGCCCGGGGAGACGATTAATATGAAGGGTGTGCCTGGAAGTGTGGTGGGAGGGCTTGTGGCTTTGGCTCCGCTGCATGTCTGCCTGCCGAGATCGGAACCTCTCCGGGTGGTCAGGGGCCGGGGGAGTGCTGGAGCGACCTTGGTAACCCTGGTCTCTGGGTCTTCTCCTGGGTGACCTGGATGTGTGAGAGTTTGTGTTTTTTATCTGTGTTTATTTGTTGTTTTATGTTGTTTTTGTGTTTTCCCTGTTCTTGCTCTGTCTTGAGTCGGCTACCCCCAAAATGGGGATTGGGCCTGAGCATATAGATAGATATAGAACTGTCGCAAGGGATGCCGCCATCACTGTGAATGTCAGAGAGCTGGTTTACTGTGCTCAGCCATGTGTGGCCAGTGTTGTGGTGTTCACTGTGAACATTCATAATTTGAGGAGGATACTGACTAATGATTGTGTTGAGTGATTGTGTGTGTGTGCCAAATGAGTTTTCTTCATATCTAATTCAAAACAAATACTTTGATGAGGACCCTTAACATTATTTATATGTAGTGTACAAACAGACGAACAGGGTTAAAACAAACCTCCTATCATCTTCCATGTGTCTGTGTGTTTTTGTGTGTATTAATAACACAATAATTTCTGGCGTATTATCACTTGAACAAAACATTCGTTTCCAGTATATATTGTTGTAAAGGAAAGCATAATGGCATATGTACTGTATTACATATTCATACAAAACATATTTATCCTACTAATTATATTTTTTTGGTTCCGGCAATCTATATCTATCTATATGCTCAGGCCCAATCCCCATTTTGGGGGTAGGCGACTCAAGACAGAGCAAGAACAGGGAAAACACAAAAACAACATAAAACAACAAATAAACACAGATAAAAAGCACAAACTCACACACATCCAGGTCACCCAGGAGAAGACCCAGAGACCAGGGTCACCCAGGTCGCTCCAGCACTCCCCCGGCCCCCGACCACCCGGAGAGGTTCCGATCTCGGCAGGCAGACACGCAGCGGAGCCAAAGCCACAAGCCCTCCCACCACACTTCCAGGCGCACCCTTCATATTAATCGTCTCCCCGGGCCAGGCGCCTGATGGACTATTATCTAGTCCAACTTGCGCCCGACCCCTTACTGAGCATATAGATAGATAGATGGTTCCGGCAACCTATTGTTCTCTAGGCAACCTGCTTGCATCTGAAATATCAAAACACAGATTTTGTTAACATCTGCTCGTTTATATACATTGTTGCACGTAATTTACAGTTGTAGATATAAGAATATAATAATGGATATGTATAAAGACAATATTATATCCTTTTATTCTGGGGACACAAATAGTTTACTTTTGTTTAACATTTTCCCATGTTGGTTTTCTGTTTATGATCCCTCAACTTTCTTAGTTCTTAACATAAGCATAAACTTGTATGAATATATTTGGAATGAGGAAAGTCTGCTCTAAAACTTATGTTTAGGAATTATTTCTCATTTACGCTACCAGTTTTGTGAAAAATGATTTTGAAAATATACTTATAGCTCTGATTTGCAAGTGTTTTACTATTTTCATAATAAATTCAAGTTTATTTATTAACACCTAACGAGCGGCCTAGGCAGTAAATAATATGTAGCCACCAGCGGGGTGTTTTTACCCAATATAGGGTTGTTTACGTGATCATTTTCATGCCTAAATAAGACCCAGAGCATAAAACAAGTATCTATCCCTGAAAGGGCATAAACAGAGCTTTCCAATGACACCTCAACGATCCTTGTACGACCGCTAGTTTTCTTGCAACAATCGCGCAACACGAGTGCAAAAACCATGTAATTCGGTACTTTCCCTAAACAATTCACTGTGTAGCGAGTGTGAGAGGGTGGAGGAGGGTGAGATTCATGTCAGTTGGTCCACCGCGGTGGTCTGTAGCAGTCATATGCTCGCTACTCTCCTGCCACCACTTGTCTCTCTCTCTCAGCAACATTACGTGCTGAAAATGGCCCACGACTTATGTTGTGAGCCGCCACATAGTCCAAATTTCTTTCACTCGACTTGTTGCGCGCCGCCAGTTAAGGGTTAAACAACCTGATCAGTGATATACTCCAGAGCATTCTAAGCAACTTTTATTGAATGATATTTTTTTATAAAATATTAAAGATGGCGGCCATTTTCCAATATGGCGGCTAATGAAGGTGAAGGAGAGTTTGGGACTTTTGATATGTTGTTCAGGTCATATATCTCTACATTTGTGCCAAGTTTCAGCTTTTATCTAATTTTTTCCCTTCATGAACCTAAAGTTCCTGGGCTATAAGCATGTTTATCCATTAACTAGAGATGATTAAATAGTGACAGCCGACATAGATTTCGGAAATACTCATAACGAATATTTTTGTTCTGTGTTACAAACGAAGTAAATAATACTACATAACATAGGCTGTAACAATTGATGAAATAGTACGAAACTTAAACATCAGCACTAGTGAAATAATGTAAATTTAATAAGTTTAATATTTACTAGACTCCGGGGCCTTATAATATCCATAATATAATATTAAAACAAGTAAAGGAAGAAATGTACAAATCCCTGACCATTAGTTTACACTAATCACTACAGCAGGGTAGCGTCCCTAATAATCCCTGACCATTAGTTTACACTAATCACTACAGCAGGGTAGCGTCCCTAATAATCCCTGACCATTAGTTTACACTAATCACTACAGCAGGGTAGCGTCCCTAATAATCCCTGACCATTAGTTTACACTAATCACTACAGCAGGGTAGCGTCCCTAATAATCCCTGACCATTAGTTTACACTAATCACTACAGCAGGGTAGCGTCCCTAATAATCCCTGACCATTAGTTTACACTAATCACTACAGCAGGGTAGCGTCCCTAATAATCCCTGACCATTAGTTTACACTAATCACTACAGCAGGGTAGCGTCCCTAATAATCCCTGACCATTAGTGTACACTAATCACTACAGCAGGGTAGCGTCCCTAATAATTGTAAAACAGCCAATCACTACAGCAGGGTAGCGTCCCTAATAATCCCTGACCATTAGTGTACACTAATCACTACAGCAGGATAGCGTCCCTAATAATCCCTGACCATTAGTGTACACTAATCACTACAGCAGGGTAGCGTCCCTAATAATCCCTGACCATTAGTGTACACTAATCACTACAGCAGGGTAGCGTCCCTAATAATTGTAAAACAGCCAACACTACACCCATTCACCACAAAAAGGGTGATCGAGCCAAAGCAAGTAATTATAGACCAATAAGTTTAACGTCAGTAATAGGAACAATTCTTGAATTTTTTTTAAGAGATAAAATAGTTGTGTCTAGAACCTAATTGATTAATAAGAGACTGGCCAGCATAGGTTTAGGACCAGATAATCGTGCATAACAAACCATCTAGAATTTTATAATAAAATATTTACTCTTAATGACTCAACTAAGGCGCTTGACATAGTCTACCTCAACTTTCAAAAGGAGTTCGACAAGGTACCTCACAATAAATGATTAGGTAAGTTAGAAATACTTGGAGTAAAGGGTAATATATATATATATATATATATATTATATTATATCAATGAATAAATCTGGCTTACAGAGAACAAAGAGGTATAGAATTCAATTGGGTGCCTGTTACCAGTGGTGTGCCTCAAGTATCGAAACCTTGGTCCGGTTATATTTATCATCTATATAAATTATATTGATGTTGGTCTGAATACCTGTATCTCCAAATTTGCTGAGGATACAAAAATAGGGAACATAATCTCAAGTGAGGAATACGGGAATAGCCTAGTGGAAAACTCAGAAAATTGGCAAATGCCCTTTAATGTCGACAAATGTCAAATTGTGCACGTTGGTGCAAAAAAAACAGAACAAAAAAGTATGATTATGAAATGAAAGGCCAACCAATAATAGCAAACTCTAAGGTTATAGATCTCGGGGTTATAATATCGGAACACCTAAATGCCTCAGAGCAATGTACTGTACGGCTGCGGCAAAAAAATAACTAACAAAGTCTAGGGATTTATCAACATAAATTTTACCTTTAAGAACGAAAACATTATTTTGCCGTTATTCAAAAGCATTGTTAGACCCAATCTTGAATATGGCGTTCCGTTCTGGTTCCTGTATCTCAAGAATTACATTGAAAAACTAGAATCCGTGCAGCGTAGAGTAACTGAGCTAATTGCCTCTCTGAGAAACAAGTCATATTATGAAAGATTACACAAATAAAAAAGGTTCTCGCTAACGAAAAGGGTACGAGGCCATTTTATCGAGTGTTTTATGATAATATTATTAGAGGGTTTGACAGAGTAGATATCAGTGGACAGTTTACGATAAATAACAATGCTGCAACCCGAGGTAATGGAATGAAATTAAATAGAAAAAAGGCATGCCTAGATGGCACACACAATTTCTTCACATACAGTGTGGTCAAAGAGTGGAATAGTTTATCAAGGGAAGTGGTCGATAGTAATTCAATTGATACGTTTAAGAAGAGAATGGACGATCATCTGATGGAGATTAGAATAATATGAATACATCAGTAGGTAAGTGTAAGTTCCCTTTCAGACTATTTTCTTTCTATACTCTATAAAACCTTCCTTGTGGGCATTGCCTGATCCATAAGGTTACACTTCATCGTATTTTCCTGTACTGCTTTTTAGCTGGAGGGAGCAGAGGAAGGGGAAATAGCCTTCTACTGTGCTGTCCTTTTCGTCTACTATAAACTGTCCCTATCTAGCAGTATTAAGACTGGACCACTTAGTGGGATCTGTGTAACTATGTGTAACGCTCTCTCTCTCTCTCTCTCTCTGCCAGTACCGTGTTCCCAGGTTCCCCTAGTGTTCGCTCTATTTGTCCCCTCCTGAAGACCTGAATTAATTGCCTCGAGATAACAAGGGTCTTAGATCGATACACTGAACCCTAGACAACGGTAAGTTTCCGCGCCACTGTTTATGTATTCCTATGTTTTGTTAATTTCATTAATCGAGTTTAGGAGTAAAGTTGGTTGGTGGAGAGAACATAATAAAACAAATGCATAACTATATTTTGAGGTAAATATGCTGAGCCCTTCAGTAGCAATCCTAAACTATATTATTCAGCTGCCGATGGGAGTTTCAAGTAACTTTTGTAATGGATAAAATAGAGCAAACAAATGGAGAGATTGTAGAAATACCTTTATTCGAACATTATTAACCATCCCTCTCTCTCTCTCGTACTGTATTATATATACCGGTATATATATATATATATATATATATATATATATATATATATATATATATATATATATATATATATATATATAAATTATATATATATTATATATATATATATATATATATATATATATATATATATGTTAGTAAAGCCAGGTAATACATTTTCTTTAATACATACGAGGTTGAAAGAAATGGCAATTTCTAATCCGTTGTCTCAACGGCGAAAGTGAATACCCCCAGCGATATTTACGGTCCACCATCGCCGCCTACGTCAGGAGAGCTCTATCACACTGCACCTCCTGGCGAGACACACACAAGGAACTCGAGAGGCTCACCCAGGTGTTTGTAAACAATGGGTACAGTAACTCGGACATCGCCCACACCATCAACAAACCCCTTGAAACATGGTACAAAAACGACATGCCTATTAATACAAACACTGAACACATAAAAATTTACTATAAAAACCACATGTCCTCAGATCACAAGACAGACGAAAACATAATGAGAGACATTATCAGCAACAATGTTAAAACTACGAACCCTGACCAACACCTTAACCCTTCCTACCCGGGCAGCCTTTGTTAAGGACGGAGCCTATATCCGGGCGATTTGGCTGAAAACACAACAAAAGTAAACTAGTTACGGAGTGATGGTGATGGAAGTGGAGGTAACTTTTGCCACGTCCGAACGCTCAACCGCGGCCCAGGCTATGACGAACGTTTTGACTCGTTGCTTTACCTTGAATTATGGCGGGAAGCGATTTTATAGTGTTTTATTGTTTATTATGCTATATATTATTGTTATTATGTTATTTTCACTCAATAAATTTATTTTTCTGAAGTAATTTGTGTCTCTGTCACTTATACTTAGTTTTATTGTTATTATTATAGTAGTTATGATTATTTATACTGGACTATGGTCATTGATAGTGTCATTTTAACTTATTTATTGTTAGGAATATATATTTTAGTGTCACTTTCACTTGTTCATATTGTTCTGAAGGCACTTATTATTACTTATGTGTGTCTCTTTCACTTAGACTTAATTTTATAGTCATTATTATAGTAGTTATGATTATTTATACTGGACTATGGTAATTGATAGTGTCATTTTCACTTTTTTATTGTTAGGAATATATATTTTAGTGTCACTTTCACTTGTTCATATTGTTCTGAAGGCACTTATTATTACTTATGTGTCTCTTTCACTTATACTTAGTTATATTATTCTTATTATTATTGAGTGTCACTATCACTGTCACTTACACTTCAATAGTTTTTCATAGTGTGGAAATCATTGAAGCAGGTGCCAGCACACAGTCCCACCTGACACTCGAGGCATTGCCAAGTGATTTTTGTGGGTTTGCTTGGTCGTCGAGTTGTGCGGGTGCACACATAGCACCTCTTCTGCATTCTTATTCTGCTGTTAGGACCCTGGAAAGGAAAGGCGACGAGCTGGTGCTTTCTGAAGAACTCGGCACACCCTGTTCTGTCCATCATGCCTGGTCCTTGTAGTGGCCTCCCTGGTGTACCCCCATGTTTTACCAGGAGCTCATGTATCAGCTGCTTTTGGAAGGTCCGCAGGCTCTTGTACTTGATGACTGGACTCCTCAAACGGTAGATGTTGTACGCGTTGAGGACAGCCATATCTACTGTGTGCAGGACAAACTTCTTGTATCACCTGCAAGATGTTCGCAGGCAGTCTATGAAGCCCATCTGCATGTCGGACTTGTCGACGAGGCGCATGTTCAGGTTATAGTCCAGAACAGCAGCTTGTTTCGTGATAGGGTTCTTCGTTTTTCGGTCCACCTTCCCTGTGGGGACCATCTCTGCTTTGTGGCATGTGGTGAGGAGGTTGACCTTGCGCTAGTCATGCCAGTGGATGGAGAGGATGGGGCCACTCTTCTTATGGAAAATGTCCGTCTTCTTAGTTTTGGTTGGGTAGGCTGGCATGCCCTTCCTCTTCCCCTTCACTGTGCCGACAGTTCCGGTCTTGCGGTCATGGAGGCACTTGGCGAGGATAGGCGACGTGTAATAATTGTCGGTATAGAGGACGTGGTTGTCATGGAAGTACCTCTCCATCATCCTTTTTACCACAGCGCCGCCAAACCCAATGAGGGGGTCAATCTGCACCTCACCAGCCTTGCCGCTGTAGACTATAAAGTCGAGCACATATCCCGTCTTGCAGTCGCAGAGGACGAGGAGCTTGATGCCGAAGCGGTGTCTCTTTGACGGGATATACTGTCGGAAGTGCAGCCTACCACGGAACAGGACCAGAGACTCGTCGATGCACAGCTTCTGAAATGGAATCAAGTAGGTGGAAAACCGATGACGTATCATGTCATACAGTTGCCTGATCTTCCAGAGTGTGTCGGGCTCGTGGACATGCATGTTATTTGTCAGGTGGAAATATGAGAGGATGTCGAAGTACCTATCTCTTGACATGAATTTGCCAAATGCTGGAGTCGTTGTCAGGTCGCCAGTGATCCAGTAGTCGGCCAGAGTGTGCTTCCTGATATGTGTCATCAGCATTGTGAGTGCCAAGAACACATATAGTTCTGCCACAGTGACAGCTCTCCATGCAACCATCTTGGCACTGGTCTTCCTGCCAAGAAAGTTGGCACAGATCTCATGATGGTTGTTGGTCTCCTCGACGAGGTATTCCATGACTTCATTGGCATAGAAGCCACAGAAAAGTTCACTGGGGGTGGCATTTGGGCCACAGGGATATGCTGGTGACACCCCGGAACCCTGTTGTACCTCGTCAAAGGCAGGACAATCTGGCACAAAATCCGCCCCCTTTGACCACACAAACATGTCAGCTGCTCGAGGACGAGGACGTGCAGCTGCAGCAGGCACACGCCCTGGACGCCCTGGCACATGCCCTTGGCAACACGGACGCCCAGGCGGACGCTCTGCACACCCACGCCCAGGCCCAGGCCCAGGGGCAGCGGCGTCGGCAGGCTGACCACGTCCACGACCTCGCCCTTTGACTCTTCTTGTCGGGACTTCCTCTTCCTCTTCCTCTTCCTCTTCGTTTTCCTCTTCCTCAGGCGACGTCAGGTCATCTGGGGCAATGTTGGGGTCGTCAGCAGCCTCTTCAGGAGACAACTCTGGTGAAGAATAGACCGGGCGTCGGCGGCGTGGGGCTGCGGGAGGTTGAGCAATGGGAGCCTCGGCCTCGGGAGTTGGGCTCCTTTTGCGGCTAGCCGTGGACTTTTCCGCCGGAATAATAACCTACGATGCGGGGCCTGTGGTGGTACACTGTGGGAGGCCAATGACGCACTTGTAGAGGCCCTTTGGTCATCCTGAAGGACAGATGAAGCCGAGGGCTGTGGGTGGCCCTCCCGGCATCCCGGGTCAAGGCGTCGGGACAAAGGAATGCGGGTGGTTGCTAGGCCTGGGTCGGCGTCACTCTCACTATCTACGCCTTCCCTCACTTTTTCTGCTTCGCTGCGTGCTTTCTTGGCTGCACTTTTCACTAAAGACTGTTTATAGAAGTATTTACCCACTTTCAAGGGCGTACGGGCAGGCGAAGGGGAAGGTCCTGGCATAGGGCTAGGGCTAGGCCTACCCTGACCTACGAAACTAGGCGAAGGGGTTGGCTCTAGCACACTTGGTACTTCAATAGCACCTTCCTCCACCACTTCCACATCAGGATCATCACTACTATCACCCCCCTCAAATAAATAAACATTGTCATCAGCACCAAATCCCACAAAATCGTCAATTTCGCTCCCACTTCTATTCTGAATATAGAGATTTTTGTCCACAGACCTTTCACCACTGCTCAAATCCTGGTTGAAAAGTTCACGGTGTATTGCACTCTCACTTAGCAAACGTTTCACTTTCCTTAGTTTCTTTTTCTTCTCGGTTGGCAGAGGCGTAGATGTTGCAAGCGGGTTAGCACTGGGACGCGCGGGAGATTGCACAGTATCGGACACGTCGGAATTCATTTTTTTGCTGTAGCTGTCAATGGCGGCAACGTAGGAACTGATAAGCGTGGTAGTTGAGGCTTGGTGGCGCTACGATCGCCCACACAAAGTAAAATTTGCCCGCGCGAAATTTAAAGCACTCTTTAAAGCAAATGCCTTAGGTAAGGCATACCGGGTAGCGGCCCTTCTGCCGCGCTGTCCTTACCTAAGGCAGCCCGGGTAGGAAGGGTTAAACTCACCATATACTACAAATCGAGGAAAACATCACAACTAGTCATTCGCAACAGCCCGGCTACCGCTAAGAAACCATCACAAGAGGACCATGTCATATACCGACACACCTGTAACAGTGAGGACTGTGGACCTCACACTTATGTCGGTTTGACAAGGACTCGTCTGTCACGTCGCCTTACCTTCCACCTTCAAGCCGGAGCTATCAAGGACCACTACCACACATCCTCACACCATCAGGAACTCACCAGACCCGACTTAGATAAACACACCTCTATTCTTGATAAAGAAATAGACTCACGCCGCCTATTCATTCTTGAAGCTATATATATACAAACATACCAACCTACTTTAAACACACAAGCGGAATACAGCCAGATCCTACCCTCGGCACGCCCTTCCACAGCGAGGCCCCCCATGATGCCCCCAGGAATGCCCCCTCCACACACGCAGACGAACGACGCAGAGGCCCCGCCCACTCCTGCGTCCGGCCAGCCTACCAGAGCTACTCTTCGGTTAGCCAACCAGCGTGCAGCTAGCGCACAATAAACCCTTTCTTGATCTTGTATTGCCTATATAAACTCGACTTATCATCTTCTAACTTCACTTCTCCTTGATAATGATGGCAGCGCCCATTGAATCGTCGGAACCCTTTGCAAACCTCCTTTACCAACTTCCTGAAAATACCAGAAAAACTGTACGAAAAATTGAGAGTATCAATAAAAAACTCAATAATGCAAACTGTGCCTATTATTTTAATCTCACCTGCCTGAAAGAAAATATATATATATATATATATATTTTGGTACTAATTTAAGCTAGATATATTCTTAATTTTACTATAGTTCAGGGGCGGGATACTCAAAGAGCTTCAAATGTTACAGCGATATACTGTAGATGCCATAGCGGTCTTCTGGCGCCTTCCACTATGGCATGGATGTGGCGTTATAGTTAAGGTGAATTCTCGCATACTCAAACAAATTATATAAAACGCCTTAAGTAGTCCCTAACTCACTATGGTGAGATAGCGCCAGATCTTGCTCAGCCAATCATGAGCCTTCCTTTTATCCCGGTGTTCTTAAAGGAATGAAACGAAAGGGAGGAATTCAGCCAATTCCCATTATTGTAAACACAAACTGGCAATAGATATTAAGGGTTATGCATCAGTTTCATAATAAATTAGCAATAAAAGTTGTCAACACAGAGACCGTCGTTTGCTGCTCTTGTCACGCCCAGTCAAGTGATGGTATGGTTACTACCATGTTATCGGCCCCTCCGTTTACAGTATATTTAGTCTAGATTTCACCTTAGTGGACTTATGGAAACCCCTGTAGGTTCCATAACCTAAGGCGGCATCCGGCCATCATTTCCAAGATGGCCGCCCACATGAAAAGCCTTGAGTATGGGCTCAGAAGGGCACATGGGGGTGCTAAGGTGAAATCTGTGAGATATGGCACCATAGGAGCTCCATGAGATTCTTTGAGTATCCCGCCCCAGGCATCTGGCAGGGTAGGCAAATATGTATAGGCAAACATAAATAGAGAAGTAACTAATTAAGATTTTGAAGTTATTAAGTGATGCCTTATTTTTCAAGAAGTAATAAGGTTCAAATGAGGATTAAAGGAAAGAATATATAGTTGTTTCTCAAATATCAATAAGTTAAATATATCGAATTATGTTCGTGGCCACCATTTCGGGCATCACTGCATCTGGCAATTGATAGCTAGATAGATAGATGCATAGATGTAATTGAAAATTACTTATAATTATGACTAGTAATGCAAAATACCAGAAAATACGTAATATACAACAGTCAGAAAAATATTATGTATAAGTAATATGAATCTGGTATCCACTTAACCCACAGGACCCCAGCGACGCACGTGTTGCGTCACCAATGTATGTAACGCAAAACCCCAGCGATGCAGCACCTGCGTCCGCAACTTCGACCTTATTTACTCAGCTCGTATGGTAGGATATGGCTGGAGAATGGTATGGAATATTCCTTACGGTGTTGCCGAAAAGTGGCGGTACTTGGCAACCGCCTAGGCCAGCCGCGCGGGTGGGTATGGGCGGATGAGTGGCGCCAGTTCACCCACAAAATTCACTGCGACTTTCGACCCTATTTACTCCTGTCGTATGGTAGCTAGAGGCTTGAGATTTGTGTGGGATATACCTTAGGATGTTGGCATTACTTGGCAACCCCCCAAGTCCCACTGCGCGGGAGGTGATGGGCGGGATGATTGTGAAATCTCTGTACCCGCTTATCTCACTACGACTTTCGACCTTATATACTCTTGTCCTATGGTAGCTAGAGGCTTGAGATGGGTATGGGATATTCCTTGGATGTTGAAGGATGTTGGCAATACTTGGCAACCCCCAAGTCTAGCCTTGCTGGGATAAGGAACGCGCATGGCGAGGGACAGTCAGTTTACCCGTACATCTCGCGAGTGCAACATCATGTCGGATTTACCTCGCCGTTACCCACGCAGGGGATTGAGCCTTGCTTATGCCATGGCCATACTTGATGACAGTGATGAGCCTGATAGTGATACTGGATCGTCAGATAATCATTCAGATGACGAGTATCATCCAAGTAATATGAAAATTGTGGACATGAACAAGGAGGAACCCTTAGTCCCCGTCTCTCGTCGCCTCGCTATGCTGGAAGAAAGGGAGGAGAGTGGGTATCGCTCCCCCATTGCTCCCTGTGACATAGTTGACTCCCAAGCAAGTGGGGAAGAGGAGGAGGCAGAGGACCTAGACCCAATGGCATTCCTCAACATTCCGCTTGGTTATCGTAGGGGTGAGAAGAGAAGAGCTGAGGATGATAGGGTTCAATGTCCGACACCACACGTGCCTCGCCGTGGTCCTCCCCCGAGTCTGCCTTCACCACCACCACTCGTTGTCTCTCCACTAAAAGGGCTAACCCCTAACACTTTCTATGGGTTGCGCAGGGGTGCAGGCATCTTAGCAGCGCAGCCATTGAGTTCATCAAGGGAAGAAACAGATGAGGAAATGCCTGCCCTCGAACCTCGCCAATAAAGGCAGCTCGCACGCCGTTTGTTTTCTACCATGGCTGCCCGGGATGACTCAGCGCATTCTCCGCCTCGCCATCCGACACCACCACCACCACCACCAGACTCTCCACCACCACCATCACCCCCCGGCCCACTACCTTACTCACCTGTACCATCACCTCAGCCTGGGACCTCCCACGGACACGACAGTGTCGACACTCAGACACCATCACAGCCTGCGTCGCAACAACGCCCTGATCGTGCGCAATGCCCTGATCGTGCGCAACGCCCTACCAGCCAACATGGGCGTTCCCTGTGGCCGAAGGGGTTCTAAAGTGACCCTATTACGACGCCCAACCCCTGGCGGTGCGAGAGGAAGCTCCAGGTCGAGGTCAAGGTCAAGAGGCAGGGCAAGGCCCTCCCGCCGTCCTGGTGCCCCTGGTGGTGACTCCTCCTCTGGCAACGAAGGTGCTGCCGATCAACCCGATTTGTGGAATTGGGTGGATGGGGGACTTTGTGCCCACTGACTACAGCTTTGTGGGCGCCGAGATTGCCGGCCCTGCACCTCCCAAACCAAGGCAACCAGACCACGAGACTTGATATCTTCCTGCAGTTTTTTACTGCAAACCTCATGTCTCTAATTGTTGACCAGACCAAGTGGTACAATTACTATTTTATGGCTGGGAAAGAACAGCACAAGTACTCGGCAAGACTGTCATGGACCACACTAGATGTCCTAGAATTGTACATGTTCTTGGCCATAGTCATCCTGATGGGGGTCACAAAGAAATCCTCTATCAAGAAGTACTGGTCCTGGGATCCCCTCATCCGAACCCCTATCTTTGGCCAAATAATGAGTAGAAATAGGTTCACGGCCATATTGGGGAACCTTCATTTTATAGACAGCCTGGCAAGCCACACCCGAAATCAGAATCAACCAAGAGCAATGAAGGACCCCATGGAGAGGATAAGACCAATCTTCGAGTGCCTGAAGGTGAAGTTTGCTGCCGCCTTCAATCCCCATCAGAAGCTGATAATTGATAAGAGTTTGCTGCTGTGGAGGGGAAATATCAGCATCCGGCAGTACATGCCCATCAAATGACATCGTTATGGCCTGAAGACCTTCGTGATTTGTGACTGTCGCACCGGTCATATCCAGGACATCATACTGTACATGGGCAGGCAGACAGAATTGGTGGAATTGAGGACCTATGGAATTTCTGGGGCCGTCGTGGTCACCATGCTGCAGGGCTACATGGACAGGGGCCACATACTGTACCTGGACAACTGGTACACCAGCCCCTCCCTTGCCAAGTTCCCACATAGCCGCACTACAGGATTCTGTGGCACCGTCAGAAGGAATCGGACCTTCATGCCCGATCTACCACCCAGGCGGGAAAAGGGCTCCATCATCTACCAGCAGGCTAACAATGTCCTCATGTTGTCCTGGACGAATAACCGAGATGTGAAAGTCCTCACAACAGTCCACCGTCCCATCTTCCAAGACAGCAGACGTCGTAACAGAGCAACAGGTGAAATAATCAAGAAACCATTGGCCATCTGTGATTATAATATAAACATGCGTCTGGTCGACAAGTCTGATGCTGTCATCTTGTCAGTCGAGTGTGCGAGGAAGACGATGAGGTGGTATAAGAAGTTATTCTTCCACCTCCTCGAAATCACCCTGTATAACAGCCACATCATCTTTGCAACAATCACCGGCAAACACGAAACGATGCATCGAGTTGTCCAGGGAGATGTTGATGAAAAACATGACTGCCCCCCACGCCCAGCAACCCCCCGCACATCGACAGCCAGCAGCAGAAGGGATTGCCAGGCTGACAGAATGCCACTTCCCTGACTATGTGCCGCCCACAGATGGCAATGCTAGACCCCGCAGACGGTGTCATGTGTGCCGGAACACGACACAGAGGCCCCCCACAAGATCAGATACCAGTAATATGTACCTAGAATGTAGTGTTGCACTGTGTTTCCCCGTCTGCTTCAGGGAGTATCACACCCTTGAACATTTCTAAAACAGTGTGTTCAAAGACTGCGATAAAAGACGCTATCAAAAGTGAAGTGTATGTACAATAAAGAAGTGTAAATATTATATATACAAAGTGCCGAACACAATATGTAAGTGATAGTGACACTCAAATATATGTAAAACAGTGACGGACATCAATAAGTGTAAATATAGCAATACCCTCTGAACAATGACGATAACAGTGAGATAGAATACGATAAAACATAAGTACAAAATAACAGTGAGATAGAATACGATAAAACATAAGTACAACATACCAGAACATAATACAATGTGAAAACCCATATAAACAATGTGTAAAACTTATATTATAACTATAAAACATACGAGAAAGTCTAAATTCAATAAACAGAATGCATGAGAGAGGGAGACGACGAAAGTGAAAGTGGTGGGTGGCGCGTGCCGATCAGCTGGTTGTGTGTACGTGCGTACGTTCTGTTATTGTCTGAGACCATGATGGCCGCCAGTAGCTATGGTAACCAGGACGCGAGCGAGGGTTGCCACTCGTAGGCACTTATAAAACTTTAATCTATGCACTTATCAAACTATAACTTCACTTATAATGACATTATGTGATACATCTTGCTAATATATATGAACTATGAAGGCACACATGATGCTAGGGTGGTGTAAATAACCGTCACTCGAAAACTGGCTGCATCGTACATCTGCCATGCTGCCGCGCTCAGCTGTGAAGTACCGGGCGGGAAGCTTGAAGACCGCGTGGTATCAGTTGATGGTTTAACGCTCAAAGAGCGGGTGGTGGAGTATATTTCACTGTGCCGCTCAGCGTTTTTTTTTTACCATAAATGGGGTTGTTTCCATGCTCTTTTTCATGCATAAACAAGACCCAGAGCGTAAATATGTATGTATCCCTGAAATGGCGTAAATTGAGCTTTCCAATGACACCCGAACCATCCTTCTATGATCACTGGTTGTCTTGCAACGATCGTGCAACCGAAGGGCAAAATCGCTAAAATACGGTAATTTCTTTATATAATTACGTATGTAGCGAGGGAGTGAGGGTGGATGTAAGTGGAGTACATCTCAGTTGGTCCACGGCGTCCATGGCGAGCGGTCATGAGGTAACCCATGCTCCTCCAGTCACTCGTCTCTCTCTCAGAGCCAATAATGCGCCAAAATTGCACTCGGACTTAAGCCGGGCCCCGCCACATAGTCCAAATTTTTCGATACGGACTTAAGTCGGGCCCCAATAGACAAGGGTTAAGCTTCCCCCCCCCCCTCCCCCCTCCTCCCAGGACCCCCAAGTGACAGAGGTGAGTTATTTATTTAGTGTTATTATTTATGTATCACCTATTTAAGCTATTTAAGCAAAAACAAATTTTTGACAAAATCGGCCGGTCCCACGGCGTACTTTTATTAATAATTAGCTGGTGTTCAGTTGGTAGATAACCCTCTCAGTATCCGGGCATTACTTACATACATTATGATCAGGAGCTTGTAGTTTGCTATCCATCAGAAGATATTTCCCATGCATAAATTATTTTATATGAATATTTGTATCCCCGCCATGGAAAGAGTAATCACGAATAAATTCGCCTCACTGTATGTGCGCATTTCACCTCATCTGGTAAACTATACGGCTACGAAATATAGTTCCAGATTTACAGCAATGAATAAGGAAACTTTGAAAACAAGAACCAAATTTAGAGCAGGCAGAAATATACAATACGTTATCGTTATTGTGCCTGAGATGATAATGTCTAGACCACGTGCACGGTGACGTTATCCAAGCCTTAAATATGTTATCAGCAATGCTATGCAAATTTATTTAATCATATATAGACACAAGTTGCACATAAAACCATCGATTCTAGACAATTTAAAGGGAGGGGGTGGGGGTGGGGGGGCAGAAGTTGGCCAACCTCCCCGCAGTGCCAAATATTGAATACAGGAAAATATT